>JAQISU010000210.1:12190000-12617500 GCA_029339505.1 Unio delphinus | reverse complement strand
TACTATCAAGAAATAGCCTCAACCTTTTAACTTGTCCATGTCCCATAAAATGTCCTAGGAAAAGCACTCTAGCATGGCAGAACTCACTTTTAAATAAATCAACAGTCAGACACGAATTAGTGAGTCTGTCAAAAAAAAATTATCCAATTATTGCTAAATGTTCTTTCCATGTGTCGTTGTAAATGATGACGTCACAAATCTCTAGACCATTGATGAACATTTTTATGAGACGTTGAAATGGACTTTCTTTATATTGATAGAGTCCTTTTGGAGTCACAATGTTGAGTTTTCCTTTGCTCTTTCCGTAGTGGAATCTGTCAAAATCCTTTCAGAAGGTCAGAATTTGGTGACGTACTTGGCATTCCCAATTTTATCCATAAAATAGTCAATTCTTCTTATTGGGAATGAATCTGTTTTTGTCACTCTGTTCACCTTCCTATAATCAGTGCACATACGGAGAGTTTTATCTGGTTTAGGAACAAGTATGCATAGTGAACTCCAATCAAATTTACTGGGCTTGATAAAATCATTCTTCAGCAAATACTGAATTTCCTTTTTCAAATATTCCTGCTTGAGTGGACTCATCCTGCATAGAATTCTCAATCTCAACGTCATGAAAATTTTGTTTGTCCTCGTAAGAATATCTGGACATAAATGCTCATATAATAATAACTGTGAAAGTTTCTGGTCTAGAATTTTTATAATTTCTGAATTCCAACAATTCGTCGCTCCAATGCCAATATAATCCGATGATATTCCTTCACTAAGTAGGACTGGTACAACTAAATTAATTACATATTTAACATGGCTATTTCTTTCAATACACTGGTACTCCTATAATTAATTTAGATCCCAGGAGCACTAATACTATAATTTAACTAATTCATTTTCTTCTTAACTTTGTAAGGACCGTAATATCTAATTTGAAGAAAAGTAAGAAGAATGAACAAGAGTAACACAACTCCAATATCAGACTCAAAAGTTCTCTCCCTTTCAGTTCTTTCAAACCATAGTTTAATTTTTAACTTTAATTGATTACTTGACTTGGTCTTAGGTAGGGAATCCACACAATCTACCATAATTCTACTGAATGTTTCACCAAACGTAGGAATAGGTTGCAGATGAGCCTTACGTATCTTCTGATTGGGTTTTCCTACCATTTGACAAGCATGACAAGATCTACAATATTTGACAACATCACTTTTGATTTTTGGATAATAGAAGTGAGTCAAGATCTTGTGATAAGTTTTATTAATCCCTAAATAACCAGCCAAAGGAGTTTCATGGGCCAGATTACGTATTTCCTGTCTGTAAGGTTTTGGAGCTACTATTTGATAGTTCAGTGACCATTCATCACCAGCAGGTACCTCGGGAGGTCTCCATTTTCTCATAAGAATTCCATTTTTAATGACATAACAGACAGGAACTTCAGTGACTTCAGTCTCATTTATGACCCTTTGAAACAAACAGGAGATCTCAGGATCTTTTTCCTGTTCGACGACAAGTGACTGTCGTTTATCACCCTGATTAAGAGAATGAGTTATTAAAAAGGGATCACTATGATCAATACCTTCTGATTGATCTAAACCAAGAGTAAAAGTGATCTCATCAAAAACCTGACCTATACAAGCGCCAGTTGAAGGAATGCTGCCTTCTGTTACATCACTCTCAAAATCATCACCCTGATTAGAATAAAGAGAATGAGTTGTCAAAAGAGGATCACTATGATCAATACCTTCTGATTGATCTAAACAAGAAGTAAATGTGACCTCATTGAAAACCTGACCTTTACAAGCGTCAGTTAAAGGAATACTGGCTTTTTCAACATAAGCCTGACCCACGCAGGTATCAGATAGGGGAATGCTGCCCTCAATAACATAAGCCTGACCCATGCATGTGTCACTTAAGGGAATGCTGCCCTTTTCAACTTCATTCTCAAGAGCTTTCTTTACCATAGCTCTATTAACTGTACAAGCTTGAAATATATCAGGGATTTCTTTTTCGATTGAATCAACTTTCTGATCCAAATTAGGCTTGTCAGTTACAAGTGGATTAACCACAACCTTGTCTCCAGCTAAGTCGTTGCCTAGCAATAAATCTATTCCCTCAACGGGTAAAACCGAGACTGTTCCGATTGTCACAGGTCCTGACACTAAGTCTGATGACAAATTTACACAATGGAGAGGAACATTAACAAAGCAGCACTCTAACCCCTGAATAAGAACACTTTCATTAGAAGAAGACTTCTCAGATAAAGGTAAAGTACCTGATAATAAAAGACTCTGAGAGGCTCCTGTGTCCCTTAAAATTTTAATAGGGGTGGGATTGCCCGAATCACCCAAGAGTGATACAGAACCCTTCGATATGAATGGTTCATAATTCTCCATATCACAATCAGACTGGGATTTATTAGACCCAACAAATGTATTACTTTCAATACATGACTGTGACCTTGACCTCTTGTAAATAAGAGCATTTGGAACTGGTCTATCTTGATTCTGTTGCCTATTTTTCAATTTGTAGCAATCAGAAATAACGTGTCCTTTTTTCTTGCAAAAGTTACACGTCGGAAGAGACAAGGATTTAGAATCAAACTTCTCTGAAGTCTGATCTTTGAAAGTTGTGTTAGTTTGAGTTTTAGAAGGGCTTGAATTAGGCGGAAATACTTTTCTGCCACTAAATTGTTGACTAGAAGTCTTGTTAACAAAAGGAACTTTATGTGTCAAAGAGTATTCGTCAGCAGCTCGAGCAGCATTTTCTAAGGTTTCAATCTGATGCTCATCAAGATAAGTTTTAACATCATTATGGACACAGTTTTTGAACTCTTCAATTAATATAATTTGCTTGAGAGTTTGATAATCTTGCTCGACTTTCTTGGCTAAACACCATCTATCAAACAACTGCTCTTTTTGTCTAGCAAATTCGACATGAGTTTGTCCAGCTTCTTTTCTGTAATTTCTAAATTTTTGCCTATAAGCTTCAGGAACTAACTCGTAACCTCTTAAAATGCACTCTTTAACTACATCATAGTCACTACTTTGATGAACAGACAGTGAAGTGTAAATCTCGCTAGCCTTACCAGTAATTACACATTGTAGTAACTGAGTCCAATTCTCTCTTGGCCACTTTAAATTTTCTGCAACTTTTTCAAAAAGAATAAAATATTTGTCTACTTCTTTTTCTTTAAAAGGGGGCACTAATCTAATATTCCTTGCTAAATCAAAATTTTGATTTGAAGTATGACGGTGATTCTCACTTGCCAGCTCCATTTCTTTCATTCTAATTTCATATTGTAATTGTTTTTCCTTCTCCCTTTCCTGTCTCTCTCTCTCCTCTTTTTCAAATTGTAATTGTTTATCCTTCTCCCTTTCCTGTCTCTCTCTCCTCTTTTTCAAATTGTAATTGTCTTTCTTTCTCCCTTTCCTGAAATTCCAGTTTCTTAAACTCTAATTCAGATTGTAATTGTCTTTCTTTCTCCTCTCTCTCTCTATCAATCCGCATTTGTTCTTTTTGTAATTCAATTTGTTTCTCTTTATCCTCTCTCTCTCTATCAATCCGCATTTGCTCTTTTTGTAATTCAATTTGTTTCTCTTTCTCCTCTCTCTCATATTGTAATTGCTTTCCTCTCTCCCTTTCCTGAAATTCTAGCTTCTTCAACTCTAATTCCATCTTGAATTTTAATTCTAATTCCTTTAATTTTATGTCAGAGTCTGATGCAGACTTACTGACTGGAATCAAAACACTTTGTTCAAAAACATCCTGTTCTACCAAATACTGGGCCAAAATCTTTTTGATATCTTGTTTCGTTAAAGAAGCCTTCACTTCTGAAAGATCGTATTTTTTTGCAAGTTGAACCAACTCGTCTTTTTTGAAAAGATCTAATTGCTCCTGGGTAGGATTAGAAAGAAATATTTCTACCTTAGATGCCATTTTGATACAAGCGTGTTAGCCTCACTAATGATTTGAAATTTTCAAAACTAGGGGAAATTCAAATTTAAATTCAAATTTATCTCAAATCTCAATCCGGACGATAGCCCCCAATTCTATGTTACGTGCTTAGGCTCGAATAAGCAGCAACACAGAAAGAGTGAAAACTAACAAGCTTGTATAACTTTAACAATGAATTTATTAAGTACAATTATTTAAATAAAACAATTGAACTTACAGTTTTAGAGAATCAAATCCAGTAAATATAGAATTCACAAAATAATCCACTAATAGAATTTCAAGTCCTGATAAATAAATGTTCTAATAGTTCCAGGTTCGAATCTTGACGATGTAATCCAAAATGGCTGACAATGTCACGTGATACAGTTCTCGATTTAATATCATCCAGATGAAGTTATGAAACATATGTCCTTTTCCAGATAATGAGAATAATTCTTCTTTCCCAACGAATTGACATAAAATCCAGAATAAAATAACTCAAACAGAAATAACACAACTCAACTTTACAATAAGCCCAAAGATTCTACTAATGTCAGCTTCTAAAATACCGCTATATATATTGTTTTTCTGAAGTAAACAAGTAATCACGCGCTTTTCTAGAAATTGATAGAAGGTCAAAGGAAGAGTCTACCTTCACCTAGTCACGTAATAATGAAATATTCTAGAAGGAAATCATTCACTTCCCACCCTCAATAAAAGTGTTGTCCTTGAAATTGACCAATAGATTTAGAGGCTTGTTGACAATGTCTAAAGCAAGGTCAGGATTTAGGTCAAACAAGCCAAGGTCAGCCTGTTTATCATCAGTAAAGTACAAGTCAACTGAATTTTCTAGAAAAAATTCCCATTTAATGAATAATAAAACCTAAATGACAATTTTGGATTTAATAATTAAAAATAAATAAAATTAAATCCAATAGCCGTAACAGTCGAACCACCTGATGTGGCCGGGAATGACCTGAAATTGTCGAGTGTAGAAGGACCACTGACGTGGCACGCCAGAGACGGACTAGTCAGTATGGGAGCCAGAGGCCGTACATCTCACCGATAATATTTGTGTGGGTCGATGCAGACTGATTGGGCAGAGAAGGATATCACGCGGAGGAAAAATGAAACTAGAAACCACCCTACTGATTAACGAAACTTCTTCGAGGATGGTGATGGTCCTAGTTGTTTGATAATGCCGGCGGCAGCAAGTAGTAATGGGTATATATTAACGATAATCGATTACGCCACGCAATACCATGAGGCCGAGGATTTGCAAAGCATAGACTCAGTCACTGTGGCTGAGGCCATGTTAGACGATTGATCGAGAGTTGGTGACCCTGAAAATATACTACCTCACCAGGGAACGCAACGTGTGAGACAGGTGATGGATAGGTAAATAGATTACTGTTCATTAGTCACCTGAAAACTACTCCGTATCACCCCCAGTGCAATGGTTTGGTGAAGCGTTTCAATTGAACAACAGAAAAGGGCTCTAAAGAAGCTATGTGAAGGTCGAATAAGTTATTGGTATCGATACCGTCCTAATTCAAAATATTTTGAATTAGCCTATCGGAAGACAGTCAGAGGACCCATTGCTGTATCGAAGCAAACATGGACGGATAAGCAAGCATCAGAGAAAGTGCGAACAACATGCAACTATATTGTTGATCTACGCAACAAGCTAGAAGAGGTTTTAATTCGCTCAGGAAAATCTCCGTGACGCAAGGGAATGTCAAGCAAAATATTACAATACAAAACGAATGAGCAAACTTTAAGTCTCATGGATGGGACCATTTGTGGTAACGGAGAAAGATTGTGGGCAGAACTACCGTATGAGGGTAGGATACAAGAAGCTGTACAACGTAAATTTCCTGAAGCGTTACGTGAAAGAGAGACACCCACAACGTTCGTGGCTGCTACAGTTGTGACTGAAGAACCAGACGACAAGGGAGGAGAGGCGGAAGTACTCTTTAGTTGTCCTTTGAGAAGGGATCAAACCTACGTCGATGTTGTCGTTGACGTGACGTTAACGTCGGAGCAACGTAAAGAAGTTGTATCGTTACTCTAAGACTAATCTAGCGTCTTCACAGAACTACCCGGCAAGACGGAATTATAGGAGTTTCACATTGAAGTTTCTGAATGAGAAGCCATTGAAGTTTAAGCCATATCAGCTACTCTATAGGGGCCCCGAGTGGCCGAGTGGTCTAAAGCGCTGTCCGTTACGGACCACTGCCATCTCACCTCTGTCTGCGTGTGTTCGAGTCCCAGATTCCGCAAATGTAGTTATGTGACTAAGCTTGCCAGTAGCTTCTCGTGGGACGGTGGTTCTTTCCGGGGTTTGTCCGGTTTATTCCTCCACCATTAATACTGGCCGCCATGTATAGCCTATATTGTGCTGAAAAATGCCTTTAAATCACAAAAAAACAAAAATCAATCAGCTACTCTATGCGATATTAGAAACTGTGCGAAATGAAATTAAGGCTATCATAGACCTTGGAGTTATAAAACCAACTGAGGTGACGCATAGTTCTCATGTTGTTTTTGTACTGAGAGAAAAAAAACCAAGGTACACATAAATTTTGAGTCGAATGCAGCAAGTTGAGTCCATATCATAAATTATTTTTATTTGCACTTACTTTAATGGTGTTACTTTCCAATGCTGTAGATATTGTCATAGTTCTAAAATGGTAGAAAAGTGCAATCAAAAGGTACTTAAGGTTCATCTTCTTGTTTGTTTGTTTGAGTCAGTTTATAGTGATGTCTAGAACTGGGGCATCATATCGCAGACAATCTAGCATGATGTGCCACCCAGTCACATTAACTTGACACCAGGCCGACCAATCCTAACACTAACCTCTTAATGCTGAGCACCAAGCGAGGTAGCTGTTAGTACCATTTTTTTTAATCTTTGGTATGACTCGGCCGGGGATCAAACCCACGACCTCCCACTTCCACGGCGGACGCTCTAACCGCTAGGCCACCGGAGCGGTGAGGTTCATCTGCAACTCATTCCTTCATTTGACAGACTATTTAGTATCATAATTGTAGATTGTGTCGGTCTATTAGCTACCAACAAGTTAGAACACAAATACTTGCTGATTATTATGTGTGCGGTGCATAAATAAGATTTACAGTAAAACATTCCTTTAAATGATAAAGTTATTACAAACATAGGAAAATATTAGTAAAGTGTCTTCATATTTTGGACTCTATCAGAAATACGGAAAATGTTTGTGTCAAAGACATTCATTTGCTATTGTTTAAATATCAGCTTACGATCCACATCAGATTAGGTAGTATGGTTTTTATTTAGTTGAAAGGAAAATACTTGACTAAAAGTGTATTAACAATTTGTACAAAGCAATGTCTTTTTGATAATTTAATATGAAAAAGTTTATGATGATCTAGCCATTAAACCTATTAGTCACGAAATCACGGATTTAAAGAAATATATAAAAGTGCACTCTAGTAACGTTGCAATAACCTATCCTCGCAATTTGGAAATATTGGGAAATCAATCAAGTGATACACCTATTGGAAGAATATGTGCTCTAGTTAATTGTTATTCCAACGTATACAAGTAAAATATACCACAACGCTGACATTATATATTCTTAAGCAATGTTAATTATATGTATATTTAACTAATATGCAAAAAAAAATTATTATAAATCTATCTTGTTCAGTATTAGTGGAGGTGTTTTGTACACGTTTTATGAATACCTATATAATGCATAGTATTTTCAAAATATTAGTTCAAGGAACATGTACTTAATGGTATATTTACTGGGGGAAAAAATCACCTGATTTGGGATTAGTCAAAGCGTAAACAGCGGATTCGTTTAAGGTTTCTATGTACCTTAGGATGATTCATACAAGTCATGTACTTTATTATAATGCTCTTGGTTTATATATGTATTAGATTTATTGGGATTTGGTATAGATTAAGACTTACATCAGTCATTGAAAAGAGTATAGAAGATCAATAACAGCGATACAGAATTATTGTTCAACATGTTAGGCGAATTGGAATAATAGCTGTATTGGACTTACCGAACATTCATTTAAAGACATTTTGGAATAATACTAGTCATTTCTCGTGCACTTTTGGCACATTAAATACATTAGTGCATTCAATAGAAATACCTTTGCGACCTATTCGTATTAACCACAGCTTCTGGAATTACTATAATCTTATCGGGTTTGGAATCTATTCACCACACCGTAAATTATTTATACAATTCTTTCACTTTGTACTTTAGGGAAATAAATTTATAATTTCAAATTATACTGAACCGTTCTGGTTTTGCTCTTTCTTTTTAAGTTCTTTAAGACCCTATATATATATTATGATTATTATTATACAAATTATTATAAAATCATCTTTACATATTTTATCTCTTATCCTCTTTAGGCGTGTTGTCTGCTTACTCCGAAATTCCGAAACACTCATTTCATTGGACTGTCTAACAAAATCTGCATGAGTCATAACAGGCAAGTTTGGTGCTTGAAACGTAACGTGTATTATATCAGTTAAGTGAGTTTGGTCTCTAACCTTCTCTTATAACATGTTCCATGTATTTACTGAGAACAATAATGTTTATCATCTGCAGTAGTGAATACCGCACTTTATGTAGCCTTCCTTTCGATGTAAAGTAAGCTTAATATCGTAGGCAGCAGGTTATTAAAAACAAGTGCACAATCAGTACCTGTGTAAATTATTGGCCTACTACATTGGTAAATTGAGTTGACGTACATTTCTATGTTTATTCATGTGCTACATTTCTTCAGCATTTTCGGGTCGTGTTGAAGCATACAACTGTTTTCTAGTACGATTTTGTAACGGTTGACCAAGTGTTGAGATTTTCGTCTCTGGTTTATCAAGGAAAATTTGCATAGTTCACTCTTTATATGACTTCAACTGTGTAAAAGAAAAGTAGGTTTAAGATTTTGTCATATATTGTAATGACATGTCCAACTCAGAAATTGAGTCATGCTCCAGGTAATCAGTATTTAATTCAGAAAAAAAAACTAACTAAACATACGATATTATTTTGACCTGAATGCAGATGGTTTTGTTTGCTAGATTCACAATTCTCTTCATGCAAGGGATATATGAATACGACTCCTTTAAATGTTCTTACATATGCTTTGGGCTGCTACTTATGTATACATTATGACTTATTTGGACTTTTCTTTGTTAGTTTCCCATTAGATCTCGCAATCTCAAATCATGTATTCCGATATCTAATTCTAGCCATATTTTAATTTTATTGTATTCAGGTCCATTTTGGAATTTTTTGTTTGTAATATTTCACCAATGCCATGGGTTTTTAGCAAGAAACAGTTCTATTCGAGGTGATAAATAATGAGCTTGCCGTAATATCAATTCTTTCAAATCGTTGGAAAATGACATATCCTTGCAAGGTACCGCGTCTGTCTCTATCCATTGTTTCCTAAACGTTTATAAAACACTAATTAGTGGATATGCTATAGCTTTCATGTTATTTTACGTTGTAGTCGCTACCTAAACTACATCAATGCAATTTTATCTGAGTCTCCACATATTGATCCAGCCTGCCGCCATGTAAGCTCGCCGACCATATCCTTACTAGTTTGGAATACAAGGAGAGTTACTTTTTTCCGACTTTCCTTGTCACGTCCCACGATTATTTTATATTTAATTCCGTGTTGTTAGAGTACATATTTGAGACCGTAACATGGTTGTCGAGGTACTTCATTCCCGCATTTCTGTATCGTCTACATGCCTAATAGTTTCCTGTCTTTCGTTTCGGCTTCTTGTTTTATGGAGGCATATTATGGTTGAAAAGGGAGCCGACAAATCGCGGATGAACACTGGGTCGACTTCAATTAAAAATCTTGCTTCTGTAGACATCGAAGATGGCGATGTTAACAAGCACTGACATTCTCACCGGTCGGGTCGTCAGGGAATAAAGATTAAAGTAAAAAATTCGAGGTTTCCGACGTCATCATCGGACGTGCCAATACGGTTGCTGTCCTCTGCCAGATTTGTCGTGGTTGCACAATGTGACATGACAATCAAGACAAGACTCCTCTCTCTCTCTTTCTCTCTCTCTCTCTCTCTCTCTCTCTCTCTCTCTCTCTCTCTCTCTCTCTCTCGAGAGAGAGAGAGAGAGAGAGAGAGAGAGAGAGAGAGAGAGATATATATACTGGCATGGTTCGAACATGGCTAAGGTAAGTAAGAAAGATATTGACCAGCCTACTAGTTGTGATTAATTGTGAGCCGAAGCAGAGCGATAAGTCAGGCATGTTGATAACTGAGTCATTGAATTTAGTGGCTCTTCTAGTACACGAAGATTACTGTGTTCAGCGCACACGAATGTATCTTTCTTGCCGCCTAAGGACTAGGAAACAACCACGACACCAGACACAATGCTGGTTTATTTGCACCTTCTCAAGGCTTAGTCTTAACCAAAGTCGCATGGCCAAGAAACTAACTATTTTGCCTTGAGAACAAACTTAACTCTCACCTGTAGATTTTAATGCAAGACGCCGGCTGAGCTCTCATGTCAACACAGCCTTGCTGATATTTCCGGGCTAGTCGACGAATAATGTTTTCCAAAAGGCTGTGACGGACATAGGCCCTGCAGTCAAAGAACAAGAATGTTGTAATATAACTCGATCCCTCCTCAGTAAGTGTCTTGTGTTTTTTGAGGAGCTAATTCGAGGCTTTCTCGCGTGCTGTGGCCTTCCTATCTCATACAGCCTGTATGCAATAGACGTCACTTTATGAAACATCTTACATCTGGAACCAAAATAATTGTTTCCGTTAGTCAGCACGTGCGACACGAAGTTAGCAGTCTTTTTGGCTAGAAGTCGGACAACTGCTAGCGGATTCCAGCCCTGAAGATGCTTGTAAATACGTACATATCCTAGCATAATGCTATCCAGCATAAACCTAAGTCGGGGCGGTGCTGGTGAAGTTCTTCGGTGTCGAAGCTATGTATCACAAACGTTGCCCTAGATAAAGCTGTGGATGATGCAACATTCCTTATGATGCAAACTTTCAAAATTATCATCAGCTGACGCTTTTTATAGCATCAGTGCGATGTATGCCAAATTTAAGTACACCATTAACATTATGCTAAGCATATTTAATTATATGGATTTAAATTATATATAACTTGCATAGTATATATTAAGTGCGACATTTGAGGTCAAACGATTCTTGATTGGAGGTACGATTTGTATTTCATGTATGACCTCATGTTGTTTTAAAATCCACAAAGATGCGCGGTTATCTTAAATTCAAGTATATCTCTCATTTACTATACTCAGGTAGACATTCGTGATGTGCTTTCATGTTAAATTTAGATCAGATATCAATGTGAATGTTATCTTCACACAGACCACTCAAGTGCCCTTTTGCACAGAATTCCCGTGTTAAATTCTCGTGATGTTAATTTCACATTTGCCATATGGTGGATATATGCTAAATGAACAGTTCCCATTAGACCATATAGTGTTGTCCTAAACATTTAATATGTTTTTTTTCTTCCCTGACAAGAACATAACAAATACTGTGAAACTTGTTGCTTTTTTAAAAAAATTATTATTATGAGCGTTCGTGTATGGATTGTCATCGTCAGCTCAGATTATTACATTCATCAATTATCGTATTCTTGATTGGAGGTACGATTTGTATTTCATGTATGACCTCATGTTGTTTTATGTAGATAGCATTAATAGAAACAACACGTGGTAGAAGAGCTAATCATTAACATAAAAAAGAATCAAACTAAGCCGGCAAATTATAATCTAGTTAAATAATCTTATATAACTACAATTTTGGAATAGGATAACATAGGGTAATGTATTTAATAATATTTTTGGAATAATCCAGATTTAGTCTATTATAACGTACGCTCCTAAAAAGTTTCATTTGACTTAGATAATTCAATTTTTAATATTTCATTTTACAAAACATTTTGGTTTTCCTTCCTTTTCTCACTTACTTTATTACAATTTAGTCGCATCTTATTGGAGTGTTTGATTGGTTGGAGAAAAGATGGTGATCATAAATATCCCATAGAAAACTAATGTCATGTAATAAACCCGTTCAGCATTAGTCTCTCGTTTAATAACATATATACCAGAAAAGTTGGGAAGGCGTGTGAGTAGGACAAACTCGATTTCCCTATTAACACGTTTGTCCATAATAACCAGTTTTCGTGATATCATCCTTTGCAGATATAATTTTAAGGTGAGGTAGCATTTTGTTATCAAAAAATTGGACAAATATATAAATTATGCCATAATACATGTAAAACTACAAACGAAACAGAAACGTAATCGGATACTTGCGACTACTGACGACCTTCGTACCATTATAGGAATTATAATATAAGTTCTGCCACGACAAAAGACAGTACATGTTCTAATATTTTAAACTGACTACCTTGAAGTAGGAGAATCTGCAAAATGGCGAATGCAATCATTTTTCCTCCCATGGATGCAGTGTAGTCCATAGCACAGTTCCCTTCCCAATGTACAAACTATGTTATCACACTTGGGGTAGTTTATGTAAATAGTTGAAAACTAATAATCTCGAAACCATATGATCATTTTATCAGTGTGGGCGAAACCTATCTGTTTTTATCTTAGCATATTATATACATGTAGGACAGGGTGCGGTCTGATGTGTGTTGTTTGCAAATAGAAACGTGCACGTCCAATTTATCTTACCTTTCACAGTTATTAGAATAGTGAAAATGACTTTTGCTAGACAATATAAAAATGCAGCAAATGAGAGTACATCTGAAATACAAATAAACCTACACCAGCCAGTCATGCTAGAAAATAATGGAATTAAAAGTTATTTTATAAATACATATACTATACAAGGTCTCTTTTATAACAAATGATGAAAACTTAAAAATGATTGTCTTTCAAATGCAAACACAATGCAATTGAGAAAATGTACATGGGAAAATTAGCAACTGCACAAGTGACGCACTGTAGATAAATCGTTTATTTTCTAACAGAAGATCGTATAGAGCTTTTATAAATAATTCACTAAATGATATCGTAAAATATGATATCACTACTTTTATTAATGTTTAAGATACACGGAATACATCTTAATTAATGATGAAATGAATGAAAGCAAATAATTGAATAAGGACGCCAAAACGGGCAATACAATCGTGAATTTAGTAATTACGCTATATGCTAGACTGATCCAAAATAAATACAAACTGAATATTTTGATTATTAAGGACTTGTAATCTTAATATGAATCATGGTAGTTGTATTCGTTAGCCGTATTCATTAATATGTACACTAACGATACACATTATACGAAATCTGTTGCCGTATTATTTTGTATACACCAAGGATACACATTATACGAAATCTGTTGCCGTATTATTTTGTATACACCAAGGATACACATTATACGAAATATGTTGCCGTATTATTTTGTATACTTCAAGTGTGCACATTATACGAACTTTTTGCCGTATTTATTTAGTTTATACATCAAGGATACACATTGTAAGACATTTAGAGATTCATCGACTGTCCATCATTTAGAAAATGTCGACATATACAAGTTACTCCTTTCTCCAACGCGGAATTTACTATTGTAATTGACATGATTGCATAATCATATGACAGCATATTGACTGCTAATGTATCAAACCAATTTATAATAAATGATCATAAATACATGCTGTGAGGTCATATTACAAAGTTTGCGTTTGGACGCGTGACATATACATGACCATATACCTGGCTCGTGTCCAATGCAGTTATATTAATTAATGATAACCGAATCCATACATACAAACAACCTGACATACATGCATAAATACACACACACACATATACATACACACACACAGACACACACACGTATATATATATATATATATATATATATATATATATATATATATTTATGTATGCATATATATATATATATATATGTATGTATATATATATGCGTGTGTGTGTGTGCAGAAATATTCACAAAGCCTACAACCTGTCTAATATTAATAATTTATACACAAACAGATGCAGAGCAATATCTTGTCTACAACAGTAAACCAAATTATATTTCACTGTAGGTCCTCACAATAAGAGTAATTTTAAATTGTGATACCATATGGATAGATTTAAATTTATGATCGAGAGCAAATCATTCATTTTGATTGCCGTCGCACTTTTGTTTTTGTATTTGTTTTTGATTTTGTAACGCCATTTTCAGCACAATATAGGCTATACATGGCGACCAGTATTAATAGTGGAGGAAGAACCCGGACAACCCCCGGAAAGATCCACCGACCCATCTCACATAACTACATTTGCCGAATCTTAGACTCGAACACACGCAAACAGAGGTGAGATGGCAGTGGTCCGTAACGGACAGCGCTTTAGACCACTCGGCAACTCGGGGCCCCTCGCACTTTTGTAAATTTTTCAACGATTAGCAATATTCGAAAGTACAGGGGACACGATTAATCACATTATAGCTATCATGATTGCCAACGAACTCGAATGGAAGGTAATTACAATTCAGATGCGTTAATCTTTCTTTTATTCTAACTCTTCATGTGATCATTGATGCCCTGAGAATGTATTAGTATGGCCTATCTCATGTTGAACAATTGCAACATATTAGATTGTTGATAATCACGGCCGATGTGGACATTAGATAGGGATGAGTTATTAGTATGGCTTATGTCATGTTGAGCAATTGCAACATATTAGATTGTTGATAATCACGGCCGATTTGGACATTAGATAGGGATCTGTTCTTATTATGGTCTATGTCATGTTGAGCAATTGCAACATATTAGATTGTTGATAATCACGGCCGATTTGGACATTAGATAGGGATCAGTTATTAGTATGGCTTATCTCATGTTGAACAATTGAAACATATTAGATTGTTGATAATCACGGCCGATTTGGACATTAGATAGGGATCAGTTATTAGTATGGCCTATCTCATGTTGAACAATTGCAACATATTAGATTGTTGATAATCACGGCCGATGTGGACATTAGATAGGGATGAGTTATTAGTATGGCTTATGTCATGTTGAGCAATTGCAACATATTAGATTGTTGATAATCACGGCCGATTTGGACATTAGATAGGGATCTGTTCTTATTATGGTCTATGTCATGTTGAGCAATTGCAACATATTAGATTGTTGATAATCACGGCCGATTTGGACATTAGATAGGGATCAGTTATTAGTATGGCTTATCTCATGTTGAACAATTGAAACATATTAGATTGTTGATAATCACGGCCGATTTGGACATTATATAGGGATCAGTTATTAGTATGGCCTATCTCATGTTGAACAAGTGCAACATATTAGATTGTTGATAATCACGGCCGATTTGGACATTAGATAGGGATCAGTTATTAGTATGGCCTATCTCATGTCGTTCAATTGCAACATATTAGATTGTTGATAATCACGGCCGATATGGACATTAGATAAGGATCAGTTATTAGTATGGCCTGTCTCATGTTGAACAATTGCAACATATTAGATTGTTGATAATCACGGCCGATTTGGACATTAGATAGGGATCAGTTATTAGTAAGGCCTATCTCATGTTGAGCAATTACAACATATTAGATTGTTGATAATCACGGCCGTTTTGGACATTGGATAGGGATCAGTTATTAGTATGGCCTATATCATGTTGAGAAATTGCAACATATTAGATTGTTGATAATCACTGCCGATTTTGATCAGTTATTAGTATGGCCTATAACATGTTGAACAATTGCAACATATTAGATTGTTGATAATCACGGCCGATTTGGAATATGTGTATGTTTCTCTATTTTAAAGGAAGTTGTATATTTGTTAAAAATTCGAATTGCAGATTATACTTCAGTCTCGATTGCTATTTCTAGTTATCATCTTTACTCTTTCTGCGACTGTACAGAGAACTGCCAGATGACATTGTGCATCCTTGAAGGAATTTACGCGAGAAAGACAAATAAGTAATTCAAGTTACACAGCGCATACAGTACATTTAATGGTAGGATTGCCTCCACGTTAAAAAAAGATCAAGAATACATTGAAAATAAATCTGATGATTAACATCAAAAAGAAGTCATAACTAATATGTTAAACAATTGACTATGAATAGTAATTGCAAATATTATTAAGTTAAATTTCAGACATTTTTTTATTTTATATTTGTATCATGATTGCCAGAAAATAAAACGTTATGGATCTTCATCCATTATTTTTTAAACTGTCAAATTTTCGATTTTTATTTTAAAAGAGCTCATTGACCTCTTTAAGAACCTATTAAAATGAATGTGCTAATTACACTGAAAGATGACTTATTTTAGACACAGCTAAATGTGTTATATATGTTTCGTTAAATACGTGTTTTTAAGACAAATGTTTACATTGATTTAGCATGTCTTTAAATTTCCAAATCTTAGATGTAAAGTTAAAAGTCGATATTTCGCAAGCTAGCTGACATCATCCCATCTATGCAGGAAACTCAGTATAACCTCAGCAATCTTGATGTTCTGTCTGTTCTGCTGTTTGGGCGGAGGTGTGTGTGGGTGTTTGTTTTTGTGTTTTAAAGACAGATGACAATTAGTCGAAAAGTGCAAATAAAATGTTTTTGGCGAATGATGCGAACTTTAGTGATGAATCACTGTTCATCGTAATGTGTATATTTAGAAGTACGGTTGTAATACTTTTAAATGATAATGTGGAGTATATTTTTAATGCTACTTGCGTCACATTGACAAGCAATTATATATTATATATTTGAGATGAACATATACCATCTTCGATCCTTGAAGACGAACATGTCCCATGTCCATACAGAAATTTGATATCCCTAAATAGCAACCGCCAAGGATCAATTAAATTCGTTAACCATGTTTACAACATATGCAGCTGTAGTTACCGCTATTTGACCTTTAGAAGAATGTTTGTATAAATTTTTAAATCGAGGAATGTCTTAACACCTAAGTAAGATCTACAGGACATTACACGTCTTTTCATATACCTTAATATAAAAGAAAATGTTGAATATTATCATAAAGCGGTACCATCAAGTCGTATTTTGAAACATTATGGGACGAACAAGGAAATTAACGTTAAGTGGTGCTTGGAGTATAGGGGGAAACACATTATGCAGCTATGTTGCGACATTATAGGTCACAAAGGAAAATGTAATGTTACGAAACTACAACGTCTTACACAAGCACCATATATATATATATATATATATATATATATATATATATATATATATATATATATATTGTGCACCGAAACGTATTTATCCAACAATAAAGTAAAGTCCGCAATAAACACTGATGAAGGTAAGATCCTCAACCGAGACGAGAAAAAATTCCCATTGCTTCCCCTTTTAAACTTCGACGCTTTGTTTGCCGACATAAACGAGACACCATTATCAACTACTCATCAGGAAAGAGGTAAATAGTAAATAACAAAACAAATAATCGGATGAATGTATCAAGATTTTAAAAAACGAGGAAGAAATGTGCACTATCATGTTCGGATATTATTTCCTCATTTACCATCTATCGATACATATCTTACACAGACACAATACATTATTTTCACATATAATATGTTATACGACCAGAAATCTCTACTAAAACTATTTTTGTCGATATTTGGATACATAATGTATCATGAGTGATAATATGCTTTGACATGGAATCAATAATAACCTAATTTGTATATATATATATATATATATATATATATATATATATATATATATACACATCACTGTTTTGAACCACCATTTTTTATGATGGTTTGTTTCCCGTGGGGAAGGAATGGTGCCACATCCCCACGGGCATTTAACGCACATTAGAACTCCAGAGATTTATATAACCCTGTATAGTAATAAGTATTCTACCTTGCAATGAAAATTTTGTACGGTACGGTACGGTATTCGTGAGATATATTATTTTGTCGTGATGCATGTACTACAATATATTTTTACTGAGTTAACTTGGCCACTTAATCCACGGTAATAACCAAATACTAAGCACTCTGTTCGACCTCTAATTTCATTTCACACGCCACCAACACCACGGAAACCTTACATGTATGTATAAGGTCAAAGAATATTAATTTGGTTCAGTCATTTGATGTACCAGAAATTGTATTTCTAGGCAAATTTTACATTTTGCAAACCATACCGTTATATAACCCATAACCAATCTTTTCAATGTATCTATAGCATCCTCAACATTTTCTGACAGCTTCACAATAAATAAGGTTGTTCAAATCGGTCCTAAAAAAATTGTGTTTCAGAGAAAGCAATCACATTCCAGTTAGTGTACTCCAAACTATGTAAAACTCGTTTGAAAATGTTATTGAATCTCAAATGACTTAATGACTGAAGGTTTCCTCATCGCTGTAATGGAGCGTTTTAGTATAGATTTCGATGTCAGATTTCATGTTTTATATGTACTCCTGTAAATGGGCAATATTCGTTTGTAAAAGCTCCCAAGAGATCATGTTATTGGTTGTATGTGTACATCCGACGTCAAATATATTATACTGTACTTTACCTTAAAGATGACAGTCCGCGATGTGTAATGACTATATGAGGAGTTTGCAGTTTTATTCAACAGTGTTCGCTGTTTGGTTCTTGCAATAACTGGGTAAATCATATACATACAACGTACGTTATCAATGTGCGTTGTCCCACGTTAAAATTACGGTGTTTCACGGGAAAATGTCCTCTGGTGAGGACACAATTTGGATCCTAGATAGGGAAGATAGTATACAGATATGTACGTAACTAGTCGTCATGTAACATATATACATTGAAAGGTACCCGTCTTTTTAACAACTTGTAAACGATATATGGGGGAAAATACCTGATTGTATGTATTACGCGGAAGATATTTTGTGTCTGATAAATAAAACCAATTATAGGTTTATCAACGGATGGTTTATATAGTCATTGTGTTTTGCAATTAATCTCTGCACCATGAATTCAAAGTATAAGTGATAGGTAACGATAGTACAAAGTACAAATAAATTACAATTGTTGTTAGCAGTGCTTTACGTATTCGAAAACCAAATATTAATCCTTTTAGGCATTTATAACTCTGACACTAATAGCCAATTATGTTAAAATAATTAATGTCTGTAAGGTTTCAGGCCCCAGATCATTGAACCATGGCAATATCCATCATTCTTAATGTCTAGTGTTCATTAGCATTGCACTATGTTATCCACATATATACTCAAATGCCTGATCACAAGGCATGCTAAAATCGTTTGAAAATCATGGATACAAATTAGAAATGTGTTTTCTTGTATTGCAAGCCCTGGACAGCGAGACAGGTACCTGATAACTTGAAGTGTAAAATCAGCGAGAATCGAGCTTTTACATTCAAACACAAATCTTGAACTTATGGCCCAAATTTAAGACATAATTACTTTGGATAAGGTTCTTTTTCGATATGCGGATATCTGTGTACACTTTGAAGAAGTGCAATGTGCAGAAATGCTTCTGATTATGTGATATTGTTCTGTATTGAAAATCTATATAAACCGTGAAAACCATATCAGAGAGAATGGGTATTTCGATGTCCACGAATGCGTGACCAGAGAAGGAAATTTCTTATCTAATGATATGATTGTTTATTGTTTATTGTGAGTCTGCATATCTAGAGGAATATGCTATGCTAATGTTCTTGTGTGTTCGTACATGAAGATTTTATGGACCAGATGGGCTATAAGAGACAGAGGGAAATACCCTAGCGCAGTTTGTCCCGAGTCTATGGGAGACGCGAAAAGTAGAGAACGGATGCCGAAGTTGATGGACTGGAGGGTAACTGGAGTACCAATCCAGATAAAGACTAATACAGATGAGTAGGAACACATGATAGGAGGAACATCTATCACACTAAGTCAGATCATGAAATAGGCCGTGATGAGGTCGAGTGAAAGACGAGTGATAGGGTTTTAAATATTAATTAGTGTTGCATTACATAATGAGGTTATCTTAATCCAGTGCTGGCTGAATTACTATTTCAGTCATAATGAGGTTCTCTTAAATCCCGTGCCTGTTACATTACAATTTTACAATTTAATAATAATGAGGTTCTCTTAAAACTCGTGCGTGTTACATACAATTCAATCATAATGAGGTTCTCTTAAATCCCGTGTGTGTTGCATTACAATTCAATCATAATTAGGTTCTTTTAAATCCCATATGTCTTGCATTACAATTCAATAATAATGAGGTTCTTTAAATCCCGTGTTTGTTGCACTACAATCAAATCATAATGAGGTTCTCTTTTAACTCGTGCGTGTTACATTACAATTCAATTATAATGGGGTTCTTTTAAATCACGTGTGTTACATTACAATTCAATCATAATAAGGTTCAATTAAATCCCGTGTGTGTTACGTTGCAATTCAATCATAATGATGTTCATCTCTCCTGTGTCCTAGTAGCTAGAACGTCCGCCTCAGAAGCAGGTGGTCGTGTGTTCGATACCCGGCCGAATCATACCAAAGAGTTGCAAAATGGTACTAACTGTTGCGCTGCCTGGCTGTCAGCGTTAGGAGATTAGGGTTAGGAAACAATAAACATTCACACTGCAGACATCGTAGCGATATGACTGAAGACATTGTTAAAGCTACGTTAAAAATCTAAATTACACACACACACACACACAGACACACACACACACACACACACACACACACACATACACACACGATGAAGATTGATTACATCCCGTGCGTGTTAGACTACAATCATAAAACTGCACCATTTGGATTCTTCTTCTTATGACAGTTTTACACTTTTCAAATAAAGTGTTCAGCATTACAAAACAATGGGTGCAATAGTTGTTGTTTTCTGAAGAAAATTAAATAATCTCCATGACAACTCGATGTGTTAAAGTGTATTGACTCTAAAATAAATTTGATAGGCTAGACCAAGGACTAAACGTAAAAATATCATTGAAAATGAAAAGTGCAAACGAGAAATAAAAAAATGAGTTTTAAAAGAAGTAAAATAGGAACCAGCATTGATTAAATACCAAACTACAGCACATAGTGTACCTTTTGACAACCAAACATAAAGCTATTTAGGGACCCCGATTGATCGAGTGGTCTAAAGCGCTCTCCATTACGGATCACTGTTATCTCACCTCTGTCAGAGTGGGTTCTTTCCAAGATATTCAAGGGTTCTTCCTACATCATTAATACTGGCCGCAATGTATAGCCTATCGTGTTCTGAAAAATGGTATTAAACCCTACACTAACAATAACAATAAGGCTATTTTAATATATAGTTTCAACAAGAACCCGTACACTTCCATTACATATCTTGACCTATCGTTATGATCATGAAGGTAAATTTTCATATATATGATAATATTTAATAAATAAAGAAAGATATAAAATAATAAACATGTAGTAAAATATAAAAAGAGAAGAATGAGGATGAAGACATAAATAACAGACTACCGTGACTCTCTTTATAGAATTAAGATCTGGTGATATAAGGTAGCTTTAGTCCCACGTGACATGTCCTGATAACAGATCAGTGATAAATGCTTCTTATGATGGTTTGTGTTCACAAGTTTAAATAACCACCCGTTTCTCTTTACACATAATTACATACCAAAATTAAATTCAAACCTATGAAAATTGTAACTTTATGATATAGTATCATGCTAACCTCTGTCAAATTTTCTATTTTAACATTGTTTAAATGCACATGTTTCTGTATTTATTAGAGTTTGTGGGAGACAGCATTCAATAGTTTTCATGTCAGTCAATTTAAGGGCATTGCCCCTTGGAAGCGAAATAAAATGACAGCAAACATCAATCATTTCGAGCATCACCATTTATTTATGTCCTTTGTTATTTAATTTAAGCAAAACGATATTTCTGGGAAAACGATGGTGTCCATGGATTCGGTTCATGCCAATTAATATGAACCGCTCCGGTGTCGAAGTGGTTAGAGCGTACGCCGCGAAAGCGGGAGGTAGTGGGTTCGATCCACTGCCGAGTTATACCAAAGACTTAAAAAAGAGTTACAGACAGCTGCCTCGTTTGACGCTCAGCATTAAGAGGTTAGTGTTAGGACTGGTTGGCCTGGTGTCAGGTTAATGTGACTGGCTGGCACATCATGTCTGCGATATGATGCCCGAGTGCTAGACATCACTATAAACTGCCTCACTGCAGAAATCGTTGTGATATGACTGAAACATTGTTAAAGCTACGTTAAAAATCATACCCAAACAAGCAAACAAACAAACAAACACACCAATTAATATGTGGAACAAACGATATACACACATGCACATATTTCATTTGTATTGGTCTAAATAGCAGGTATACGGGAGGTGATGTTTAATGACATATATAAGATTTCTCAAATTAGATTCAAGCATCGTTCCACACATGTTGTGTTAAACTAAGCAGCATATATACCACATATAAACGACCAGTCAAAAGACCATTGTGTGTAGTATTCTCTTAGGTACAAGCGACTTATCAATGGCCGTGCTATCTGTTGTTGTATTGGGTGTAACGCCGTTTATCAGCGCAAGATAGGTTATACGCGGCTGCTTCTAAAATTGTTGGAGTAATATACCGGGAAACCCCTTGTAAATATCCCCGATCCAGGGGTAAGCTAATATCCCGGGAAAACCCCTGTAAAAATCACCGATCCAAAGGGAAGCAACTGGTATCTTTGTTACATATCCACATTGGCCGAGCCCGGAATTCTAACCTATCCGAACACAGGTAAAATGACAGCGAAACGTGAAAATGAACAATTTAAAGCAATCTGATCCCCCAACCCCCCGTCCAGAGTTTTCTTAAATATTCCCTAGGCAACAAGGGACCTAACAATCATCATGATATACGTAATGTTACCTAGGATATAAATGTAAACGACTTGTCAAATGCAGTGGCACAAGGATTATTCCCTAGAGTACACAAGCTAACGAACTTTTAAAGACCGTATTATTTGTAATCTTCTCTAAGCTACAATAAGTCTAGGAAAACAAGCAGAAAAGGGGAAAGGAATTCATTCAAGTCGTTTCAAGGAGATAGAATGTATTGATCAATATAAATCAAAAGCATATAAATCGTTATAAATATTAAATCAATACTTTACATAATGAAAACAAGTATTAAATGACCCATAAGTTGATCCAACCATGCAGACTATGTTATATTAACAATAAATTTGCACATGTTTAGCCTTTCATTCCGATAATAACTTTCACAATCAATGGCAAAGGGAGAATTTGTCAGTTTTGTAAATTACACAACGGACGCAACATGCGGCAATTTGGAGCTGGATGTGGATAGCTCCATTTGTCAATATATGTATGATGATATTCTAGACTTTGCACTACATTTTTTAAACTTGCTGTAATGTAACTTAATTTAAATCTTCTTTATATTCAAACTCCAGAGATAGACATATATGTAGCCTTCAACACAAAAAAATTGCTTTAACTTTCAACTACAGTTTTATGATGTGCATATTATACGTGATATTTTGACAATTATGTACATAATTGATACATGCACTATAAGGCATTCCTATCATTTACACCAGGCAACTAATTACAATGCAATACCAAATTTCGTTGTCCTCCTACACATTCCCCACTTGATGTAATATAGGATCAACGCAAATTAATAATAATCTGAACATATTGTGGTTGTTGTATTAATAATTTGAATCGAACAGATTCAATCCTGATGTGCAATGCATCTAGCAATTTGCATGTTGTTACAAATGTATTCCCATTTTCGTTCTTGCTATAAGCGGGTAACTACGATAGGTCATTTCGGTTCGGTGTATTTTATCAATAGAATTTGACCTGATCAACAATCTCTGTTCAGTCATTTAGCCCTCTACGTACAACACAGTATAAGGAAGATACTGGACTTATATGTACGTATTTAGACATCATGCAACGATATATACATTGAAAGGCAACTGTCGTTTGGCTACGTGTACGCTGTATAGAGGAACAATACCTCAATGCTTAATCTTCACTTATTAATCAGCATATGTTGTCTAAACACATTTTCTTTCCATACAAGTGTTTAGTGCAGGGATTTTCCCCATACTTGTATATCTATATTTAAAACACTGTTTACATTTGATGTATATTGTTTGAAAATATATTCGATATTTGTCTCTCATAGAATTCTGTATAGAATAAAATCTTAAATAATAATATTTACATGAAAGTTATTTTCTACAACAAATGCCACGATGTTTCTATGTACATGTTATATCCTTTCAAATCAACAAGACATGTTGCGGCGCATTATATCCATGCAATGCCGATGCACCGTTTTGTTTTCTTCATGTGATTTAGTTTTGGATCAACGTTTACAAAATCTGTCATATCGCTACTATTTACGAAGTGTGACAGTTTATAGTTTTGTCTATCACTGAGGTATCATGCACCCATTCACATTATTCTGATATTAGGCCGTCCAGACGCTAACTTTTAACGCTGAGCGCCTAACAATACAGGTCTTAGTAAACAGTTATAAGTCTTTGGTATGAATCGACCTGGTTTCTATTCTGCGACCTCCCTCATTAGCTAACGCTCTGATCACTTACGCCACCAGGACAGTTGGGAATGTGAACATTAACGTGTATTATTATTATGATTATTATTATTATCAGTAGTAATAGTAGTAGTAGTAGTAGTGGTAGAAGTAGAAGTAGTAGCAGCAGCAGCAGAAGTAGTAGCAGAAATTGTAGCATTATAATATTGTAAACACATAGTCACTTACTAAACTGTTACAATATTTTGTTCTGGCACAGCAAGTATTGAAAACTAGTTTTGCTTCATTTCATATTTGATTGTATACTTTAGAACACTAAACTCTCCTGGCTCCATTAAATCGAATAACCCAGTATGTGGCAAGAAACACTCAATACTAGAAACACAAAAAGACAAAGTGCACGTGACATCAGTGGAGAGATAGAAAAAAAAGAGATAGCAAAAAGTAGATGAAAAAAGTATCACATCAGAAATGCACCTCCCTACCCCATGGGTGGTATTGGCATGAACTTCAGTTATGTGGCTAGACCTGTATATTTGGGTGTCATTAGCGTACAACTGGTGCTACGCTAGGTAATGATCTATGCCAGTTGAGAGCGGCTGAGAGTATAGATTGAAGAGAACATGTCCAAGAACAGAACCCTGTGGAAGACCAAAACATATATCAACTGGACTGAAATGTCATTAAATACTTTCAGAAGAGTAGTTGTCGTACTGTGGCAAGGGCGATATGCAGTCTGTACATTACTAAAAATATGTTTGAATTCAAATGAGATACCATTTGGGTAAGAACAACCTTTTCTAAGCTTTTTGATATGAATGGGAGAATAGAAACTGGGCGGTAGTTCTTTAAATCGTTATGGTGTGTTGGTGTCTTCAGCAGAGTCTTTAAGATGTCAGTTTTGAAAAAGGTTGGGAATTCCCCAAATGAGAGAGATATTAACAATATCAGTTAGTGAAGGTAATATTGGGTCTAAGCACTTAAGCAGCAGTGATGTCGGAATTGGATCAAGTTCATAAAACTTTGGAGCACTCTTCTTCACGATTGTCTGTACTAAATTAATATAGACAGGTTCAAAGGCTCCTAATGGTTGTCGCTGAAATTCTGTATCATAACTGTATGGTTGTCAAGCGAATATGTATACGTTTTGTACTTTGCCACGGAAGAAATTTGCAAATTGGTCTGGAAGGTCTACTGAAAAGAAGGTAGTTGGAAGAAGGGTACATTTGTTCCTTGACATTAGTTTGTTAGTTATATTGTAGAGCTCTTTGCTGTTGCAACTCGCTGTGATCTTAGTACTGTAGTGGGATAATGCTGCTAAATGGACTATGTTTGTGACGGTCTTCTTAGCGGCCTCATATATTTGTTTATGAATAGTGAGTCTGGTGGAAAGCTAAAGCCTCTCTGCTTTTCGGCGATGTCTTTTAGCAGTTTGAAGCTGGTCCATAACTCTGCTATCCACGGAGAACACTTTTTATTGATACTCTGCATTTGGTGGCTTGGGCATGTAAAAAGTGCACATGACATCATTGGAGAGATGGAGAAAAAAAAAAGAAAGAGCAAAAGTAGATGAAAAATGTATAAGGATGGATTTCAAGTAGTTAAGCAGGTGCAAACAACATACCAACTAGTACGTACATTTTCACCATTTTTGTAATATACATACCGGGAAACAAATGACCCAAACTATTTTATTCATTAAGAGGCTCGAACAAAAAAAATATGGACGAAGGGGACGTACCTTCCATTATGGCACCAGTGGTGAACGAACTGGGGATATAATCGCAAATAATCGGGTGGTGGGGTTAAAATCTACGAATAAATAAGAGCATGTGGTTTGAGAGACATCGTTCTATGCATGAGTTGGTCAAGGCATTCGTAACGGCTTAGCTAAGACTTGCACTTGCGATTTATCTATAGGGTTTTTAAACAAGACTTCTAAATGAGTATTGGGACAAATGGTGCAATGTGCTTTACTTTGTTGAAACCAAATTTTGATAATTGAAATCAAACTTGTTTTCACGATATTTCACATTGCGCGTAAACTAGTTTAACTTCTTTTTCGTCTGCTCCTAACATTTCTTCACCATTGATCAGATGGGATTGATTGGAGTTCAAACACTATTCCTTCATCTTCGCCAAGGATGCCTTTCACAAACACGAAGAAATCGCCCTGACCTTTTCGTCAGAACCTGTGCGGCGATTACCACTCTCTGTAACATCACACCATCTGTTGAGGTAGCAGTTCGATCAAATGATGTTGATGATCGATCAAACGATTGCCAAATTTGGTTAGGATTGGACCGATGGCTATGGCAATTAACATGTTATTGGGATGGCATAGATACTGCAGTTTACCCAGAATTAAAAACGTTTTTTCTCACCGGACGTATGAATTTAGGATCTCAATTCTAGTTTCAGTACCTAAATGTTTACGACTCTTTTCTTCGGTAGAAACATATCCAGATGAAACCGCAATACTTTTAGAAGAATGAATTTCTTGTGTCCATTTAAATGTACCACTTTCATATTTTATTCAGTGGCAGGTGTTTCTCGTAAAGATTCTACAATTAATCAGCTGGTAAGCGAAATACCAGAAATGATATCAATAAGACAGTAATTTGAATCATTGAGTTCCTTCTACCGAATTTGTTCAGTCACCACAGATAAATGTCGAGGCACGGTAGGTCGTGTATATGCCTCTTTTTGTCGGAGGCATTATGTATACTTTCTGCACAGAGATATTCGTACTACAATGGGGAACCTAAACGGTTTAGTCACTAACTTTTACATACAAATACACCGATCAGACATTTTCTCTTGAACTAAGTTTACGATGTGTACATGATTTAACACTTTCTCTGGAATTCATTGCAGTAAGTATACAGGTAAATAAACAGAAGCCTGACCAGTGGAAACATTTCATGGAATCAGTCCTCTTGAAGCATTCAGGTGCAAGTGGTTTAATCATCTTTGCGGTTTTAACACGTATTTTAAGCAGCTCTCTGTAAATGCGTTCTCCCAATTCCACATACAAACCACGAATGCTATCTTGTAAATATCCATGATCATGTCAGTCCGTAATTATAACTACGCACATCTAATGCCCTTTATGTTATATTAACTTTTCTATTAGAGCGAACGTAATGGACGTATGGAATAATTTCTAACCACTGCTATGCAGGATGAACATTTTCTAATCTAACCGTTCTACAGCAGAATAACCAGATGAACGCAAACTTGGGTTTGCTCACTCGTTTTCCTTTCCTCTTGTGTCTTTCTCGATAAAAAAAGGTTCAACGGTCATAAATTGAGATTTTCCTCTGGCAACATCCATTTAGATCTTCACTTGCAATTCGTTTGGTGTTCCATAAATATTAATTTTAAAATGGGGTTTAAAGACTTATCGTTGACCAACCTCTGACTCCAAGCGAATCTGGTTTCATAAACGACTTGGTATTCAATTCGTGGGGTCAAAATAAAAATAGGCAGTGACAACGCGAAGACCATTGAGCCGTTATATGTGAGTGAAATCTTTCTGCTTCCGCTCGTGAAGGGACAAACCACAACTGAAGTACCTGACATTACCCCATGTGCCAAGCATACAATTTGGCTCAGTCTACTTTTTCGGGATTGGTCCTCCAAAATAACATGGCCATTCTCCTTGGAACATTTGAAATCGACTTACAAAGTCACAGTATTCAGGTCAATTGCGCAGTCGAATATTCGTATTTCTGAGATTTATTCCAATGAGGTTACAGTGAAATCCGCAGGAGTTTAAATGACATCCGTAGGGTGGTATGGTTTTACTTGGAGGATGACATTTACAATGAAACCCAATAGTTATTAGTTCTTCTTTAACGACTGCATCGCTTTCACATCCAACAGGTTTGGCAAGTTCATCATCATTTTCAATGATTGATGTACTAGATGTAGTAGCAGTAATAGCGATAGTAGCAGCAGTAGTAGTAGCAGTAGTAGTAGTAGCAGTCATAGAAAAGTGCCCATCATATGGTGCTGAATCACTGATGTCACTGAGTACCGCATCGTTCTCATCGCATGAGAATCACGGAACAGCTTCAATGATATCTGTTTAAAAGAATTCATTATTCTCGCTTTGTTTTGGTAATTAAAATGAACTATCGATCTTGGAAGTTTTCAATTTGTATATGCTGACCAATATCAACATGTCCTTACGGGAAAGTGAAGTCATTGGGAACTTTCACTCGCTTCTTGGATACGCTTGGTCGATTTGGTGTTTGAGTAAAGGTACAATATTTTAGGTGTCACTTTAAATATGTTCCATCTTGTCCAGATTGCAAGGCTTATTTCAACGCGCTAACGTTCACCACTAGACTGCTGCGATAATTGAGAGTTGATTCTTTCACTTTCCACTCGGTGTGCATTTCATGTTGGTTTTTTTTTCAGTATTCGTAGTCGTATTTTGTAGGACCGCAACTAGAAAACATAGAATCGTATTTTCGGTGAGAATCCTAAACGGTCTCCTTGAATTTTAGCGTAACAGTGACCCAGGACATCAACGTAGATGCAATTGTCCGCGATCTCCTAACAGTTCTAAAGCTTCGTTCAATTTTAAGCGAGCATAGGCTGTCGCGTAATCCGCAACGAGGAAATGTCCAAATAGACAGCTTGGACACATTATGATTCTTCTTTGTAATTAAATAAGATCAAGTCCTGAAGATAGACGTCTACATGTTCATGAACTGGGTTTTGTCTTAATCATCTGGAAGTAGCGGAAAGGTTCGAGCAAAAACTCCTTCTTTTCTAAACACGGTCGTTGTCCCTACTTCACAAGCAATTTAACACTGACAATGCATTCCTCTTCTAGGCATTTCGCTTTGAAGTATTTTTTGGTTTTCGGGAGTGTGACATCAGCAAGAATATCTGCTTGTTACTTGTTTCAGTTTCATAAAGGCATGCATAGTCTGCGAAAATGCACTTCTGAGTTTAATTGCCGTTGTAGTGTTGTATGTTCAATCTCGGGATCGTTTTTGAAACATTGATAGTACACGTATGGTCTTACATTTCCACTACTTATATCCTTGCTATTATAACGTCAGGCGTCGCTGACAAGTGGCCTGGTACAAGTCTTCAATGGTACGTTGTAAATATTGCTTGTTATAGTGCCACGTCGAGGATAGCAAAGGGGACATCTGTGAAATGAATCTATTAAACTCGCACAATCTCTGGGGGGTTTATTAATCTCATCCATCCACCATATACCTTCCGATGGTATTTGCGCTGCAACCATTTGTATTCTTTGTCACACAGGTAATATAGCTAGTGTATTGCTTTTTACCGAGTATTGACGTTGAACAAAATTGGTTATTTGAGGGACGATGACATCCAGTGTTTTTTCGGGCATGAATTATTGACGGAACACTAACGAACACCATTATGGCAATGGTGCAGGCTTCTTTCCAAGTATCGAACTTTTCGTAATCCATGAATACCTCTCGACTTTTACCATATCATTGCCGTAAAGTGACCATTTCCGACCGACGACACGTTAACATTTCTTCCTGAAAACTTAAAGGGTCCATGTCGCGATCTTGGTACCAAGGGTACAAAGCTACTCGTTGGGTTGCAGTAGTGAGCCTCAAGTAAATAGGGTAAAAGGCGTATTGTTTGACCATTTCTAGCATTTCAAACAATTTAGGCATTCAGCTCAAATGCATATTAAATTGCCTCATTGAATCTTTACTATATTGACTCCGTTCAAATTCACGATAGGAGGTTTGATATATTGTTCCGTATAGTATCTGAGAAGAAATTGCCCATCGTATCCAGATAAATTTTCAGCCATCGCCGTGGCAAGGCGATGACAGTCTCTTTAACGTTATATGTTCTATTGGTTCCATGTATCATCAATGGGGTGTAAGATCCACTGGGAAAATCGACTAGCATGTACGGTCCCCGAAGGATTGTTTCACATTCACTAGGAATATTGCTGTAATGGAAACAATTGCTGAAGATAGGCTATTAGATTCACTTCTCGCACGTTCGGTAAGCCACGGAGAAACGATAATTCTGGTCTCTTACATGTATTCCAAATCCAAAGAGATGAAATTATCTTTGTGCTGGTCATCTTATGTATCTTGGGTTGGTGTTTGTTAATGTAACGTTCATGTGTTTCGTCAACGCTTTGGTGACAAATTTGACATAGTTTACGTGCTGAACATACATTCTCCTTGGCAGTATTGTTACGTATAGCGTGTCCACGAGTAGGGCACATACTTAGGAGTTGGCAACCACTTTTATGATGTTAACCAAGATATTACTAATAGTAGACAGGTCTAATAAAAGTGCGCTGTCAAGCAGGACGATGCACATATTAGTGTCTTTTGTCAAGACATGATTTAGAGGCACAATATGATAATAATAACCGTTTCCGGGAATGTGGCGATCCTGGTGATGGCATCTAAATTTTCATCGAGATAATAAATGTGATGTATTTCCCGTCATGGAAATCGGTTCCATCCAAACAATATAGATCTACACACTTCTTGAGAGTGTACATAAAATGTGTAGAGTGTAGCCAAGACGTCTTGCAAATTTTGTATTTCGGGAATGCCAGAGTATGCCTCTTGACAGACCCGCTTACAATAACATGAGTTATGTTTCTTTTCGTTGTTTGGTTCGGTCTGATTGTTGAACAGTTATCCAGGATCTTTTCCATTATAAAATTTCGTTCTTGCCGATGAACTTTTGTCTTACGACGATGACCAGGACTAAACACATCTAGTCTTGAGGGTTGTTAATTTTGACGAGACTCGTTTTGGTGCAGCGAAGGTCTTTCACCAAAAACACCGTGCTGCGTCCTGTCCCTTATCGAAGAGATGCGTGTGACATGAACGGTGTCGCATGTCCATCAGTGATGTAAAACTTTTTGGATTGTTGCACGTGGTGAAATGTGTCGATGACTTTCGAAAGTGTCAATTCTGCTCGGCTGCAAAACTTGATCCAAATGGGGGACTTCAAAATCCCAAGTGATCTTCTGTTATGGTTTGACATTGTCATTTCAGTATGGTTAAAAGAGAATCCCCCACCTCTGTGATGAAACCCTCTGCTTTCTCCAACGGTACTTAGGACTTCAAATATTTAACCGTCACCGTTTCTTCGTCTCTCTCAAATGTGGTAGTAATTTTGAGGGTTTATTGGTGGCAAATGTTGGTTGGGTATATAATTGATTTGTCTGGATACTGGCTCATCATTTCATCTTCAAAATCGCTGGCATGGATTTGAGCCAAGATTTCAGTTACTGTCCAAGGTGATATGTCACATTTCTACCTCTTACATTCTTCTCCTTTATCCACGAAATGTTGCAATCGTTTCATCTTGTGTGCAAAAAGACCAATGACTACAATTTTCGCGCCATGTGTCCTTTAAGATCCATGCCAGACCATCGTATGTATAAAGAGTCATTTTGTATTAGAAAGTTGGATAATTTGATCTCTATTATTTTATTACTACCATTTGGTATGTCCTCGAGATTTACAGGTACATACAAAGAAAATACATAAAATGTAAATACTGGACGATTTCAACTGCCCGCAAGCCTACAAATCATTCTATATCAAACTAACTTTATGGATGTCAATAACATTTGCTGACACTGGATCACAAGCCTACAAATCATTATATGCCAAAATAACGTTATGGTTGTCAATAACATTTGATGACAATAGATCACAAGCCTACTAATCATTCTATGCCATAATAACGTTATGGTTGTCAATAACATTTGGTGACACTGGATCACAAGCCTACTAATCATTCTATGTCATAATAACTTTATGGATGTCAATAACATTCGATGACACTGGATCACAAACCTGCTGAATTTAGGAAACTGAACAATTTCCTTAGGTTGCTAGTGCAGTATGACAGCTTGATTGATATGAAAAGATCAATATCATTTTACGGACTCTAACATTTTTTAAAAATAATTTTAAAATCTTTTCAAAATTGTCTACCTTAAATAAATTATCTTTATAGACTGACTAAAAAATGCGAATGTATGGCCAACTGTTTATTTACAGGATTTCTTGACAGGGCTCTGTTGTCTTTTAGATTATCATGACAATTGGTAATAAAGTTACGTTTGACAGTTGTTGGTTTTTTGCATAGTAGTCCAATGGTACAATTGGATTAAATATTAGCCTCATTCTTATGTGTGTTATACAACATAACTTTATTACATGACTAATACAATTTCTAGGAAACGTGCACGTATAACTTACAATTCTCATTTAACGACAGATAAATTAGTAAAATAAGTATGCAATTTATAAACTATGAATGCATCCAGTGAAAATAATATAGTTACTAACACGATAAGGTGTTCAATATTCATATGCCTATTAATCAAACTCCTACAATTTAACATTTACACAAATAACAGAAAATTTAGTTTGCCGAGAAAACATCACCTATCAAGTTATCTCATGTGCAATGAGAGTAATATGGAACAAAGCTTTTATTCTAGCAAATAGATTAAACGTCTAGAAGAGACAGGATCTTCTAATATTTATATGCTTATGGTGGAGTATATGGAACTTTCCTGAGGCACATTTTCATACCGGACATCTGGTATCGGACACATTTTCCTACCGGACACATTTTCATACCGGACATCTTCTGGTACGGCGACACCATAGGGATAGTCGGCATATCCGTACGGATGGCCAGGATTGGTTGGCGTTCCGTGAGCAACTCCCGTGCTATTCACTGAAATGATTATAAATAACACGTTTATTACAACGTTGCACACATTTACGATAAATGATAATACGAGTATAAGTATAACTATATCTATCTATCTATCTATCTATCTATCTATCTATCTATCTATCTATCTATCTATATAGTGTGTGTGTTGCTTATCTATATGGGACAATACAAACATGGAATATCAATGAATATATTTGTAAACAGTTGAAAAAACTAATGATATAGACATATTATAATGTATTTATTAGTTAATTCCCAACTGCTGAGATATATTGATCTGTCAATCCCCCTGCCATTTTTGTTAGCTATCGTTTCATATATATATATATATATATATATATATATATATATATATATATATATATATATATATATATATATATATATATATCTTTACTTAGACTAAGTCTACGTGATTGGAACTCGAGCAAACGTTACATCGAACAAATAAATTAATGCATTGGTATGTGTACAAAAAATAGTTGTTAGCGATATTCTTAATAACAAGGCTTAATAATATTTTTTGGTTATTTTTTTTATTGGCGGATGTTGTTTGGAAGGTTCTAGAAAAATACAGTATCTTCCTATCGATTGGGCTAAATCATCTGAATAACATGATTCAGATCATGTAATAACAGAAACATTGGGTATATTGTAATATTTGGTCGTCATACAAATATGGGTGTGTACAAGAGAGACCATAACAAAGCAAAATATACCTTAGAAATTAACACTCTACGTCTTATGAAACTGACTAAAAATATTGCATCATTTTATCCCATTACTAAAACAATAGTTATGAAAAATAGCCATCTTTTCAGCTTCGTTAGCACCACATTACTTTTCAATATTTTTGAACGTTAGATGAAATTTCAGACCGTCTTTTGGGTAAAATGGTTTTCTAATGATTTTCCTTTTATATGGTTTCGTCGATATATTGTCGCAACGAAACGAATGGACAGATCAAAGTATTGCAGAGTATACGCTTAACATAAGGGTATGTCGGACAAGTAGGCTCAAGAATAAAAGTATTATTTAAAACTTTTGTTACATGCAGTTGTGTCAAATTGGGCCATTTGCAATTTTCCCTTTGTGTGGCTTCTGATACACACCACCGCCAGAATCCCGACATATTACAACGATAACCAGTTTTGTGGCTAGGACTTGGTTGAAATGTTTCGTAAATCGCTCGCGGATGCAACAAAATGGAACACACATCTGTTACGTGCACCAGTTGACTTTAATATAACTGCTCAAACCATTCGTGCTTTTCCGTAAGCTTTCATTGAATAATCTCTGACAAAGCTTTTACATCCACCGCTTGCATTATCCAAAATCAATGTTACATCACTGGCCCGTACAAAGGACCTGGACATAATAGAGTCAGAGTTGAGAATTTACCTAACACAATTGTATTAATTTATAACTGTGTGATGGTTTGGTCACTGAGCAAGCATCAGAAACAGCAATATTAAGTTTTGGGTCATATAATCGGTGCAGCTTCTGCTTGCTTCCTTGCACAAATTGGTGGTAACATTCGCCATCACTCATACGAATACATGAATAATATCGACACACTTGCTGAAAATCGATTTGGACTCCTAGAAGCGTTGTATAAATCGTGGATGGCAAAGACGTTACACAACAAACTTTCTAGCATAGTTTGGTCGGTATTTACATGCACAATATTGATGAATATCACTATAGTTTTCTGCTCACCGATGTGTCGACCCTGGCTGATGTGTTTGAAAGCTTTTGTCACACTGCCATTCACGTCTCAATCCTGATCGATCATGCACGTTGCTTCACGTCTGCAAAAATGGCTTGTAATGCATTGGTGTCCAAATACTAATCGAGGTGGAATTGCTCAACGACATCGACCAGCATTTGTTATTGAACGCCTCTTTTCTAGGCGATTTGTATTTGTTGCGTCACATATATGGGATCACCATAAACCTAAACGTGGACGGAAATGACACCACTGCCATTAGAAGTTCAATAATCTATGAAATACATATTTTAGAAAAGCATCATATGCAACCGTTGCCGATTGGTTAGTATTCGTGAATTGGTTATAGATAGATTGACGTGCGAAAACTCAAATAAGATCACAACATAAAGCGACTATGGCTATTTCTATCAGTTTGACCTATCATTCCATGTACATTTACATTAAGTTGCAACTGTTCACATACGACTTCTAACAGGATCAAGCAGTTATAGATATATCTAGCTATGATGCTGTGCAGTAACATTTACTCGCTGTTGATGCATGTTACATCCAATTACTATATGCACCACCCATAGTTTGTAAATGAAATTAAAAAGGGCTATTGTCCGAACAAGCATCTGTTGTTAACAGCAACACAAAATGGTCATTGAAAATTCAAAAACGCAAGCCCGATTAATCCAGTCGTAAACTATGCAGGACTGCGACATAAATTGGACACGATTGTAACCAGACAAAACGAAAATGAAAAACCAATAGGTGCTCTACAAGTTATTATGCAGAAATACTTCCACACTAACTGTACAAATAATCTATTTTGGACCATCGTAAATTTGAGCATACGTAAAGATATAATACGGTGCCCGTAACATGGGGTGTTTAACGATGCACTAATGTGGTGTTGGCCACACATGATACCACTCAGCGCTACGCGTTGATTGCCATAGAGTATCAATACGTTCCGTAGTTGTTAACACATATACAGGTCTAACAGTGTTAGTAGCACGACGCTGTCCACTTTCTCTCGAGGTACATAGCGGTACCATACAAACGTGTTTGCCAGTGGATGCATTGGTATCGATTATTAAATCATTTTCTGACCATGGCTAATCAACACCAATCATGACGATGGCCGCACCTGCAAATTTTTTCAAGATTGCTTCCCCTCTTCAATAACCAAACAGACTGTAATCTATTTCGATCTGGCTTTTGTGTCCGCTGTAATAATGCTATTTTGTTTTAACGGGTGGACTTTTATCCACTGAAAGATAAATGACGATCCAAAATCGGCTTATATAGCAACTTTGAAGAATCATAGTGTGATTTGTTATCGTTAGTTGCATTCAAGTAATGGATGAGACCGAATCAACGTGGTGACATGCATTGATACATTGCGATGTTTTGTAATTAAAGTCAAGACGGTAACACTCAGCATCAACTTTGTTCATTGGTGCCTAACCTAGCTTTGGTTGATTATTAGAATCAAATCGAATATCCAGCCGTGTATCTGAAAAATAATAATTCTATATTGGGACACTTTTTCACCAGGATATTTACTCCATTGTGTTCCTCGTAACGTTTAGAACGCAGCTGCGACATCACTGCAAATACATTTTTAAAACCAGAACGTTAAACCTATTCAATATGGACCTGAAATGTGTAATGACACGTCGTTTCTTAGCAATGCTTACTAGCTGAATTTACAAGGGTCTTCAGCCAAAAGGCCTCCGAAAAAGATGTAGTCTAACTTTACTAGTTCCAGGTCACTGATAGTGAAAATGATGATAACAATTGTTGATTGACTCTAGTTTTAATGATTTGACACAGGGGAAGTATATTTGACCCCTGACATGGGAATGGAGGAGAATACCTACGTTATAAAGGTTAATGCTATCAGTTTAAATCAGAAATAACTATAATATTTTTTTTGCTGGATCTATGAAGAAATATATTTGTGTTTGCACAATACATGCTTTCTTAGGCAAAACAGTGACAAATGCAATATGAATAGCATAATATTATTCCTAGAATTCATGGCTGATGCAATTATGACTAAGCTTACGTCACTCTGCAGGGCAAATTGCCCTATTTTATCTCGAGAAATCACACAGTATCGAGCTCTTTTTTGTCAATGTTTGATTATGAAACGGGACACATTTATGTATATCCAAAGTCAGCAGAGCCTCCTCGCACTTGTGTGCACAATGCATAAAACATATGACATGTTTGCGATGAAGTGACGTGTGCATCACAAACTCGCAGTATAACAACTACGGCCTGTAGTTTGACTGAAGCATTTTTAAGTTCAGGAGCACAGGATGACTACAAACGTATACAGCAACATTTGTGCAACACAGCTTAGCCAGTGGTTTAAACGAAATAGGAAACGTATTCGTTTTGCAGTACCAATGATTTGGAGAGAGCCAACAGTTCATATCAGACATAGCTGACACTTGTGTCAAAGAAGAACAAGTGGACTACACATTATCCAAATAGTCCATCAGCTATATGCCCAGAAACCCACGTATAATTAACGCCAGTTCCTGATGCACCACAATAATTCTCATTTTGTTTAGATGATACATTTGATAATGATGAAGTCATGAACCATCAATGTCACATGACCCATATTTTCTTACATCCTTCTCCACTCAACTACTCCAATGGCCGTGTCAGGGATTGATATATATACCCCAGTGCTAGACATCACTTTAAACTGATTGTTAAAAGCTACGTTAAAAATCATAATCAAAAACAAACAAACAAATGAGTCTGAAAACAAGGTATACGAAATTAGAATTATTATGAAATTAGACGAGTGAGAAAATAAAAATTAATAATAACGCATAACTCAACTTGAAATCGCCATCTTACACATGCCTTTAGCAGTTAACATACTGTGACCATATACGTATATTAGTTTCCCCAATATGCATCACAGTCTTAGATGATGTCATATGTATCTAAGTCATATAGCAGTACCATTAAATAAAAGTGTATATTTTGTAATTCATGTCTTTAATAGTTGTCGTTTCCGATTAAAATCGCAAATCGCATAGTACAATTTGAATCCTGCTTGCAAACTATAACAATGAGTTAAGGTGTAGCATCCTGTCATAATCAAGAAAATCATGACGGGATTGAACACTTCCAAATACAAAATAACTGCTTGGAAAATGAGCAATAATAATAATAATAATAATAATAATAATAATAATAATTATAATAATAATAATTATAACAATAATAATAATGTTAATAATAATAATAATAATAATAATAACACTAATAATGTTAATAATAAAAATAATAATAATAATAATAATATAACTAATAAATAATATAATAACAATACTAATAATCGTCATTTTTTACCGTTAAATATTTCCTATTCTTCACCATTATTGGCTTCAAAACAGCACAGTATTTGTGTACTGATGTGCATGTCCAGCGATCAATAGTAAAGATGTCATTATTCAAATACTTACGCACAATTGTCTGGGCGTTAGTGTTCGTAGGATGGATAACAGCTTTTGGGCTATGACAGCAGCAAACAATGAAACCAATCAAAATAGCGAGCCCGCCCAGACCTCCAACCACAGAACCAACAAGGACGATACTGGAATGAAAGAATTATTTGGGAAAATGTTTCCTCTGCAAACATACATCTTTATACAGACAAAAACACTCAAATTAGCGCTTATTTTACTGATAACAGAAAATAGTTTACAGTCAGAACACTTGATGAATGTAGATAAATAAATGCAAACACAATATCAGTATATATAATTATTGTTTTTTAGCTTTACTGTTTTAGTAGTAGAGTAGGTTTTCCCACCTCATTTGATAGGTCTCCGTTTGTTATAAATAAGCTAATTTTACATGTAAAAACATGTGTGTGTGAATAAAATCGCACCCGGGATACACAACACGAGCGTCGATCACTAATCGGTTGCTACAATTAAAAAAGTGTGTTATTGATAACGTCTAATATTGTAGAATCATATTCTGCCATATTAGCTCGAAAGCGATTAGCCGCGATTAAGGAATTTGTAACAGAACGAGATCGACTAAAAGAAAAACTTCAACAGCGCCTCGAACCTCGCATTGATTTTATCACTGATGCTGAACCGTTATTCAAACCTATTACTACTGCTACTGAAAAAGCTGGATTATCTACTGAAAGAGTTATATCGGGAGATATTAAAGATGATGATAGAGGAAAAATGCTCTCCTCCCCGAGCTTGAAAACTATTAAAACGACTGAAGCAAACGAAAAAGACTTCAGGAGATCTTCCAGCTGATATAACCGCTGCACAGCTTCAACCTCAACCACAGGTGGACGATGTTGAACCACAAGACAAAGGTGCAGGTAAAAAGGGTGTTTCTTTCCCGATACATTTTTAAAAGGACTTTAATAATATATCTGAAATAGCTTATTTCGTAGTTAGAAATTTTAGTCGTAAAGAAGAATATTTAAATTCTGAACTTGTTAAATTTATAGATAGAACAAAATGGTGTAATTGGATGTATCATATATTTACCGGCAAAAACCAAGCTTCAAAGTTTGATGAAACAGATAAAGATTATATGGATGCAATAGGTAAAGCTGAATTACTAAAACTGAGCAACTTTAACCTAAACTTTTTCATTTGCCAAAATCAAAACTTTTACAAGGAGAAACATCTGATAATAGATCTGGTTCCGTAAAGGGAGTATATGGAACGGGTTTCACTGTAGGAAGTGGTCTTGTTGTTTGTCTTAATAATATCATCAACAATGTATCCCTGTTGGAAGTTCTCATCGGGGGTAAACCAGTTGTAAATAACTCAAAATTAATACTTATTCAAGCTGCTGATAGCTGTCAGTGATTATTGCAAGGTGGTATTATGGATATTGGTATATACCGATCTATTATCGATGAAATCATAGATGATTATCACAGTGAATAATTGTTTTAGATAAACGAACATCAAATAAGATGATTATACATGATCAACGACGAAGGCAAGTCAGAGTTGTAAATTTACGGTTGCTAATGTATAAATTTATGGAGATGGGTTTGGAAATCTTGTTCGAGGATTATTTACTAGAACGGCTCCAAGAGTTTTACCACTTGCGAAACAACTAACGATGAAATGAATTGGTGTTATTCGTGATAAGGCTACTGGCGCTGTTGGTGATCTCGCCGGAGAAGCATTGTATACATTCAAAGATAGATTAACGAGATTACTACGTAACGCTCAAACACCTAAAGCGATCCAACCTAAGTTAGCTGGAATATTTGATGTACAACGAGAGCAAAATATTACTGCAAATGTGGTAGGAGGAAGTAGTCTTCGTTTTAGACAATAATCAGTTATAATAAAATGTTTGAATATGTGTCAGTTCCCTCATTTTATATAGATAAGCCAACAGCAAAAGATACATCTTAGCGTGATATTCAATATTACGCATAAGAATCGAAGACTCCTGATGCTCGGGGGAAAACTGAATTTCAAATTCAAGATGGTAGTAGATACTTTCTTCACTCTGAGGGTTTTATCGAATATACAGATCGATTGTTAAAGAATGATGATACAATTATGGAGAAAATGATCAAGTTGGATTTGGTAATAACGATGTGATGGCGCTGTTAACAGTGCTAGGTATTTTATCGACGGGACAGAAATTGAGGGAATTCACGAACATGTGATATCGCGACGACTATACTAGGTTTAACATGATACTAGGATGATTTCACAATAACGATTAGTCCGTCGATGATGTTTGCAAAGGATCTAACTGATGCTGCAGATGGTGTATCAAATGTAGTTGTATCGATGAACGAAAATTACAATATGGGATTTGGAACGCGTTGAACAATGTTAAATAATCAATTTTCCAGTGTGAGACGTTAAAAAGGTTATACCTGGTGCAAAACATAACGTTACACAGGTGATAAGGCTATGTTAGCAAGGCTACTGGCGCTGTTGGTGATCTCGCCGGAGAAGCATTTTCTACATTCGAAGATAGATTAGCGAGATTACTACGTAACGCTCAAACACATAAAGCGATCCACTCTGTAAAGTTGCCTAGTACTGAAGTTATGCCAGCGAATATCAGTCAGGTAGTAAATCGAACTTCATATAAACAATTAGCAGAGTTAGCTGGAATATTTGATGCAAAACGAGAGCAAAATATTACTGCAAATGTGGTAGCAGGATGTAGTCTTCGTTTAGACAATAATCAGTTATAATAAAATGTGTGAATATGTGCCAGTTCCCGCATTTTATATAGATAAGCCAACAGCAAAAGATATATCTTAACGTGATATTCAATATTACGCCTATGAATCGAAGACTCCTGATGCTCGGGGGAAAACTGAATTTCAAATTCAAGATGGTAGCAGATACTTTCTTCACTCTGAGGGTTTTATCGAATATACAGATCGATTGTTAAAGAATGATGATACAATTATGGAGAAAATGATCAAGTTGGATTTGGTAATAACGATGAGATGGCGCTGTTAACAGTGCTAGGTATATTATCGACGGGATAGAATTGAGGGAATATACGAACATATGATATTTCGACGACTTTACTAGGTTTAACATGATACTCGGATGATTGCACAATAACGATTTGTCCGTCGATGATGTTTGCAAAGGATCTAACTGATGCTACAGATGGTGTGACAAATGTAGTTGTATCAATGAACGAAAATTACAATATGGGATTTGGAACGCGTTGAACAATGTTAAATAATGCTAGAAGACAATTTTCCAGTGTGAGACGTTAAAAAGGTTATACCTGGTGCAAAACATAAAGTTACACAGGTGATAAGGCTATGTTAGCAAAACTCGCGCAGTGGATACTGCAAAGCCTCCATCAATTACCATTTAACAGAGTTTAGATTTTTATATGGATGCGGGTTGTAAATCACTGCTATCATGGTTGACGATAACCACAGCTAGTTCTCCTGGTCATAATCCTGGACTATTCACATGGCATATATCAACACAACACGGTTTGTCAGCACCGAAACATGTTTTCGTCGCGTTTTTAGATAACGCGAGACTAGGTAACCAGGAGATAAATCCTATAGTATCTGAGAATCCTAATGCTTCACAGATTTCCTCAAAAATAAACGCGCATCAATAACATGAGATTATGTTAATATATTTTGAGCACAATAAGGGAGTATCATCGAGTAATGACCTACCAAGGACGCGATTAAAATATTGATACTGGGCTGTCAATATCTCATCGTGATTTTACAACACTTTATCCATTTTATTACTATCCACTGGAGCATCTAGATCTATATCGACAGTCTACTCTTGATGTAACATTTCAAGCAGATATTGGTACTTACTCCGCAATTGGTTTTGGAGCAGTTGTTGTCGTTCTCTGTGATAAATCGATGCTACTCGAAGATGCCGGTGGAGGAATGAAAGTCGTTGATGCACCAATATAGGACATGTAAAACACATAGACAATTAATTCAATCTCATATTAATAATGTCGTACAATCATGTTAATCTTACTCTGACTCAAGGTCAGACGAAGAAGTTACAATCAAAAAACTAGAGTACGTGTTGTGTAAAATTAACTTTGAAGCGAGATCAGATTGCTAACGGTGGAACCAAATTAACTAAAATTCAAGTGAACCAATTCATTTCAATAAAGCGCAAAAAGCAAAAACCGGTGTTCAAATTTAATTTGTTCCCTCCACGGTAAAAATATGGTTAAATCAGGTGGTATATTTCCTCTTCTCGCCGTGATTCCGGCTCTGATTGCCTCTGCAGCTCTCGCATTCGTCGAAGCTGCCGCCTTAGGTGTTGTTAGAACTGCTGCTGGTATGGCGCTAATAAAAGTTACAGAAAAGGGTTATAAAAGAGGAGAAATGGTCGGAGACCAGCAGGAACTTATCTAGGAAGGCGTCTAGGACTGCTAGGATCATACCTGAGTTAGATTTTACTCCGATGTCAAATTTTGATTTAATCGAAGCTGCCAAAACCACAATTCACAAAATTTCAGAGGTGTATTTATGAGAGATCAATTACCGCAACAGCCATCAAATACCGAAATAGGTATTATTAATCTCGATAATAACACTGGACCTGGAACTCACAGGGTCGCATGCGCGAATGACCCGCGTTGAATTACTTTTGTTGACACTTTCGAACTAGCACCACCTAAAGAATTTCTACAATATATAGTCAAATTACTACAACGGTTACCGATTTGGTATTCAACGTTGCCGACACAAATAATGACCGATAATTCGATATGTGGAAACGAGGCTACTAATGTTCTCAACGCTGTGTCAAAATCAACCAAACCACCTCATAAAATCGTACATGAATATACAAGCGATAATTTTTTAAAGAGATCTTATATGTATTATGGTAGATATTTGGGGAAGATCTCCCTCACGAGGAAGGAAAACCGAAGTTGCTTCAATCGAGGTTGTAAAGAAATTTATCAACGACGAAATGTCTGCAAAATATTAATCTTGGTAGATATATCACCGGATGATATCATTGTATGTTAAGACCGACACGTTGGTGGAGAAAAGAACATGAACAAAGGTGTCACACGTATAATTATGATCAACGAGAGAGACTCACACCAACATATTTACTATCATGAGACATCACGCCCCCAGCTACACTACGTCAACTCCGAAATGACAGAACAACTCTTCTGTGATTTTCGTATTTTTTCGCCCACACGAAGGGTCAATTCTATGACATCAGCACCAGTATCGTCACCATGGGAATAAGAACAAGTACAAACTGAGAGGCTTCACAGCATACAATGCATACATCGCCGATGAGAATTCTTCCCGCAGTATCGCGCTTGAAACATTCCACATGTCGAATATATATATATATATATATATATATATATATATATATATATATATATATATATATATATATATATACCTAGTCCAGCGCCGAAATCAAGCTACCTGCAACCCAGATTGAAATACACCTATCCATGCCATAGACCGAGATTTCCATTGACCGTTACAGCAACATCTCCGCAGACATAGCGTCAACGACATCCAAATTGACTGATTACTTGAACTTTTAGAATTTGAACTCGTTCATTATTACAGACAATACGTATATTATTTACTTTTCCTTTAATATGCCATTCATTCATAGGAATAATATTTAAGGACTGTGGTAATTCACACACAGGTAAGTTTTTTGCTCTATCTAATTTTGTTTCTTAAAATACAAATACAAGTTTAGTGTCTTAATTTCAAAATATCTCACACACACAAAAAAACTGATCTAACTTATGCTTTATTTAATTTTTGTATTATTATTGCTTATATCTACTACAGTAACATTCGTCACAGTTGTAATGTTTTCTGTCTACAGAGCCTGAGAACCAACTGAGAATTGTTGCATTCCGTGGACTAAGCTTTCATAAAAACCTGTTCGTACTGAAATCTGAAAACACCGTATACATGATTCGCTACCAGCACATTTAACATAGTCTTACCGTATTTACCTATCTTAGGGAGAATTGTAATTTTTGCCTAGCCGTCTCGAACATATTGACTTCAGATGTTTTTGTTTTTTTTTGTCAGCCAAATGGGTTCGACAATGTTTTAGAGGTTTTTCTCTCAGGATTTCATACAATTGTATGAATGTATGTACCTTATTATTCACAGAAACATGTCCTCTGGTGAGGACAGAATTAGGATCCTAGATAAGAAAGATAATATACAGATATTTACGTAACGTGTCGCAAAGTAACATATATACATCGAAAGGTACACATCTTTTTAACATCTATTAAACGATATATGGGGAAAGTACCTTAGTGTATGTATTACGCGGAAGATATTTTGTGTCTGATAAATAAACAAATTTATAGGCTTGGTGCACAACGTTTATCTACGGCTGGTTTATTTTGTTTAGCAATTGATACTTGCACCATGATTCCAAACTATAAGTGACATGTAACGGTAGTACTGAAGTACAAATTAAATACAATTTATTCAAGCGATGGTTTTTTTTTAGGAGTGCTTTACGCAGACGAGAACCAGATATTAATCCTATAGGCATTTCTTCCTCTTATACTACCAGCCAATCATGTTATAATATTTAATGTATGTATGGTTTCAGACCCCAAACCATTCAACCATGGCAATAGCCATCATATCTAATTTCTAGTGTTATTTAGCATTGCAATATGTTCTCCACATATATTCTCAATTACATGATCACAAGGCATGCTAACATCATGGATATAAATTAGATATGCGGTTTCTTGTATTGGAAGCCCTTGACCGTGAGACACATACCTGATAATTTGAAGTTTAAAATTAGCGAGAATCCAATTTTTGCATTCAAGCAAAAATCTGGAACTTTTGACCCAAATTTAAGACCTAACTTGTCTGGAAAAGGTTCTTGATACGATGACGTAATTTCGAGTAAATTCTGGAGTTTGTGACAATTATATGTTGTTTTATTTTTGGCGTGTCAAATCTGGTCAAAATTCCATCCATTAATATGCACACACACTTCATCTCTATTTCACACGCTGTCTCGAGAATCACCTGAATTAGGAAATGTAACTTCACTGTATAATAGACAAACGATTTAGGATACATAATTACCTAAATTCTACTTCACTCTTTTTCTACTAACTACGTTTAATTTGTAAATGTATTAATAAGGAGCCTCAAACAATGATTTGGTAGAGAATATCACTTGTTTCGGTTTCGCACCCATTGAAATCGCACGTTTAAGTCTAGTATCTTGAGAACTAAACTACCGTAGTCGCCAACCCAGTTTGCGGGAATTATAAGAGAAGATAAGCTTCTCCGACACCATTTGAAATTGGCTGGAAACTTTGTCAGTCTGGGAATAATAAAAGAGCTTCGAACAGGTCAGAGACTTATTTGCTCGACTGTTGTAATCTATTACAGCAACGTAATTGTACTTTATGTATAGTATGCATACTTCATTACTAGAATCGTTAGTATGTAGCATCAACCTTTGTAGGGTTGTATTCCTTTGAAGTGCTTGATTAATTGGTACTGTTTGATATACATGCATATTTTGATATATGAGCAATGCATATGCAAAGAACTAACATTGTAATTCTCTAGATGATTATTTTGTAGTAACGTCGTGCATTTATGGATGATATACTAGATTTGCAAATGTTGAATTGAATTATAACTTTGTATAATGGCAGCAGTATGCAACATTAGTTCATAGGGATTTGACTATTTGTATATAATTTGTAGGAGTATTATGTGTAAGGATGTATCAGCGCATGTATATGTGGATATCTATGTACACTTTGTAGACGTGTGATGTGAAGAAATACGTCTGATTATGTGATATTCTTCTGTATTGAGAATATATATAAACCGTGCAGAACATATCAGACCGAATGGGTATTTCGATGGCCACGAATGCGTGACCAGAGATGGTAATTTCTACTCTGATGATATTATTGTTTAGTGTGAGTCTAGATAGGAAAAGGAATATGCCATGCTAATGTCCTTGTGTGTTCGTAATGGAAGATTTTATGGACCAGATGAGCTGTAGAAGACAGAGGGAAATACCCTTGTGCAGTTGGCCCCGAGTCTATGGGAGACGCGAAAAGTGGAAAACGGAGATCGAAGTTGATGGACTGGAGGGGAACTTGAGTACCAATCCAGAGAAAGACTAATACAGATGAGTAGGAACACTTGATAGGAGGAACATCTATCACACTAAATCAGATGATGAAATAGGCCGTGACGTGGTCGAGTGAAAGACGAGTGATGGGATTTTAAATACTGATTATCATTTGACAATTGACCATGTTATTGAATGCTATTAAAATAGTTGTTTATTTAAATCTCAACTTTTTGTGTATTCCGTAACATAACTGTTGGCTTCGCTGACTGGGGGCTCGGGGTTTTGCATATATCTATCACTATTCAATATCAAACAAAAACGACCCAGGGTGGATCTTCTGTAATAATTAAAAATAATTCCAGGAACACCCCATTCCAGCCTAGTAACGGAAATCGCGCCATAAATGTATAAGGGAATTATTGTAAAATGTACATTTACATTTTAAAATATCTTGCTAACAATGTATCGCATTTAGTCCAATATTTAGGAAACTACATAGATCGTCAAGCTTAATAATGATGAAGTTATTTATAAGGTTCATATGTCAACCCTTAAAATGAATTTCCATTTATTTCCCAGGTTTTTACAAAACCGAGAAATGAGAACATTTCCTAGTTTCTAATTGTACCTCATATCATCGACCTCGTAGTCCTTGAAACTAGTGAAAACATCGAAAATGCTTTATTCGGATGTTGTTGTTTTTATAATGAGGTTCTCTTAAATCCTGTCCGTGTCAGAGTATTATTTCAGTCATAATGAGGTTCTCTTAAATCCCATGTGTGATACATTACAATTCAATAATAATGAGGTTCAACGCTCCTGTGTCCTAGTAGTTAGAACGTGCGCCTCAGATGCAGGTGGTCGTGTGTTCGATTCCCGGCCGAGTCATACCAAGTAGTTGTCAAAATGGTACTAACTGTTGCGCTGCCTGGCTGTCAGCGTTAGGAGATTAGGTTAGGAAACTATAATAGTTAGGATCTTTTCTGAAGAAAATTAAATAATCCCCATGCCAACTCGATGTGTCAAGGTGTATTGATTCGAAAATAAATTGTATAGGATAGATCAAGGACTAAACGTAAAACTGTCATTGAAAATGAAAAGTGCAAACGAGAAATAGAAAAATGAGTTTTAAGAGAAGTAAACTAGGCACCAGCATTGACTAAATACCAAATTACAGCACATAGTGTACCTGTTGACAAACAAACATAAAGCTATTTAGGGACCCCGATTGGCCGAACGGTCTAAAGCGCTCTCCGTTACGGATCACTTCTATCTCACCTCTGTCAGCGTGGTTTCTTTCCAAGACTTTCCCGAGTTCTTCCTCCACCATTAATACTTGCCGCCATGTATAGCCTATCTTGTGCTGAAAAATGGCATTAAACCCTACACTAACAATAACAATAAAGCTATTTTAATATATAGTTTCAACAAGAGCCCGTACGCTTCCATTACATATCTTGACCTATCGTTATGATCATGAAGGTAAATTTTCATGTATATGATAATATTCAATAAATAAAGAAAGATATAAAATAATAAACATGTAGTAAAATATAAAAAGAGAAGAGTGAGAATCAAGACATAAGTAACAGACTACCCTCTTTATATGAATTAAGATATGGTGATATACGGTAGCTTTAGCCCCACGTGATATGTCGTCCTGATAACTGTTCAGTGATAAATGCTTTTTATGATGGCCTGTGTTCACATGTTAAAAATAACTGCCCATTTATATTTACACATAAATAAATACCTCCCATAAATTCAAACCTATGAAAATTTTAACTTTATGAAATAACATTATGCTAACCTTTGTCAAATCTATTCTAACATTGTTCAAATGCACATTTTTCTGTATTTATTAGAATTTGTGGGCGACTACATTTAATTTTTTACATGCCAGTCAATTTAAGTGCATTGCCCAATGGAAGCAAAATAAAATGACAATAAACATAACTCGTTTCGAACATCACAATCTCCTTTATGATATAATTTAAGCAAAACGATATGTCTGGGAGCAGCAGAGGGGGTGAGCCGGACAACATTTTTTAAACAAGTTTTCAATGAAATCAGGCTTAAAACAATGAAATCAGGCAAAAAAATCAATGATCAGGCAAAAAATAATAATGAAATCAGGCAAAAAATAATAATGAAAAATCAATGAAATCAATGAAATCAAAAAAATGACTAAGCCTCCATTCGTCTTCAACCGAATATTTGATCCAGTCCGATACGATATCGTGTTCGAGGGTCATGTAAATTTATTGTTACAAATCCGTGTGGGGCAGACTGAGCATGACTAAAGAAATTTCTAAATTGATTGAAATCCATATCGGAGCACCATGTCTGCCAAATATTTCGTAGCGTATGTGTATCAACTCCATTAAACACGCACAACACATTACAATTATCGCGAATCACTTTTGGTATTTGTGTGTAGCGTTGAGTGACATAGATCACATCCGTGTTTTTGTGCCTGCCTCGGGAAAATATTCTAGCTGGGTTTTTTTGTTTATCTAACATTACATCGTCGTATACAACTAAATTGTTGATACTTCCATCGAGGTCTTCTACTGATGGTGCCTCGTCAATATCGGTTATAAATTCAATAACATCCTCGCCGGCAATCTCTGAAGCGTTTTCATTAAAATCTTTTAGCACTTCATAGCATCGTTGATCATCTACGCTAGGGGCAATTAAATACAACTTATCCCACTTCATCCATCTCATTATTAAATTGAGCAACAATTGCGTCTTGCCGGATCCAGATGGCCCGATTATAATTGCGCGGATAGAGTTTGGTAGCGCTGCATGATGCTTAACCGGTTCTCTTGTTTTAGTTGCTGAAAAATCAATTATATTTATATCTCTATACATAAATTATGGATCTATATTGTGTGAAGTGTAAAAAACGTACTGGCACAGATCACTTGACGACGATTACAACAAAAAATAACCGATCAGCGCTTTCTGGTAAATGCGTACAGTGTAGTACAAAGAAATTTAGATTTGTTTCTAAACCCAAGGAACCTTTAAAAAAAAAGGAGGAGGTGATATCGCTGCCAAATTAGCAAAATTCCCTGGAACCCCATGGGGGAAATACCCTGGAGAAAAACACCTTCCAGGATATAGCTACTGTGGCCCCGGAACACGATTAGATATCAGACTCAATAATCATAACCAATCCAACCCCGGTGAAGAACCAATAAACGCTATTGATAAGGCATGTCACCTTCATGATGTCTCTTATAAAAGCAATAATCTGCAACACAGGCATCTAGCAGATGTGAAATTAATTCATGCGTTAAATGCTATTCCTGATAAATCCTTCAAAGAAAAATTGGCTTCATTTTTGATAAAATCGGCTATGAAAAGTAAATTGATGTTAGGTGCTGGTAATTAATAACAACATGGAATCTATTTATTATTCCCCAAGAGGATACTGGAGGGGTAAATCAGCAATCCATAAACTCGCTAGTGCTGCAAAAGTGAAAAAAACCACTGCGGCTCATTGGTTATCCAAACAGGCACTATGGCAAATTTACTTACCACCGCCTAAACAAATTAATGTCTCGCATTTTGATGTAACCGGACCCAATGAAGTTCATCAGGCTGATCTATTATTTCTGCCACATGACCACGGTTACAAATACGCATTAACCGTAGTTGATATTGCAAGTCGATACAAAGAAGCAGAACCGTTAAAAACAATATAAGCCACTGAAGTGGCTTCTGCATTTGAAAGGATTTATCGACGAGGTCCTCCGCACTGGCCAAATCTATTACAAATTGATCCTGGCAAGGAATTTCAGGGTGCTGTTTTAACAACGATGAAATATCACAATGTCACTATCAGACGGAGGCATACTGCACTGCATCGTGATCAGGCAATTGTAGAACGGTTTAATAAAACCCTTGCTGAGCGGTTATTTGGATATCAATACGCAAAAGAATTCATCCAAGAAAAAAGATCCCGTCAATGGGTTAAAAGATTACCATCTGTGATTACTGCACTGAATAACGAGATTATTAGAACAATCAACATGAAACCTATCAACGCGATTAAAAAGAAGTCAATACCTGAAAAACCACAAAAAGATTTCAAAGAACCAATTCTTGGTAGTAATGTCATTGTGAGGTATTTATATGAACCAGGAGAGCTTGAGGGTGGCAGAAAAAGAGCTACTGATCCTATTTGGAGTGTTACTGCACACAAGATATCTAGTATAACACGATCTAAGGGTAGACCTCCAGTCTATAAACTGGATTCAACTGCCGCTCACCAGGTTTTTACTAGACAACAATTACAAATAATACCCGAGGATACTCAATTGCCACCACGGGGTCTTAACTAGCACCGTTGCGTCTATTGCACTCAAGACAAGTCAACATCACATTATTTCTGACATGACCGAGATTGTTGTTTTTTCTGTCAACGGTGAATTGGCGAGGATCCTTATCCGAATACTGCCAACGCATTATACAATTGCAACTTGCGCAGTGATTATTCTGTTGTTTCTTCAAAGTGATTATTAATCCAGCATCAATATCAAATTCTCGTTGTTTTTTTTTGTCCTGTTGTTTGTAACCGGAGAGTTTTTTATCAATAATTTTAATATCAATATCATCTATTGTGGTGTCATTATCATCGAAAACAATTCTTCGAAGTTGATTTATTTTTCGTACTCTGGATACTGAAAGATAGACTAAATTCGACCATTCTATGCGATTAACTACTATCCAAACAATTGTATCTGATATAGTCAATCCCTGTGAAGAGTGTATTGTTGCTGCGTATCCTAGCGTCCATGGGGATTTATTAGCACGCAATGCATCTTCAACGACATTGATATCAACCAGCACAATATCATTTAATACGAGAATTTTTTTTTCACTTTGTCCTGGAATATCAACTTCAATGTTCTGTTTTCGTGTATCCGAAGGCCTATAACAAAGAGGCACTGGAAGTGTTGCAAATTTTTGTTTATGCAATTCAAATAATTTCATCTGAAGTGTGTCCCTGACTATTTTTCTACTTGCAATGATCAAATCATTTGGTCTCCATGCTTCCCAGAAATCATTCATGGGAGTTTCCGAAATTATTTCACGGGCTATTTCACACTGGATTCTATCCGGTTGTAATCTAATTAGTTTCTTAAATTCTTTTAATTCATTATCAAGTGATCTATGATCGGTATCAATTTCTTCATAATAGTCTGCAAAACCCCTTAGCCATTCATGTGGGGATGCACCGACAAATGGTGGTGGTTGGCCGTGATCACCGCACATGACGATTTTTGTATTTGTCAATAACAACCACTCAAGAAATTTTTTTAATACATCTTCTGACACTGTGTCTATTTCATCCCAAATCATGATTTCAGGAATAAATTTCTCTCCCATGCGCTCAGGAGTCCATTTATCTCCCTTCCATCGGAAAAAGCTGTGATAAGTGCAGGCATTTACCCCTCTCTGTATCATTTCTCTTGCAAGTCTGTGAGTCGGTGTTAGTACAATCATGTTTGGATTGGAAACACGAAATAACTCAATTGCCCGGGTTGTTTTTCCTGACCCACCACAGCCGTTTAAATAAACTGTTTTATACAGGCATATTGGATCAGAAATCGGTGGCGCATTAGAAAATTCTGAACACTGATTGCTTTCTAAATAATTATTTTCAATGGTAACATCTGCTGATGGAATATAATCATGAAGCATTTCCTTCTTAATTCTCCATGACCCCCAATTCTCGTTGCCAGTAGCCTTAAAATCAGCCATTTTGCTATTTATGTAAAATGAGTCAGTAGCAACTCTAACTGCGGTGGTAGGAAATCTATTGATCATTGAAAACAGATTAATAGAAGCATAACCGAGCATAGAAGCTCTCAAATGTGTGTACTGCGGATTGTATCCATCATTGTAGGTAACAATTGTACCCAATTTGGTTCCATCGGACAGAAATGCGTCTTTACGATTGACATATAGGCCCCTATTCGTTAAATCCGCGGTTACAAAATCGTATTCAGCATTGTCTATAATTAACTGTGAAGAATATCTTGTATTGTCATATTTACCACCCTGGGTAAATTTACCGATTATTCTTCTACTGAGATCTTTTGCTTCGTTGTTTCTGATTTCAAATAACTGTTTGGACCAATTCATGATTTGTTGTTCATTAAAATCAGGAAACAGTTTTCGCTGTTCGCTAATTATTTTTTCTAGATCAGGTTGGGGTAACCAGACTGATTTCTGTGCTCGATAGGATATAATTGCTTCACTGACAATTAATGATTTTAACATCTTACAATCAAGCATATATCGTAATAACACTATTGGCATCCAGTGTTTTTCAGACATGTGTTTACCAATCCAAAGATAACTACACGGATGAAGTCCTTCAGCCATTTCAAATGATACCACACAAGCGAATCCGGTTAAATCAAAATCAGGCAGTGGTCCATTAATAGCAACACGGGTCATTTCGTGTGTGGGGTGTCCAAATCGTTTGAAATATTTCTCGCATTCTCCATACCCAAGAAAACTTCCTGGATAACACGCAATCATATCAACTGAAATAACGGTTTCAGGGTCGTATTTTGTATTCCATAATCCTCCATGGCTGTATTCAAGACAGGATAATTTGACATCTGATAAAAACTCACTTCGTGTTGGTTTCCACGCGTTTTTCTTTCTAGCAAAATGTGCTGCAATTGATGGTAGTGTAAAACAGTTTGCTAATAATTGATCGTTGTCTTCCCCCTCCCCAGAAAACTCACTAGCTAGTTGTTTCATTTGATTATGCAGTTCTTCAGTACGGTATAATTCTCCGTTGGGCCTTACAAACTGATCAAATTTGCATTCTTCGTCTGAAGTACTATGAAATAGCCACATTGACACAGGATCGTTTTTACTCAAATGGTAAATAGCATCAAATAATTTCTGCTCTGAAAAAAACTCTTCAGTTTGGGGGATATATTTTACGGTTCTATCCCGTGGGAATATTGTTACTGCAGATGACCACGCGTGTTCGTTATGATCAATAATTTCAATTGGGTTTCCTTTTTTTGATTGATATTTCGGTTCTTTTAATACTTCACCGGTGATTGTTCTTACCGATATTGGAAATCTCAATGATGTTTCTAATTTAATTATATCCTGAATTGTTGCCCCATACTCTTTTACCGTTAATTCCCACTCGGTTATTTTTTTTCGTCTTAGATCAGTTAGTTTATTCCCCCGGGACGCATTTGTGAAGTGTTCTATTATTCGTTCTGCTACACAATTGAGCCCTGTCGAATATTTCATGGGTGCTAGTTTTGAAATATCAGGTTTTTCATTGAGCGGATAGATCCCGTAAACAACTGCTGTGACAGGATAAGATCTTTCGTAGTAGGGTTTATCAATTCCGGTCAAAATTCCTGGTTTTGAATCCTGATTCACGGTGATAGTTTTTTTGCCCTTCAAGATAGGTTCAAATTTATCTCTAATAATCCATTTTCCATCCTCACGGATAAGGAATTTTATTCAGAAAAAATGACTTTCTTCCCCAAGACGTGAAATTATCACTGCTGCTTTTTCATCATTCATGGTAGCGTCAACAACACCATCAATTCGAAATGTTGACCAACAATAAGATGCTCCATCACGCTTGAATTCATTAAAACAGTCTCTGATGGCTTTATCAAGAATTTTATTCTTGGGTGTATTAGAAACTATATCAAGATTGAATTGAACATCCTTCCAAGGTAATTTCTTGTTACGTTTTTTAGGTCTATCGCGATTAAATCTAGGATTAATTTTCAATAATCTCTTAAACTCTCTCATGTTTCTGTCTATTAAACGTTTTTTGGGTCTATCGCGATTAAATCTAGGATTAATTTTCAATAATCTCTTAAACTCTTTCATGTTTCCGTCTCTTGGACGTTTGTTACATTTTTTGGGTCTATCGATATTAAATTTTGGATTAATTTTCAATAATCTCTTAAACTCCTTCATGTTTCCTTCTCTTGGACGTTTGTTTCCGTCTCTTGGACGTTTGGGTCTATCGAGATTAATTTTCAATAATCTCTTAAACTCCTTCATGTTTCCGTCTATTGGACGTTTTTTGGGTTTATCGATATTATTTTTCAATAATCTCTTAAACTCTCTATCAGTATTGAATTTAGCATTTTTCGAAGTCAATCTCTTGAACTCCCTCATGCTATAATTAAAACAAGCATTTAAATGAAAGATTTATGTATAATGAATCACTGCAAATGACTTATGATTGGATCAGTAATCCCGTGTAACAAATCATGCAGAAATGAGTTCTGTGGGTATCATATGCAAAGCTTTCGTCGTGGAAGCCTTGGTCCGTTACCCTGTATTCGATGTGGGGTTGGGGTCAGGGGGAAATCACAATTGTGTCTGAATTGCGGTGGTAAGCGATACAGGGAATTGAAGCGTTATTATGATAAAAGAATACAAAATGGACAATCAATCAGAAATTATGACCCTGAAAAGGTCTCTGACGCTGACAACGTCCTTGACAAAATCATAAGAACCCCTCAAGACTACATCGAAAGATTCATTATTGAACCAAACAATGAATTAGACAAACAATAGTATTATGTATACGAATGAACCAAGAATTCAGACAGCATCCCTTGATTACAAATTATGAAGCATCCAGTGATGGTGTTGTAAGAAACCGTAGACTGAAGAAACCGGTCGGTTTTGTGACTAATCACTGGTATTTGAAGTTTGGCACTGGAAAGAAGAAAAATTATTTCAATCATCGTTTCGTATTTGAATGTTTCAATGGATTGATCGAGGATGGTCTTGTTATTGATCACAAGGATTCTAATCCAAGGAATAATTCTTTATCAAATCTAGAAGTTGTTACACAGAGTGAGAATTTGAAACGAGGGAAGACTGGCACTTGCAAAACGGTTGGGAAGAGACCTGTGAAATCTTTGAATACAACAACTAAAGAAGAAAAAATATTTTCATCTATGAATGAAGCCGGTAGGCATTTCGATATTTGTTCATCTTCTGTTCATTTCGTTGCATCGGGAATAATCAAAACGGCTATTTCAAAAAAGAACGGACAAAAAGTTCAATTTAGTTATGTCTAATACGTCATATTTTTCAATTAGACATATGTCATGTTATAGAATAATGAATTCTGAAAACATGAATAGCATCATAGTTGAAATAGCAAAATTGAAAAATCAGGATATCAAACTATCAGATGGGTTAAATCCTGATCAAATTGTGTCTGATTTTCAGGATATAGAATACGGAGTAAACAACAATAAATATATGCTACCAAAGAAATATGCACTCATCAAAAGAATTCAGAATTCTATTAGAGACTCTCTTTCATTTTCCAGTGACATCAGTGTGTTCGTTCCGTTGTATACTATCGTAGAGGGGATACGAAAAGAATTAGGTAACGAATACGAATTGAAAAAAGAAGTCAACTCTAAAATTAGAAACCTACGAGCATTAATTCAAGAAAATTGATTGCCCGACCCTTATCATTTTTTGATTGTGACCGTAAAATCTCAATGGGATTTTCATATTTTTTTAGCACTTTTTGATTGAAATTATCAAAATCAGTGAATAAAAACTATTTCACACTGAATAAAAAAATCACTAAATAAAATTCTAACAGCTTTTCTCTACGGAAAATCCCATGCAAAATCGACTACTTGACCCTACGTGGTTTTTTGATAAAAATCGATGAAAAATGACCAAAAGTCGCTGAAAACATGCAAAAATTGATGAAAAATGGCTAAAAAATGATGAAAATCAATCCTAACAGCTTTTCTCTACGGAAAATCCCATGCAAAATCGACTACTTGACCGTAAAATTTCTTTGAGAATAACCACTAAAACTGTCAAAAAATCAGTGAAAAGCCACCAAAATGGCACAAAATGGCACCAAAACTGTCAAAAAATCAGTGAAATCAGTGAATAAAAAATATAAATATTTCACAGCAATAGAAAATAAAATTATTTCACAGCAATAGAAAATAAAAATATTTCACACTGAATAAAAAAATAGATGGACCGTTAATGGATGGAATCATCGATGGGGAAAGTGTTTTACAATTGAAAAATTGTTTGCGATTTCAAATAATGGTCAATGAAGCATTAACAACCCGATTGGCTCGTGAACGATTAGATGCAATTAAGAGATTTGTACCAATTCGTGACTCTGTAAGAAATAAACTGCAACAACGACAGAGTTTACAAACTGATTTTGCTTTGGGGTCTGAAGAGTTGTTTAAACCAGTAACCACAGCAACGAAAGGGGTAGAGCGTGCTATACTGGGAGATGATCCTGACGGTAAAAGAAAAGAAGAGGGTCTTATTCATGTACTTGAAAAAATAGCAGCGAAAACTGAACAAACTGAAAAAACTGAACCACCTACTAATCCGAAAAAAACGACTGTTTCTCTGTTGAATAAATTTACTGATAATGCTAAAACATTAATAAAACAATTTAATTTATTCAAACCAAAGGATTATCAAGCTTTTGGTGATTTTGCTGCTCAAAGCTATAATTCAAAAAAAGATTTTTTAAAGGACGAGTATAAGGATGATAGAATATCAAGTAATGATTGGTCCGATAATTTGTATAAACTAAATAAAGGGATTGGTCGTTTGAATAAGGATGAGATGGGGTACAAGGAATTTCAAAGGGGAATTAGTAATTATAAAAGAGAACAAATAGAAGAGCGACAACGAGAATTAGAAGAACGACGTCAAACACCAACACGTAGACAAACAAGAAGACAAAAAAAAACAAGAAGAACCTCTTGATTATTTACAAAAAACGGATTTAGAAAAACTAGATGAAGCAACTGGTTATAGCGGAAGTGGATTAGGGACATGTCCTGATAGTGTTATCACTGATATATCACGATTAGATGTTTTAATCGGAGGATTCCGAGCTGGAAATAATTCACCGGAATTAATTAATGAAGCAGCTGATATCTGTAGACGGTTATTTCAAGGTGGTATCATGGATATCAAAACATATCGAGATTTCATTGACGAGTTAGCAAATGGGTATCACAGTGACTAGCGTTTCCAATTGACAAATTGTTTTACAATTGAAAAATTGTTTCTGATTTCAAATAATGATCATACACTACAATCATGATAAACCAACCCTCGTCTATGTAGTTAATTCACGGTTTCCAGTTTATAGAGCATACTACGGAGATGGTTTAGGTAATACCATTGCTGGGTTATTTGCAAGAATGGCTCCAAAAGTGATGCCGTTAGCTAAACAATTATCAATGAAAGCCATTGATGTTATTCGTGATAAGGGTATTGGTGCTGTTGGAGATCTTGCCGGAAAAGCGTTTTCAGGCGCGAAGAATAAAATAACATCATTAGTTAGGCGAAAAAAGAAACAGGTATCATTGCCATCTACAGCAGAAATGCCAGCAAGTGTTAGTAAAATTATAAATAACGCAGTAGAACAGAAACTATCATCGCTGGGGGCTCCAAGTGACCAGGATAACATGATAGCAAACATGATAGCAGGAAGTGGCTTTAAAAAACCACGTCGATGAAATCCTACGGATTTCCACGCTAGCGTTTTTCACGATGAAATCCTACAATAGCAATGAAAATCTTTTACGATGAAAATCCGATTTAGACTCTGATAAATAGAATAAAATGTTCAAAAGGTCACCTGATCCAGCGTTTGATATGGATGCCCCAGTTGGCAAGAATGATTCTGTACGCGATTTTCAATTTTATTCTTATCATGCAGTACAACGCGATCTCCGATCGCGAATTGAACTTCAAGTTCATGATACCAGTAAATACTTTTTGCCGTGTGAGGCATTTATCGAAATCGAAGGTGAACTTGTAACAAATGATGCTGCTCATGATGATCCACCATATGACATTAGCCCAACTATCCGAGTTGGTTTTGTTAATAACGGTATCATGGCGTTATTTGATAGTGCTAGATATCTCATTGATGGAAAAGAAATTGAATCCATTGATCGTGATGTTGATGTGGCCACAACAATCATAGGGTTAGCGAGATATTCTGATGATTATACAAGATCAGCGGGTCCATCTATGATGTTTTCTAAGGATATTACTGATCACCCTGAACACAACCAGTATTCTAGAGTCAAGGCAACACATACTTCTTCAGTTAATCCAGCACCAGCCGGATATACAAGACCAGCTGGAGATTTTGATGTCATAAATAATATTACTAACTACAACCTAGGGTTTGCAACACGCGTATTAACGTTGCAAGGACAGCGTCGACAATTTTCATGTGCAATTCCACTGCATCATATATTCGGATTCTGTAGAAATGTCCGAAAAGTTATTTATGGAGCTAAACACACAGTAGCGCTTGTACGAAAGGGTACTGATAATGATGCAATATGGCATGATGCTGGTGTTGCTGATGGTAAAGTCATTTTAACAAAACTAGCATTGTGGATGCCAGTGTTAACTCCATCAATCACAGCAGAAGAAAAATTGTTATCATTTATGGACCAAGGAGGAAAATCATTGTTGAGTTGGTTATCAGTGACCACTGATATTAAACAAGACAATGTTGATGATATATTTACTTGGCATCTGGCATCAAAACAAGGGGTTTCAGCTCCACGTCATATATTTATTGCATTACAGAATAATGCACGAGTTGGTAATCAACAACGAAGTCATATGATATTTGATCAGTTAGGTGTTAGAGAGGTCTCACTGAGAATAAACGGACAACAGGAACCATCTGAAGATGTACAACTTGATTACGGTCAAAATCATATTGCACGTGTATATCATAACCTGTTGTCATTTATGGCACGTGATCAAAATGTTGATACTGGTTTGCAAATATCACAATTGGATTTCAAAAGCCTCTATCCGATTTATTACTTTTCATTGGAACATCTTGATTTGATGAGACAATCTGTTGTTGATATACACTTTAGAGCCCGTGTAACCCGTCCTGGTGGTATTGCTAATTATAGAGCGGTTGTTGTCATTCTCAGTGATAAATCAATGTTGTTAGAAGGAGTTGGAGGAAGAATGAGAGTGGTAGATGCCCCAGTAGAAAATCTTTGAACGATTTTCTCGATTTTTCATTGAAATTGTAAACGATTTAGAATCAATCTATTATGTATAACATGTCATATAGTGTTATTAGTGTTGCGTTAACTTCTGGTCAAATCAAAAAATTGCAATCAGAATCGGCTAAAAAATGCGGAACCACAATCACGTTGAAACCTAATCAAATGACTGGTGGTGCAAATAAATTATCGCTGACAACTCGTCAAATAAAACATTTCAATGATGCACTTGTAGCAAAAAAAGGTGTCCAGATTACTCTTTCTGCGGCTGCTATCAAAAATATGATAAAATCAGGTGGTATATTCCCGTTATTAGCTGCGATTCCGGCCTTGATTGCAGCAGCAGCCCCAGCAGTGGCTAAAGCAGCGGCGTTAGGAGCCGTTGGTACTGCAGCAGGAATGGCGTTGAAAAAGGCAACTGGACAAGGATATAAAAAAAAGGGAAAGGGTCTAAGACTACCAGGAACCCCGTATTCATGGTACAGCGGGAGATCCGTTCACGGATCAGGCCTGAGACTAGGACCGGTTTATTAATTGAGGAATCTTTGACTCCAATGTCCAATTTTGATTTAATGGATGCTGCTAAAAAACTGGCGATTAAAAATTTTAGAGGTGTCTTTATGAAAGATCAATTACCGGCACAACCCAATGATGTTGAAACCGGAATCATTAATTTAGATAACAGCACTGGACCTGGTACTCACTGGGTTGCATACGCTATTGATCCACGTGGGATTGTCTATTTTGATTCATATGGATTAGCCCCGCCAAAAGAGTTTATGCGTTATATAAAAAAAATTTCAATGAAGACTTGGTATTCTACGCTACCAACACAACAAATCAATGACCCACCAATATGCGGCAGTAGGGTATTAAATGTCCTTGACGCTATTTCAGCATCTAGAAAACCACCACACATTGTCGTAAATGAATACACTAGTAATCGCTTTTTAGAGAGAGGTGTATAAAATATCATGATTGATATTTGGGGAAGACCTCTGAAACCCAAACCCGATGACACTGCAACCGGTGATATAAAAAAAAAATTAAAGATGAAATCGCTGAGACGTTAAATTTAACAAGTGTCGACCCGAATGAAATAGCTGTATTTCAAGACAAACAGGGTAAATTGAAAACTAGTGATGTGTCGTTGGATGATATTTTAGTTAAACAACGACACGCAATCGAGAATACTATCGCGTTATTTTCGGATCAGGGTAAACTCAAACCGGGTGTACTTTTTTCAACGATTACAGACAGATTTAAAACTCTCAACGATGAGTTGAAAAATTCTGTGTTGGAACTAGCAACACTTCAATCTAAAACCGAAGAACACATAAAACAGTTTACCTCATTTCGTAGAAATATCATTGATAAATTTATTGGAACTACATTCGATAAAATTGAACTAAAACTCCCTGATATTAAAAAATCCATCGATGAGACGAAAATCTTCACCGAGGCCATCAAAAATGATTTTTCGAGGATGATAACAATCATTGAAAAAACAAAAATTCCTCATGAGAAAACTAACAACGTAGTATACACGATCCAACACGGATCATTTGCGTGGACACCTACAAACAACAAATTAGATATCACTGCAACCGTCAAGGGTATTTATCGATTAACACTAGTGACACCATTGACTCAATTTAATATTTCATCGTCCAGTTCATCTGGGGTCAATAATACGATTTCAACGATCATCGACAAGAATACAACTGAAAAGTTCACGATAACAGCTACTGATAAAAATTTGGTTAGGGTTTCAACAACGTGGTATGTGGAATTCGTAGCGGATTTAAGTTGAAAATTGCAAAGCAATTTCACTAACGGTTTCAATTGAAAACGCTAGCGTTTTTAAAATAAAAATGATTTCATCATCGCAATATCGCTATGATCACGTCAGAGAATTTCAAACTAGACTCAAAACCCTGTCTGAGGAGTATGCAATGAAAATTAAAAAATATCGCAGGAGAATTACCGCAATTGATGTTACTGTGTATTCAGTGAGTGGTGTAATCACCGGAGCCGGTATTATACTGTCTTCAGTGACAATGATGGCCCCGATAGCTGTTCCAATTTGCATTTCTGCGGCAACAACAATCGCTGGAATTATTTCAATAATGACAAAAAAAATATCATCATGCAGCCAACGGAAACTACAAGACTACATAATTCAATTTCATGTTGTGTCCACTGCATACTCGCAATTATCCTCATTGATATCGTCATCTCTCGATGATACAATTATATCAGAGAGTGAGTTTTCAGCGATGGTAGATATATATGATTCTGCGATGTCAAAATTAGAAATACAAAAACATGAGTATAATAACAATGACAACACCGATGGAATCAGAAAACACAAACCCGAAAACCAGAATGATCTCAATAACCTGAACGATATCAGATAGTGAGTTCTCAGTGATGGTACGTGTCTATGATTCCGCAGTATCAAAATTAGAAATACATCATGAGTATAATAACAATGACAACACAGATGGAATTACTTCAACAAATAGTGGAGAACACAAACCCAGTACAAACCAGCATGATATCAATAACCTCAACGAATCCAGAATTCAGTGTGAATTTCCCCTCTCCGGTCCCAGTGAAGGAGATAGCGCTAGCAAAATTACGAGTGTATCACAGTTGGCCTAATATCAGATCAAAATCATTTGGTGGTCAACAACCCAATAATTCACTGGTATTTGCAAATAAGAATAAAGACGACGGTACCCCAGACTGGAACGTTGTTTCCATACCAACCGGATCATACCAAATTGAACAAATCAATGATGAATTCGAGCGTAGAATAAAATCGATTACTGGAGCAGAATCAAAAATAGCTATAACAGTTCATGAGCCAACACTATCATCTGCCATTGAGATAAGCACAGAGGGTTATGTCGTAGATAACTTTCAAAGCTCAATAAGGACCGTACTAGGATGGCCTGAATTACCACCAGGAGGAGAAACCGTTGATTTACCAGAACCACAAAAGAATGATTATATCACAAACAGGATAAAATCTGATAATCCAGTAAAGAGTTATAGCGATTATGACAAATGGAAATTTTTCACTGAAAAGATAGATGGAGGTGGAGAAAAATACTACATAACTCAACAGGATAAAATCACTGAAAACTTCACAGCGTTCAATAACGATATTTCACTGTTGTTAATATCCCTTAAATCCGGCTCTCTCACCCGAGATGAATTTATCAGCGTCATAGAAACATGTAACAAAATCCTCAGTGACATGACTGATTTCAATGTGCAAATCATTCAACAGGTAATATTTTTTAGTAATCTTAATACGAAAATAGAATTTGCAACGAAGTATAATATACGCAAAGAAGATATCGGTAAATTCTATCTACCAGGATATAACGAACCAGAACTAACAAAACATCTCAATGATGCCATCGATATTGGTTTCAAAAAAATCCATGACAAATGGAAAAAAACAACATCACAACCACAAACAACTATCCTCAAACACAATAATGACCCAGATGGTGGCGGCAGGCATATTGCTCCGTTCAATGTGAATATTTCATCGGTGATTGCGCTCAATTTAGTATGCGATGTTATCGAAGGAAGCTATCAAATTAATCTCGAACGATCAAACCAAGCTCAGCAAGGATATATTTTGTATTCATTTGCACCAACAGCCCCTCCAGGATTTTTAATAATTGAGTCCCCGGTGAATCCAGTCTATATGCGATGTCATAATAATTCATTAACCAGAATTAATTTCAAACTCACTGACCAGTCTAATAATCTGATTGATCTACAAGGTGAGGTTCTACAAATTAGTCTGTTTGTGAAATCCTAAGGATTTTCATCCTATGACCCTAGGACCGGACTGGATCAAATATTCGGTTGAAGACGAATGGAGGCTTAGTCATTTTTTTGATTTCATTGATTTCATTGATTTTTCATTATTATTTTTTGCTTGAGTTCATTATTTTTTTTTGCCTGATCATTGATTTTTTTTGCCTGATTTCATTGTTTTAAGCCTGATTTCATTGAAAACTTGTTTAAAAATGTTGTCCGGCTCACCCCCTCTGCTGCTCTGGGTAAACGATGGTGTCAATGAATTCGGTTGATGCCAATTATTATGAACCGCTCCGGTGGTGTAGTGGTTAGAGCGTACAACGCGGAAGCGGGAGGTAGTGGGTTCAATTCTAACCCATGCAAATACAGGTAAAATTGCAGCGAGCGGTAAAAATTTACAATTTAAAGCAATCCGATCCCCTTTGTTTTCTGTAATATTCCCTAGGCTACAAGGGACCTAATAATCATCATGATATACGTAATGTTACCTAGGATACAAATTTTAAAGACATGTGATACAAGGATTATTGGCTAGTGTACACAAGCTAAATAACTATTAAAGACCAAATCTTCTCTAGGCTGAAAGATTTCTAGGAAAACTTAAGCTCAAAAGAAGAAAAGAAAACATTCAAACTGTTTTAAGGAGATACAGTCTATTCGTCAATATAAATCAATAGCTTATAATTCGTTATAAATATTCAATAAATACTTTACGTAATGAAAACAAGTATTAAATGATCCATAATTTGACACAACCATGAAGACTATGTTATACTAACAATAAATTTGCACATGTTTGGCCTTTCATTCAGAGAATAACTTTCACAATAAATGGCAAAGAGATAATTTGTCAGTTTTGTAAATTACACAATGGACTCAACATGCGGCCATTTGGAGCTGGATGTGGCCTGCTCCATTGGTCAATATATGTAAGATGATATTCTAGATTTTGCACTACATTTTTTAAACTTGCTATAATGTAACTTAATTTAAATCTTATTATATTTCAAACTCGAGAGATAGTCATATGTGTAGCCTTGATCACAAAAATTGTTTTAACTTTCAACTAGACTTTTATGCTGTGCGTATTATACGTGATATTTTGACAATTATGTACATAATTGATACATGCACTATAAGGCATTCCTATCATTTACACCAGGCAACTAATTACAATGCAATACCAAATCAACATAACATTATTTTCTACTTCTAATTTCTTTGTCATCCTACACATCCTCCACTTGATGTAATATAGGATCAACGCAAATTAATAATAATCCAAATATATAGTGGTTGTTATAATAATAAAAATTTGAATCGAACAGATCCACTCATGATGGGTAATGACATCTAGCAAATTGCATGTTGTTACAAAGGTATTCCCATTTTCGTTCTTGCTATAAGCGGGTAACTACGATAGGTCATTTCGGTTCAGTGTATTTTATCAATAGAATTTGACCTGATCTACAATCTATGTTCAGTCATTTAGCCCTCTACGTACAACACAGTATAAGGAAGATAGTGGACTTATATGTACGTATTTAGACATCATGCAACGGTATACACGTTGACAGGCAACTGTCGTTTGGCTACGTGTACACTGTATAGAGGAACAATAAATACATCAATGGTTAATCTTCACATATTAATCAGCATACGTTTTCGCAATTTCTAAACACTAATGACATTTTCTTTTCATACACATGGTGAATGCAGGGATTTTCCCCATACTTGTTTATCTATATTTAAACACTGTTTACAGTAGATGAATATTGTTTGAAAATATCTTCGATATTGGTCACTCATTGAATTCTGTATACAATAAAATCTTAAATAATATATATATATATATATACATATATACATATATATATATATATATATATATATATATATATATATATATATATATATATATATATATATATATATACATATATATGAAAGTTATTTTCTACAACAAATGCCAAGATGTTTATATGTACATGTTATATCCTTACAAATCGGTATGCGGAGGTTTGACCACAGGTGCTTTGACCATAGGTGGTTTGTCCACGGCGGGGCTTTGACCATAGGTGGTTTGTCCACAGCGGGGGTTCGACCACAGGGGGTTTGACCATAGGTGGTAAGAAGAATATGCAAAGACTATGATTAGTTGTTGGAGCATTAGATGTAAGTATATTTGGGAAATAAAGTGAGGGATTAAAAGCATATCTTCAGCCGAGACGCCATACATGATCCTAATGACAAAGTACAACGTGCTGTTCAGAAATATGGATCAAACAGATGTACTGACATATATTTGCGTGCTATCTGTCATTTAGTTAACCATACAACTGTTATTCCATTAACTCTATTTGCATGACATTAATGTTTTGATTTGATTTTATCATTTATATGCGGTATGTATTTTGTAGGACTGAGTGTAATTTTCTAGTAGATCTACAGCCTTAATTTGTGAAACGTTAGACTTGTTGCCTAATTTGTGTTCATTTTCTGTTTAATAATAAATCGAGTAGGCCCCAGCCTTTATGTGGACCGAAAACAAGCTGTTATTGACTTTTATTTATTACATGTTAATTACTATTTAGCATTCACTTATTGGCAACTCCAAGGAAACTTGTCACAGAAAATTTCATTAATTGAACCATAATTTTAAACTCTAAATAACAGTTTATTATTATTATAAAAACCACATGTGGACAAACCACCTATGGACAAAACCCCGGTGGTAAAACCCCCGCTGTGGACAAACCACCTATGGTCAAAGCACAGATGGCTATGGTAATTAACATGTTATTGAGATGACATAAAGATAAAGGGTCTTAGTGTTCCTCGATGACTGCAGTTAACCCAGAAATAAAAACGTTTTATCTCACCGGACGTATGAATTTAGGATCTCAATTCTAGTTTCAGTACCTAAATGTTTACGACTCTTTTCTTCCGCGGAAACATATCCAGATGAAACCGCAATACTTTTAGAAGAATGAATTTCTTGTGTCCATTTAAAGGTACCACTTTTATGTTTTATTCAGCGGCAGGTGTTTCTCGCAAAGATTCTACAATTAATCAGCTGGTAAACGAAATCCCAGAAATGATAGCAATAAGACAGTAATTTGAATACCCTCATTGAGTTCCTTCTACCCAACTTGTTCAGTCACCACAGATAAATGTTGAGGCACGGTAGGTCGTGTATATACCTCTTTTCGTCGGAGGCATTATGTATACTTTCTGCACAGTGCACAGAGATGTTCGTACTACAATGGGAAATCTAAACGGTTTAGTCACTAACTTTCACATAACATCACACCGATCAGACATTTTCTCTTGAACTAAGTTTACGATGTGTACATGATTTAACATTTTCTCTGGAATTTATTGCAGTAAGTATACAGTTAGATAAACAGAAGCCTGACCAATGAAAACATTTAATGGAATCAGTCCTCTTGAAGCAATCAGGTGCAGGTGGTTTAATCATCGGTGACGTACCAGATGCATTTGCTCTTTGCGGTTTTAACACGTATTTTAAGCAGCTCTCTGTAAATAAGTTCTCTCAATTCCACATACAAACCACGAATGTTGTCTTGTAAATATCCATGATCATGTCAGTGAGTAATTATAACTACGTTAAGGGGTCACATCTAATGCCCTTTATGTTATATTAACTTTTCTATTAGAGCGAACGTAATGGACGTATGGAATGATTTCTAACCACTGCTATGCAGGAAAAACATTTTCTGATCTAAACGTTCTACAGCAGAATAACCAGATGAAACGCAAAGTTGGGTTTGTTGACTTGTTTCCCTTTCCTCTTGTGTCTTTCTCGATAAAAAAAGGTTCAACGGTCATAAAGTGAGATTTTCCTCTGGCAACATCCATGTAGACCTTCACTTGCAGTTCGTTTGGTGTTCCATAAATATTAATTTTCAAATGGGGTTTAAAGTCTTATAGTTGACCAACCTCTGACTCCATGCCAATCTGCTTTCATAAACGACTTGATATTCAATAAGTGGGGTCAAAATAAAAATAGGAAGTGACAACGCGAAGACTATTGAGCCGTTCTAGGTGAGTGAAATCTTTCTGCTTCCGCTCGTGAAGGGACAAACCACAACTGAAGAACTTGACAGTACCCCATGTGCCAAGCATACAATTTGGCTCAGTCTACTTTTTCGGGATTGGTCCTCCAAAATAACATGGCCATTATCCTTGGAGCGTTTGGAATCGACTTACAAAGTCACAGTATTCAGGCCAAATGCGCAGTCAAATATTCGTATTTCTGAGATTTATTCCAATGAGGTTACGGTGAAATCCGCAGGAGTTTAAATGACATCCGTAGGGTGGCATGGGTTTACTAGGAGGATGACATTTACAATGAAACCAAATAGTTATTAGTTCTTCGTTAACGAAGGTATCGCTTTCACATCCAACAGTTTTGACAAGTACATCATCATTTTCAATGATTGATGTACTAGATGTAGTAGCAGTAATAGCGATAGTAGTAGTAGTAGTAGTAGTAGTAGTCATATAAAAGTGCCCATCATATGGTGCTGAATCACTGATGTCACAGAGTACCGCATCGCTCTCATCGCATGAGAATCACCGAACAGCTTCAATGATATCTGTTTAAAAGAATTCATTTTTCCTTCTTGGATTTGTTATTACAATGAACTATCGGTCTTGGAAGTTTTCAATTTGTATATGCTGACCAATATCAACCAGTCCTTACGGGAAAGTGAAGTGATTGGGAAGTTGCACTCGCTTCTTGGATACGCTTGGTCGATTTGGTGTTTGAGTAAACGTACAATATTTTAGGTGTCACTTTAAATATGTTCCATCCTGTCCAGACTGCAAGGCTTATTTCAGCGCGCTGACGTTCACCACTAGACTGCTGCGATAATAGAGAGTTAATCCTTTCACTTTCCACTCGGTGTGCATTTCATGTTTATTTTCTCCAGTATTCGTAGTCGTATTTTCTAAGACCGCAACTAGAAAGCATAGAATCGTATTTTCGGTGAGAATCCTAAACGGTCTCCTTGCATTTTAGGGTAACAGTGACCTAGGACATCGACGTAGATGCAACTGTCCCCGATCACCTAACATTTCTAAAGCTTCGTTCAATTTTAAGCGAGCATAGGCTGTCGCGTAATCCGCAACGAGGAAATGTCCAAATAGACAGCATGGACACAGTATAATTCTTCTTTGTAATTAAATAAGATCAAGTCCTGAAGATAGACGTCTACAGGTTCATGCACTTGGTTTTGTTTTAATCATCTGGAAGTAGCGGAAAGGTTCGAACAAAAACTCCTTCTTTTGTAAACACGGTCGTTGTCCCTACTTCACAAGCAATTTAACACTTTGACAATGCATTCCTGTTCTAGGCATTTCCATTTGAAGTATTTTTTGGTTTTCGGGAGTGTGACATCAGCAAGGATATCTGCTTGTTACTTGTTTCAGTTTCATAAAGGCATGCATAGTCTGCGAAAATGCATTTCTGAGTTTAATTGCCGTTGAGGTGTTGTCCGTTCAATCTCGGGATCGGTTTTGAAAAGGTGATCGTACACGTATGGTCTTACACTGCCACCACTTGTATCCTTGCTATTATAACGTCAGGCGTCGCTGACAAGTGGCCTGGTAGAAGTCTTCAATGGTACGTCGTAAATATTGTTTGTTATAGTGCCACGTCGAGGATAGCAAACGGGACATCTGTGAAATGAATCTGTTAAACTCGCACAATCTCTGGGGGGTTTATTAATCTCATCCATCCACCATATACCTTCCGATGGTATTTGCGCTGCAACCATTTGTATTCTTTGTCAGACAGGTAATATAGCTAGTGTATTGCTTTTTACCGAGTATTGACGTTGGACAAAATTGGTTGTTTGAGGGACGATGACATCCAGTGTTTTTTCTCGCATGAATTATTGACGGAACACATACGAACACCATTATGGCAATGGTGCAGGCTTCTTTCCAAGGATCGACCATTTCGTAATCCATGAATACCGCTCGACTTTTACCATATCATTGCCGTAAAATGACCATTTCCGACCGACGACACGTTAACATTTCTTCCTGAAAACTTTAAGGGTCCATGTCGCGATCTTGGTACCAAGCGTACAAAGCTACTCGTTGGGTTGCAGTAGTGAGCCTCATGTAAATATGGTAAAACTGCGTATTGTTTGACCATTTCTAGCGTTTCAAACGTCTTAGGCATTCAGCTCAAATGCATATTAAATTACCTCATTGAATCTTTACTATAATGACCCCATTCAAATTCACGATAGGTGTTTTGGTATATTGTTCCGTATAGTATCTTAGAAGAAATTGCCCATCGTATCCCAATAAATTTTCAGCCATCGCCGTGGCAAGGCGATGACAATCTCTTTAACGTTATATATTATATTGGTTTCATGTATCATCGATAGGGTGTAAGATCCACTGGGAAAATCGGCTAGCATGTACGGTCCCCGAAGGATTGTTTCACATTCACTAGGAATCTTGCTGTAATGGAAACAATGGCTGATGATAGGCTCTTAGATTCACTTCTCGCACGCTCGGTAAGTCACGCAGAAACGAGAATTCTGGTCTCTTACATGCATTCCAAATCCAAAAAGATGAAATTATCTTTTCGCTGGTCATATTATTATCTTCGGTTGGTATTTTTTTAATGTAACATTCATGTGTTACGTCAACGATTTGGTGACAAATTTGACATAGTTTACGTGCTGAACATACATTCTCCTTGGCATTATTGTTGCGTATAGCGTGTCTACGAGTAGGGAACATACTTAGGAGTTGCCAACCACTTTTATGATGTGAACCAAGATATTACTAATAGTAGACAGGTCTAATAAAAGTGCGCTATCAAGCAGGAAGATGCACATATTAGTGTATTTTGTCAAGACATGATTTAGAGGCACAACATCACAATAATAACCGTTTCCGGGAATGTGGCGATCCTGGTGATGGCATCTAAATTGTCATCGAGATAATAAATGTGATGTGTTTTCCGTCATAGAAATCGGTTCCATCCAAACAATATAGATCTACGCAGTTCGTGAGAGTGTACATACAATGTGTAGAGTGTAGCCAAGACGTCTTGCAATTTTTGCATTTCGGGAATGCCAGAGTATGCCTCTTGACAGACCCGCTTGCAATAACATGAGCTCTGTTTTTATCGTTGTTTTTGTTCGGTCTGATAGTTGAACAGTTATCCAGGATCTTTTCCATTCTAAAATGTCGTTCTTGCCGACATACGTTTGTCTTACGACGATGACCAGGACTAAACAGATATAGTCTTTAGGGTTGTTAATTTTGACGAGACTTGTTTTGATGCAGCGAAGGTCTTCCACCAAAAACACCGTGTTGCGTCCTGTCCCTTATCATGAACGGTGTCGCATGTGCATCAGTGATGTAAAACTTGTTGGATTGTTGCACTTGATGAAATTTGTCGATGACCTTGGAAAGTGTCAATTCTGCTCGGCTGCAAAACTCGATCCAAATGGGGGGACTTCAAAATCTCAAGTGATCTTCTGTTGTGGTTTGACATTGTCATTTCAGTATGGTTAACAGAGAATCCCCCACCTCTGTGATGAAACCCTCTGCTTTCTCCAACGGTACTTAGGACTTCAAATATTTAACCGTCACCGTTTCTTCGTCTCTCAAATGTGGTAGTAGTTTGGAGGGGTTATTGGTGGCAAACTTTGGTTGGGTGTATAATTGATTTGTCTGGATACTGGCTCATCATCTCATTTTCAAAATCGCTGGCACGGATTTGAGCCAAGATTTCAGTTACTGTCCAAGATGATATGTCACATTACTACCTCTTACATTCTTCTCCTTTATCCACGAAATGTTGCAATGGTTTCATCTTGTGTGCAAAAAGACCAATGATTACATTTTTCGCGCCATGTGTCCTTTTAGATCCATGCCAGACCATTGTATGTATAAAGAGTCATTTTATATTAGGAGGTTGACCGCTTTGCTCTCCATTCTTTTATTACTGCCATTTCGTAAGTCCTCGAAATTTACAGGTACATAAAAAGAAAATACATAAAATGTAAATACTGGACGCTTTCATCTGCGCGCAAGCCTACTAATCATTTTATGTCAAATTAACTTTATGGATGTCAAGAACATTCGATGACACTGGATCACAAGCCTACAAATCATTCTATGCCATAATAACGTTATGATTGTCAATAACATTCGATGACACTGGATGACAAGCCTACTAATAATTCTATGTCATAATAACTTTATGGATGTCAATAACATTCGATGACACTGAATGACAAGCCTACTAATCATTCTATGTCATAATAACTTCATGGCTGTCAATAACATTTGATGACACTGGATTACAAGCCTACTAATCATTCTATGTCATAATAACTTTATGGATGTCAATTACATTCGATGATACTGGATGACAAGCCTACTAATCATTCTATGTCATAATAACTTCATGGCTGTCAATAACATTTGATGACACTGGATTACAAGCCTACTAATCATTCTATGTCATAATAACTTCATGGATGTCAATAACATTTGATGACACTGGATCACAAGCCTACTAATCATTCTGTCATAATAACTTTATGGATGTTAATACCATTCGATGACACTGGGTCACAAACGTGCTGAATTTAGGAAACTGAAAAATTTATTTATGTTCTTAGTGCAGTATGACAGCTTGATTAATATGAAAAGCTTAATATCATTGTACAGACTTTTAAAAATTCTCTACCTTAAATAAATTTTCTTCATAGACTGACTCTAAAAATGTGAATGTATGTCCAACTGTTTATTTACATGGTTTCTTGACAGGGCTCTGTTGTCTTTTAGATTATCATGACAATTGGTGATAAAGTTACGTTTGACTGTTGTTGGATTTTTTGCATAGGAGTCCAATGGTACAATTGGATCAAATATTAGCCTCATTCTTCTGAGTGTTATACAACATAGCTTTATAAAATGACTGATACAATTTCTAGGAAACGTGCACGTATAACTTACAATTCTCATTTATCGACAGATAAATTAGTAAAATAAGTATGCAATTTATAAAGTATTAATGCATCCAGTGAAAATAATGTAGTTACTAACACGATAAGGTGCTCAATATTCATATGCCTATTAATCAAACTCCTACAATTTAACGTTTTCACAAATAACAGAAAATTTAGTTTGGCGAGAAAACATCACCTATCAAGTTATCTCAAGTGCAATGGGAGTAATATGGAACAAAGTTTGTATTCTAGCAAATAGATTAAACGTCTAGAAGAGACGGTATCTTCTAATAGTTAGATGTTTATGGTGGAGTATATGGAACTTTCCTGAGGCACATTTTCATACGGGACATCTTCTGGTGGGGCGACACCATGGGGATAGTTGGCATATTCGTACGCAAGGCTAGGATTTGTTGGCGTTCCGTGAGCAACTCCCGTGCTGTTCACTGAAATGATTATAAATAACACGTTTATTACCACGTTGCACACAGTTACGATAAATGATAACACGAGTATAAGTATGACTATATCTATCTATCTATCTACCTATCCATCCATCTATCTATCTATCTATCTATCTATCTATCTATCTATCTATCTATCTATCTATCTATCTATCTATCTGTTTGTCTGGATGTCTCTCGGTCTGTCTGTCTATCTACCTACATACCTACCTACCTATCTATCTACCTATCTATCTATCTATCTATCTATCTATCTATCTATCTATCTATCTATCTATCTATCTATCTATCTATCTATATATATATATATATATATATATATATATATATATATATATATATATATATATATATATATATGAATGTATATGTGTGTTTGTGTGTATGTGTGTATTGCTTATCTAGATGGGACAATACAATCATGGAAAATCAATGAATATATTTGTAAACAGCTGAAAGGGAAAACCAAATAGAACTAATGATATACACACATTAAAATGTATTTATTAGTCAATTTACAACTGCTGAGATATATTGATCTGTCAATCCACCCTGCCATTTTTCTCTATATGTGTTAGCTATCGGTTCCTCAGCCGACAGGTCCATCTACTGAATGTCTTTATGCATTTGCTACCTCTAATGATGTCATTTATAACTCGTGTTCACAGACGAGTATATATATATATATACATATATATATATATATATATATATATATATATATATATATATATATATATATGTGTGTGTGTGTGTGTGTGTGTGTGTGTGTGTGTGTGTGTGTGTGTGTGTATGTTCCCTGTTCAATGATTATATATATGTAGAATATCTTTACTTAGACTAAGTCTACGTGACAAGAGCTCGAGCAAAAGTTACATCGAGCAAATAAATTAATGCATTGATATGTGTAAACAGTTGATAGCCATATTCTTAATAACGAGGCTGAATAATATAATTTTGTTATTTTTTTATTGGCGGATGGGGTTTGGCTGGTTCTAGAAAAATACAGTATCTTCCTATCGATTGGGCTAAATCACCTGAATAACATGATTCAGATCATATGAGAATCGAAACATTGGGTATATTGTAATATATGGTCGTCATACAAATATGGGTGTGTACAAGAGAGACCATAACAATAAAATTCATTCCGAAGATGGAGTCATCCTCATTTCTTGTCTACCTGTTTTATGTCTGCTTACGGGGTTTATGTTCCACTACGATAGTATTTGATAAACAAACATCCTTGGACTGTTTGTTGGAAGTAGGAAGTTGCAAATATGTTGGATTCTATTACGATTCTGGAACATTGTTGAACTTATAATAATAATAATGAGGACTTTGCATAGCGCTTAATCTTTCGAAGTTCTAAGCGCTTCACACCATCAGAACAACAAATGACAAAAGCAATGAAATTGGAAAATATAAAAACATGCTGAAAACATATAAGATACAAAACATGATTAGGTCGATAACTTTGTCACTGCAGTCGATTCTTTGTTTGCTTGTTTGAATTTTAACGGCGCAAAAGCACTTTTAGACTATTTAGCGCCATACAAGAAGTAATATGCTTAAAAATAAGAAAGGTTTAACATCGACCAGCGATATAAAAAAACATAATAGTTAAATGTAAAATGGTAAGATTTTGGTGACAGGAAAATATGAAGCTTCCAAATCAACGGGAGATGTACATAGTGTATGTTGATGATAAGATGTTGTAAATAAGAGGTAATATTTGCATTAGATAAAAATATTCTAGGTGATGGCATACAAGTTATAGTTTAAAATAGAGATTTACTTCTCTTAGGAAATCTAAAATACAAGTGATTTGTATTGTATCAAAAAGTTCCTTCATGCCATGTACATTATAGTATTTAACACGCATAGGTTGCAGGTCGGAACAATCGGTCATAAAGTGTTTAACAGTGAATGGGTCATTGCAAGAAACGCACTCTGGTGGATCTTCACCTTTCAGTATATGGGAGTGGGTAATGTATGTATGACCGATTCTGATTCTTGCCATGACAACCTCCTCCCTAAGGATAGTTCTGTAGGAAGGAGTCAATTCTCCCAGGGTTGGTTTGCTGGCATGAAGTTTGTTATTGACTGCATCATCCCATGACGCCTGCCACTTCTGACGTAGGTACTTTTTGATACAAGGTTTAAAATCAGTAAAAGGTAATTTAAAATCCAATGGTTCTTGGCATAGAGCTATCTTAGCAGCCCGGTCTGCTTCTTCATTACCTCTAATACCAATATGGCTAGGTAGCCAACAGTATACTATATTATAGGAGTTACTAAGCTCCGAGTTTTTGACGAGAATATCGACAAGTACTGAATTATCCAATTTTTTTGGTGTAGCGACTGAAGTACTGACAGTGATACACAGAAAGTAATGCTATTTAAAATGCGTTTTTGTTCAATACATTTCAGAGCAAGGTCTATCGCTCTGATTTCCGCTGAAAATATGGACGCATCGTTTTGCAAGCGCACTTTTGTTATGTGTTTGCCACTAACGAAGGCTGCAGCAGCCTTGTCATCAACTTTTGATCCATCAGTAAAATATTTTGTGTAGTTTTTAAAATCGTTGAGGAGTTCATGATAAGAGTTCTGGAAAATGGCAGGATTATTTGTCTCAGATTTTCTACCATCGTACAACGTAAAAATCACTTTGGGTCGCTTAAGGAGCCAAGGTGGTGTTTCCGAGACAAACGTGTTCTGAACTGTAGGGAGATTAATTTTGATAGTGTCAAAGCTGGATGATATTCGGATGCCAAATGAAGGTATGGCATTTGGTTTGTTTTCGTACAAAGTTTTGTATTTTGGTTAAAAAAGAGCCAAAAAAGCAGGGTTCAGAGGGTTTGATCTTAGCCTAAGAGCGTACTGAATAGAAAGCATTTCTCTGCGGTGCGATAAAGGTGGTTCATTCGCTTCCGCGAGAAGGCTTTCGCATGGAGATGTCTTCAATGCTCCTAGAGCAAGTCTTATCCCTGATGATGAATTGTGCCAAGTATTTTCAAATAAGACTTCTAGCTGAACCATAAACAATGCATCCATAGTCTAGTATTGAACGGATAAGTGTTCTATATAAATTGAGGAGGACTTTTTTATAAGCACCCCAGTCCGTGTGCGCAATTACTTTTAGTAAATTTAAAGATTTTATGCGTTTAGCTTTTAAATTCTTGATGTGTGGTATAAAAGTCAGTTTTCTGTCGAAGATAATACCCAAACACTTTGTTTCCTCAACAACTGGAATAAGTGTTCAGTCCAGCGTGAGTTTAGGGTCATCATGATGTTTCCGCAATTGACAGAAATGCATGCATACTGTTTTCGACTTAGAAAATTTGAAACCGTTATTACTGGCCCAATTGTGGATCTTATTGACATTTTGTTGAAGTTGCCTTTCAATTGTATGCATGTGCTTTGAACGATAACAAATTAAAATATCGTCTACATATAAAGAGCAGTTCACACCGGGAGTTAAGCACTTGGTGATGCTATTGATTTTGATATTAAATAGCGTCACAGATAAAATACTACCCTGGGGCACACCCATCTCTTGCTGGTACATATCGTAGAGGGTAGAGCCCACTCGTACTTTGAATTCTCTGTCGGAGAGAAAACTGGAGATGAAAGAGGGCAGACGGCCTTTTAGACCTAGATCGTGCAGGTCATTTAGTATCCCGTACTTCCATGTTGTATCATAGGCCTTTTCTAAATCAAAGAAGACTACTACTAAATGTTCCTTCTTGATAAATGCATCGCGAATAAATGTTTCCAGTCTAACCAGATGATCGTTAGTACTACGACCAGAACGGAAGCCACGTTGGAAAGGAGAAATTAAATTGTTACTTTCCATGTACCATACAACCCGAGAATTAATCATTCGTTCCATTGTTTTGCATACGCAGCTTGTCAATGCAATAGGCCGATAGCTGTTAGGATCTTCGTTATCTTTGCCTCGTTTGGGAATCGGTATCACATTTGCTTCTTTCCAGCTCTTAGGTACATTACCAGGAATCCATAAATCATTAAAGATTTTAAGAAGTAATGTTAGAGAAGATTCTGGGGGGTGCTTCAAGAACTGGTAATGGACTTCATCAGGCCCAGCGGATGTATAATGGGCCTTGTCTAATGGCTCCCTAAGCTCCAATAAAGAACACAGCTGCTTATAATTTTCAGTGTTGTTCGATGCCAATTTTAAACGTGACTTTTCTTTTTGAGATTTTAATCTTCTAAAGGCATCTGAATAATTAGATGATGATGAGTTTTTCGAAAAGCTATCGGCAAGAATATTTTCTATGTCACGTTTCGAACTGAAATTGCTATTGTTTATTTTTAGATGTCGAATATAATTGTGTTTCCTCTTTCCATTTATTTTTCGAATAGTATCCCAAACTTGTTTCATTGAGGAACGAGAGTTTAAAGAAGAAAAATATTTCTTCCAGGATGCCCGTTTACATTCTTTGATTGTGCGTCGAGTTTTAGCCCGGGCAATACGATATTTATTTAAATTTTTGGGCGTTGGACGACTGTTGAATGTTTTTAATGCTTCTCGACGTTGTCTAATGGGTTCTTTGCATTCCTTGGTTACCCAAGGTTTTTGCGATCTCCTACTGTTCGTTGAGGACTTAGGAATAGATTCATCTGCAGTTGAAATTAGAGCGGAGGTAAAATGATGTATAGGATTTACAGCGTTTAATACTGTATCATTATTTAGTATAGTTTTACATAGTGTTTAAAAAATAGCCCAGTCGGCATTCTTTATATTCCATTGTGGAATTGCGTCATCAATTTTGGAGTTATTTTCAAGAGTGATTGGAAAGTGATCACTGCTGTGAAGGTCATCAGCGACCTTCCATTCATAGTCCAAAAGCAGTGAGGGAAAGCAAATTGTTAAATCTATGCATGTGTACGTACCAGTTCCTGGGTGTAAATATGTTGGTAAGTTAGTGTTATATAGACACAGATCGTGTCTAGAAATGAAATCTTCTATTTTATGGCCTCTGTCGTTTATGTGATTTGATCCCCATAAAATGTTATGGGCATTAAAATCCCCGAGTAAAACGAAGGGCGCGGGAAGTTGTTCAACAAGATTGTCCAATTCCTTTTGTACTAGGTTGGTGTTTGGTGGTAAGTAGGGCATAGCCGACTTTTGATCCGGAAATCGGATTCCACCGGATAGTATGAACTTCCGATTAATCGGAGTCAGACAAGGCAGGAACGACCAATTCGGATAATAAAAATAATATAGTTGAATTTCAATAGCACCGTGTCTAACACTGCGTGTCATTCGATAGTGCGTTAATAAAGTTAAAAAGGAAGTAAGAAAAGTCCAATATGGTCAACACAACCACGCTGTGAGACAATCTATTTGAACAGGGGGGTGAAAACCGGAAATGAAGCCGGATATGGTAAAGTACTAAGTAACATGCTAGACATGGGAAAACCAGATACCAGAAACCCGGAAACGGAAGATGAAATTTTTTAGAAAAAAAAATACGGATTTAGCATTTCCGATTAATTGAATCGTATCCGGAATCGGAAAAATTTCATGCCCAAAATCCGGAATCGGAAATCGGTAGAAAAATGCTAGTTGGTTATGCCCTAGTGGTAAGTAAATGGAACAAAAAGTAATCACTCGATGTAGAGTGACACTTACAACAATGGCTTGTAAATTTGTGTTTAAAGGAATGACTCTGTGAGGGGCTCTATTGTTCACAGCAATAGAGACTCCTCCTGAGGCACTGTCTGAGTTTTGAAAATACGCATTAAACAGGGAAAAATTTTTAAAAGTAATTTTTCTCTCTCTTTCAGGAATGTTTCCTGTAAAGAAAGTACAGCAGGATCGTGTTCATTTAAAAGCAGAAGAATATCAATGTAGTTAGCTTTAAGTCCTCGACAGTTCCATTGTATGATGGTGTTCTTCATTATAGTGTTATACAGTCGAAACAGGTGAGTCTTAAGAGCACTCTTAAAAGGGACCACTGTGAGTTTGTTTTTACTTTCAATGGGCAATTCGTTCCATTGTTGAAAGGCGATTTGATTAAGACGTATTTACTACGTCAAGTTTCTTGTTGGACACGTGTATTGCATATTTTTTAATTTATATGGAACTTTAATTTTTAAATTTGATAATTTATATATTTGTAAAGTTTCGAAAATAAACAAATGGTTATGTCTGTTTCTGTTTGTTAGGTATTGGACATAGAGTCCGCATACGAATGTCAGAAATATTTCAAAAATATGTTTTGTCTTTCAAAATTAGATGCATTTATTTTGGACATTTACTGATGCATGCTCTTTAACACTGTGAAACAAACAAGATCTCACAGCGTCAACTAAAGAAGAGAACGTTATTTTAAGTCATATTCAGAATCTGCTAGAATCTTTGTCTAAAGGTGAATTGATCCAACCTGCAAGACAATATCAGCTTTCGGAGAGAAAATCACGTTTAGTAAAATAAGAATAAAAAATATTTTGGTTCAACATTGGGCAGAAAAAGTATTTTCGATCAATGTTCGTTACGTTTCATTGGTAAATCTCGGTCTTATTTGCTTGCAATCTGTGGAATTGAAGCTATAATAGAATAATAAAACGATGATGAGAATGCGTGAACTTCCGAAAGAGAAAGAAAAGCGACAGATGTAAAGTAAAACAGAAGTAACGAAATGTAGATTATAATAGGTAAGCCAATGCAAAAGAAAGAAACCGAACGAAAATTGGAAGAGCGGACAATCGACTTCCAAATGCAATCAAAATAAATAGAGTGACAAATGCAATTTGACGCATGATAGATACAAAAAAATCTTGAGAAAAGAAAGAAAGACACGCTTCTAAAGGTGAAAGAGATGCAAATGTAGTTTAATAGAATAAACATGAAGCACTCATATAATTAATTTTAATTTCCATCTTAAAACAAATATCATTTGTACACCTGTGTAACGACAGTAAGTCAATATTTCCCGCACATCGAAATAATATCAAATACTTTATAATGACCAATAGGATATGTTATCTCAGACTCAAGATATTGACAAGCATCGTGAAGTTCAGCAAGTTCTGGTTAGGGTTTGGTTGAACAATTTTTCTTGAAGGGTTTGTACATGTAACATATAGGGAGAGGTCTTGGAACCGAAAACAACAAAACACAAACATATGTTTATTTTCTTATGGAACCATGACAACCGTTTGATAGATGACGTGCATCTACAAAGATAGTGATTAATATGACAAACGTAGCAACAAAATTATATATTTAATTGTTTAAGAATTGCGTCTATAGTGAATTTAACATTTATTTCATGAACACAAGGTAGATACATTAGTAAATGTTTTTCGCACTGCTGAACAATATTCAATGCTGTATAAAGTTTCATGTGTCAATAGGTGTTTATCCCAGTAGATTTTTGTTATGAAACCAAATCACTCTCAAGCGAGTACATTCAACTATCAGTATCGTACAATAAGAATCCATCGTTTGATGAAAATGATTAGTAATCCATTTATCTCCATATGTGCACTAATCGCAAAAACAATGAATGTTATTTATTATTGATTTTTAGCTAATACTTAAGCAATAAAATATAGACAGAGCAGTTATAAATGCATTTGTTTCTCATATATATATATATATATATATATATATATATATATATATATATTAATGTGAACAAAAAAGAACAGTTTTGTTATATTATTGAGAACTAAGAAATATGTTTTGTTATTCTGCCCATCTAATCCATATTCAAACATTAAGGGACACATGCGCGGATGAGAGTTTTTTATTATCAGGTACTTTGATTTGTGTGAGAAATATCCTTCTTCTGGAAGTGTTCTCTTGACCGGGAAAGACTGCTTAGCAATTAGCAAGGAATTAAATTTTACATAATGAAGACTGGAAACGAACTGTGTTATGAACGCAGTGTAGATAAGCTGCAAAAAAACCGAATCACGTTGAGGTAATGTAAACCTGTATCGCAAGATTAAAAACTACGGTACATGAATGTGGCGGTTTTTTACTCCGGTTTTCGGAATGACGAATTTTCATAATAAAATAAAAATGCTTAATAAATACACTTCTGAAAAGGTTACTCAAGCTTTAAAATCAACCAACGTATCTATTAAAGGAAACGTAGCTAAAGAGAATCAATGAGAACAATCTCGTCTAATTCACATGCGAGTCTGATAACATGAAGTGAGACAGAAGAATAAACGATGCTGTTCTGACTACATTTTTAAAGCAAAATATACCTTTAGAAATTAACACTCTACGTCTTATGAAACTGACTAAATTATTGCATCTTTTTATCTCATTACTAAAACAATAGTCATGAAAAAATAGCCATCTTTTCAGCTTCGTTAGCACGACATTACTTTTCAATATTTTTGAACGTTAGATGAAATTTCAGACCGTCTTTTGAGTAAAATGATTTTCTAATGATTTTCCTTTTATATGGTTTCGTCGATATATTTTCGCAATGAAACGAATGGACAGGTCAAAGAATTGCAGAGTACACGCTTAACATAAGGGTGAGTCGGACAAGTAGGCTCAAGAATAAAATTATTATTTAAACTTTTATTATACGTGTCATATTGGGCCATTTGCAACTTTCTTTTAGTGTGGCTTCTGATACACACCACCGCATGAATCCCGACATATTACAACGATATACAGTGTTGTGGCTAGGACATGGTTGAAATGTTTCGTAAATCGCTCGCGGATGCAACAATATGGAACCCACATCTGTTACGTGCACCAGTTGATTTTAATATAACTGCTCAAACCTTTCGTGCGTTTTCCGTAAGCTTTCATTGAATAATCTCTGACAAAGGTTTTACATACACAGATAGAACTGAGTGTTTTTCTTGCAATATCCAAAATCAATGTTATATTACTGGCCCGTACAAAGGAGCTGCACATAATTGAGTCAGAGTTGAGAATTTACCTAACAAAATTGTATTAATTTATAACTGAGTGAAATTTGGACTCATAGAAGCGTGAATGGCAAAGACGTAACACAACAAACTTTCTAGCATAGTTTGGTTGGTTTTTACATGCACAATATTGACGAATATCACTATCGTTTTTCGCTCACCGATATGTCGACCCTGGCTGATGTGTTTGAAAACTTTTGTCACACTGCCATTCACGTCTCAATCCTGATCGATCATGCACGTTGCTTCACGTCTGCAAAAATGGCTTGTAATGCATTGGTGTCCAAATACTAATCGAGGTGGAATTGCTTAACGACATCGACCAGCATTTGTTACTGAACGCCTCTTTTCTAAGCGATTTGTATTTGTTGCGTCACATATATGGGAACACCATAAACCTAAACGTGGACGGAAATGACACCACTGCAATTAGAAGTTCAATAATCTATGAAATACATATTTTAGAAAAGCATGATATGCAACCTTTGCCGATTGGTTAGTATTCGTGAATTGGTTATATATAGATTGACGTGCGAAAACTCAAATAAGATCACAACATAAAGCGACTATGGCTATTTATATCAGTTTGATCTATCATTCCATGTACATTTACATTAAGTTGCAACTGTTCACATACGAGTTTTAACAGGATCAAGCAGTTATACATATATCTAGCTTTGATGCTGTGCAGTAACATTAACTCGCTGTTGATGCATGTTACATCCAATTACTATATGCACACACCCATAGTTTGTAAATGAAATTAAAAAGAACTATTGTCCGAACAAGCATCTGTTGTTAACAGCAACACAAAATGGTCATTGGTAAATTCAAAAACGCAATTCCTTTTAAACCAGTCGTAAACTATGCAGGACTGCGACATAAATTGTACACGATTTGTAACCAGACAAAACGAAAATGAAAAGCCAATAGGTGCTCCACAAGTTATTATGCAGAAATACTTCCACACTAACTGTACAAATAATGTATTTTGGAAAAACGTAAATTTGAGCATACGTAAAGATATAATACGGTGTCCGTAACATTGGGTGTTTAACGATGCACTAATGTGGTGTTGGCCACACAGGATACCACTCAGCGCTACGCGTTGATTGTCATAGAGTATCAATACGTTCCGTAGTTGTTAACACATATACAGGTCTAACAGAGTTAGTAACACGACGCTGTCCACTTTCTCTCGAGGTACATGGCGGTACCATACAAACTTATTTGCCAGTGGATGCATTGGTATCGATTATTAAATCATTTTCTGACTAGTCGTGACTGATCGACTTCATTGTTTTGTACTGCTATTACTAATGGCATTCGTTTAACCCAGTTATGGAACAGTTCCAGCCTGATTATCACGTACTTATAGGTGTGTCATCGACCTCGTCGAACAAGGTGAATGAAATAAAAGTTCATTCGTAGGAACCTAATCATGTGTTTGAACATCAACCCAACCACTTGAAATCGATCTGGGTAATGGAAGATAAATATTCCACAACGCTTCTTGGCTATCCATGGCTAGTCAACACCAATCATTACTATGGCCGCACCTGCACATTTTTTTTTCAAGATTGCTTCCACTCTCCAATAACCAAGCTGACTGTAATCTATTTCGATCTGGCTTTTGTGTCCGCTGTAATAATGCTATTTTGTTTTAACGGGTGGACTTTTATCCACTGACATATAAACGACGATCCAAAATTGGCTTATATAGCTACTTTGAAGAACTATAGTGTGATTTGTTATCGTTAGTTGCATTCAAGTAATGGATGAGACCGAATCAACGTGGTGACATGCATTGATACATTGCGATGTTTGGTAATTAAAGTCAAGACGGTAACACTCAGCATCAACTTTGTTCATTGGTGCCTAACCTAGCTTTGGTTGATTATTAGAATCAAGTCGAATATCCAGCCGTGTATCTGAAAAATAATAATTCTATATTGGGACACTTTTTCACCAGGATATTTACTCCATTGTGTTCCTCGTAACGTTTAGAACGCAGATGCGACATCACTGCAAATAAATTTTTAAAACCAGTACGTTAAATCTATTCAATATGGACCTGAAATGTGTAATGAAAGCAATCGTCTTTTCTCAGCAATGCTTACTAGTTGAATTTACAAGGGTCTACAGCCAAACGGCCTCCGATAAAGATGTAGTCTAACTTTACTAGTTCCAGGTCACTGATAGTGAAAATGATGATAACAATTGTTGATTGGCTCTAGTTTTAATGATTTGACACAGGGGAAGTATATTTGACCCCAGACATGGGATTGGAGGAGAATACCTACGTTATAAAGGTTAATGCTATCAGTTTAAATCAGAAATAACTAGAATATTTTTTTTGGGCTGGATCTATGAATAAATATATATTTGTGTTTACACAATACATGTTTTCTTAGGCAAAACAGTGACAAATGCAATATGAATAGTATCATATTATTCCTAGAATTCATGGCTGATGCAATTATGACTAAGCTTACGTCACTCTGCAGGGCAAATTGCCCTATTTTATCTCGAGAAATCACACAGTATCGAGCTCTTTTTTGTCAGTGTTTGTTTATGAAACGGGACACATTTATGTATATAAAAAGTCAGCAGAGCCTCCTCGCACTTGTGTGAACAATGCATAAAACATATGACACGTTTGCGATAAAGTGACGTCTGCATCACAAACTCGCAATATAACAACTACGGCCTGTAGTTTGGCTGAAGCATTTTTAAGTTCAGGAGCACTGGATGACTACAAACGTATACAGCAACGTTTGTGCAACACAGCTTAGCCAGTGGTTTAAACGAAATAGGAGATGTATTCTTTTTGCAGTACCAATGATTTCAAGAGAGCCAACAGTTCATATCAGACATAGCTGACACTTGTGTCAAAGAAGAACAAGTGGACTACACATTATCCAAATAGTCCATCAGCTATATGCCCAGAAACCCACGTATAATTAACGCCAGTTCCTGATGCACCACACTAATTCTAATTTTATTTAGATGATACATTTGAGAATGATGAAGTTCTGAACCATCAATGTCACACGACCCATATTTTCTTACATCCTTCTCCAATGAACTACTCCACATCATAGAAGGGGAACTCAATGGCTGTGTCAGGAATTGATATATATATATATATATATATATATATATATATATATATATATATATATATATATATATATATATATATATATATATATATATATATATATACCCCAGTGCTAGACATCACTTTAAACTGATTGTTAAAAGCTACGTTAAAAATCATAATCAAAAACAAACAAATGAGTCTGACAACAAGGTATACGAAATTAGACTAGTGAGAAAATAAAAATTAATAATAACGCATAACTCAACTTGAAATCGCCATCTTACACACGCCTTTAGTAGTTTCACATACTGTGACCATATGCGTATATTAGTTTCCCCAATATGCATCACAGTCTTAGATGATGTCATATGTATCTAAGACATGTCGCAGTGCCATTGAATAAAAGTGTATATTTTGTAATTCATGTGCTTCATAGTTGTCGTTTCCGATTAAAATCGCAAAACGCATAGTATAAGTTGAATCCTGCTTGCAAACTATAACAATCAGTTAAGGTGCAACATTCTGTCATAATCACTAAAGTCATGACGGGATTGAACAATTCCAAATACACAAAAAACTGCTTGGAAAATGAGCAATAATAATAATGTTAATAATAATAATAATAATAATAATAATAATAATAACAATAATAACAATAATAATAATAATGTTAATAATAATAATAACAATAATAATAATGTTAATAATAACAATAATAATAATAACAATAATAATAAATAATATAATAAGAATACTAACAATCGTCATTTTACCGTTAAATATTTCCTATTCTTCACCATTATTGGCTCAAAGCAGCACAGTATTTATGTACTGAGGTGCATGTCCAGCGATCAATAGTAAAGATGTCATTATTCAAATACTTACGCACAATTGTCTGGGCGTTAGTGTGCGTAGGGTGGATAACAGCTCTTGGGTTATGACAACAGCAGACAATGAAACCAATCAAAATAGCGAGCCCGCCCAGACCTCCAACTACAGATCCAACAAGAACGATACTGGAATGAAAGAATTATTTGGGAAAATGTTTCCTCTGCAAACATACATCTTTATACAGACAAAAACACTCGAATTAGCGCTTATTTTACTGATAACAGAAAATAGTTCACAGTCACAACACTTGATGAATGAATAAAATCGCACCCGGGATACACAACACGCGCGTCGATCACTAATCGGTTGCTACAATTAAAAAAGTGTGTTCTTGATAATGTCTAATATTGTAGAATCATATTCTACCATATTAGCTCGAAAGCGAGGAGCCGCGATTAAGGAATTTGTACCAGAACAAGATCGACTAAAAGAAAAACTTCAACAGCGCCTGGAACCTCGCATTGATTTTATCACTGATGCTGAACAGTTATTCAAACCTATTACTACTGCTACTGAAAAAGTAGGATTATCTACTGAAAGAGTTATATTGGGAGATAATAATGATGATGAAAAATGCTCTCCTCCCAGAGCTTGAAAACTATCAAAACGACTGAAGCAAACGAAAAAGACTTCAGGAGATCTTCCAGCTGATATAACCGATGCACAACTTCAACCTCAACCACAGGCGGACGATGTTCTACCTCAAGAAAGAGATGCAGGTTAAAAGGGTGTTTCTAAAAGGACTTTAATAATATATATATGAAATAGATTAGATCGTAGTTAGAAATTTTTTAGTCGTAAAGAAGAATATTTAAATTCTGAACTTGTTAAATTTATAGATAGAACAAAATGGTGTAATTGGATGTATCATATATTTACCGGCAAAAAACAAGCTTCAAAGTTTGATGAAACAGATAAAGATTATATGGATGCAATAGGTAAAGCTGAATTACTAAAACTGAGCAACTTGAACCTAAACTTTTTCATTTGCCAAAATCAAAACTTTTACAAGGAGAAACATCTGATAATACATCTGGTTCCGTAAGTGGAGTATATGGAACGGGTTTCACTGTAGGAAGTGGTCTTGTTGTTTGTCTTAATAATATCATCAACAATGTATCCCTATTTGAAGTTCTCATCGGGGGTAAACGAGTTGGAAATAACTCAAAAATAATACTTAACTAAGCTGCCGATATCTGTCAGTGATTATTTCAAGGTGGTATTATGGATATTGGTATATACCGATCTATTATCGATGAAATCATAGATGATTATCACAGTGATTAAGTGTTTTAGATAAACGAACATCATATAAAATGATTATACATGATCAACGACGACGGCAAGTCAGAGTTGTAAATTTACGGTTGCTAATGTATAAATTTATGCAGATGGGTTTGGAAATCTTGTTCGAGGATTATTTACTAGAACGGCTCCAAGAGTTTTACCACTTGCGAAACAACTAACGATGAAATGAATTGGTGTTATTCGTGATAAGGCTACTGGCGCTGTTGGTGGTCTCGCCGGAGAAGCATTTTCTACATTCAAAGATAGATTAGCGAGATTACTACGTAACGATCAAGCACCTAAAGTGATCCACTCTGTAAAGATGCCTAGTACTGAAGTTATGCCAGCGAATATCAGTCAGGTAGTAAATCGAACTTCAACTAAACAAAATAGCAGAGTTAGCTGGAATATTTGATGCAAAACGAGAGCTAAATATTACTGCAAATGTGGTAGCAGGAAGTAGTCTTCGTTTTAGACAATAATCAGTTATAATAAAATGTTTGAATATGTGTCAGTTCCCGCATTTTATATAGATAAGCCAACAGCAAAAGATACATCTTAACGTGATATTCAATATTACGCCTATGAATCGAAGACTCCTGATGCTCGGGGGAAAACTGAATTTCGAATTCAAGATGGTAGTAGATACTTTCTTCACTCTGAGGGTTTTATCGAATATACAGATCGATTTTTAAAGAATGATGATACAATTATGGAGAAATTGATCAAGTTGAATTTGGTAATAACAATGTGATGGCGCGGTTAACAGTGCCAGGTATTTTATCGACGGGATAGGAATTGAGGGAATTCACGAACATGTGATATCGCGACGACTATACTAGGTTTAACATGATATTCGGATGATTGCACAATAACGATTAGTCCGTCGATGATGTTTGCGAAGGATCTAACTGATGCTGCAGAAGGTGTAACAAATGTAGTTGTATCGATGAACGAAAATTACAATATGGGATTTGGAACGCGTTGAACAATGTTAAATAATGCTAGAAGACAATTTTCCAGTGTGAGACGTTAAAAAGGTTATACCTGGTGCAAAACATAAAGTTACACAGGTGATAAGGTTATGTTAGCGAAACTAGCGCTGTCAATACTGCAAAGCCTCCATCAATTACCATAGAACAGAGGTTAGTTTATTTTATGGATGCGGGTGGTAAATCATGGTTGATGATGACCACAGCTAGTTCTCCTGGTCATAATCCTGGATTATTCACATATCATATATCAACACAACACGGTTTGTCAGCACCGAAACATATTTTCGTCGCGTTTTTAGATAATGCGAGACTAGGTAACCAGGAGAGAACTCCTATAGTTTCTGAGAAACTTAATGCTTCACAGATTTCCTTAAAAATAAACGCGCATCAATAACATGAGATTATGTTAATATATTATGAGCACAATAAAGGAGTATAATCGATTAATGTCCTACCAAGGACGCGATTAAAATATTGATACTGGGCTGTCAATATCTCAACGTGATTTTACAACACTTTATCCAATTTATTACTATCCACTGGAGCATCTAGATCTATATCGACAGTCTACTCTAGATGTAACATTTCAAGCAAATATTGGTACTTACTCCGCAATTGGTTTTGGAGCAGTTGTTGTCGTTCTCTGTGATAAATCGATGCTACTCGAAGGTTCCGGTGGAGGAATGAAAGTCGTTGACGCACCAGTATAGGACATGTAAAACACATAGACAATTACATCAATCTCATATTAATAATGTCGTACAATCATGTTAATGTTACTCTGACTCAAGGTCAGGCGAAGAAATTGCAATCAAAAAACTAGAGTACGTGCTGTGTAAAATTAACTTTGAAGCGAGATCAGATTGCTAACGGTGGAACCAAATTGACTAAAATTCAAGTGAACCAATTCATTTCAATAAAGCGCAAAAAAACAAAAACGGGTGTTCAAATTGAATTTTCTCCCTCCACGGTAAAAAATGTGGTTAAATCAGGAGGTATATTTCCTCTTCTCGCCGTGATTCCGGCTCTGATTGCCTCTGCAGCTCTCGAAGTCGTCTAAGCTGCCGCCTTAGGTATTGTTAGAACTGCTGCTGGAATGGCGCTAATAAAAGTTACAGAAAAGGGTTATAAAAGAGGAGAAAGGGTCGGAGACTAGCAGTAACTTATCTAGGAAGGTGTCTAAGACTGCTAGGAACATACCTGAGTTAGATTTTACTCCGATGTCAAATTTTGATTTAATCGAAGCTGCCAAAACCACAATTCACAAAATTTCAGAGGTGTATTTATGAGAGATCAATTACCGCAACAACCATCAAATACTGAAATAGGTCTTATTAATCTCGATAATAACACTGGACCTGGAACTCACTGGGTCGCATGCGCGAATGACCCGCGTTGAATTATTTATGTTGACTCTTACGAGCTAGTACCACCTAAAGAATTTCTACAATATATAGTCGAAATTACTACAACGGTTACCGATTTGGTATTCAACGTTGCCGACACAAACAATGACCGATAATTCGATATGTGGAAACGAGGCTACTAATGTTCTCAACGCTGTGTCAAAATCAACCAAACCACCTCATAAAATCGTACATTAATATACAAGCGATAATTTTTTAAAGAGATCTTATATGTATTATGGTAGATATATGGGGAAGATTTCCCTCACGAGGAAGAAAAACCGAAGTTGCTTCAATCGAGGTTGTAAAGACATTTATCAACGACGAAATGTCTGAAAAATATTAATCTTGGTAGATGTATCACCGCATGATATCATTGTATGTTAAGACCGACACGGTAAATTGAAAACGAGTAATGATTCTCTGAATGATATTCTTGCTACACTCAACGCGCGGCAACATAACATTTTATTGTGTTGTTTGATTCCAACAGCGGGATTAAATCTGGTGTTTTGTTTTTAAAATATCGACAATAAATTAACAATATTACAATCCAATTATGATACTCACGTTCGTGCGTTTGAAGATATCACCAAAGATTATAGACGGGTTAATACAAAGTAAATTTTATGGGATATCCACCAGTGTTTTCTATGATCTTCGTCGATATTAAAACCACCGAGAATAAGTTGACAACGTTGCATACTGAATATGATGTTCACGTAAATCAATTTACAGGTATCCTCGTACATTTTAGAAACATTGATCAAAGTGTTTATAATGTCTATGGAAACCGACCAGCAATCCTTATGAAACTCGGCGATATTAAAACCACCGATGATAAACTAACAACGCTGCGATCTGATTATGATGAGCATATCAAACAATTTGAAGGTCTTCAAGGAAATGGTAGAAAGACTGGTGAAACAGTTGATACTTTCTTTGGAACCCCACCAATAATCCCTATAGAACTTGCCTCGATTAATACAAAACTAGCCGATACTGAAGCGATTAATCAGCGATTATGTGTTGTCAGATATCACAGATCATTTACAGATCTAATCACGATAGTACAAACTAATACCACCGATATTTACAAATAAACGTAGACGCAATTAAACAAAATCATGGTGCTATCGCCGCTGATTTTTCTGTTGTCAATCGACTCGATAAAGTTAAAATCCCGCATAACGAAAATAGCAATAACGTGTGTTCGACTCACCAAGGAAAATTTATCTGGAGGCACTATAATAATAATATTAAAATTACAGCAACAGTCAGAGGAATTTATAGATTAACTTTATACTTTCACAATAAAATTTACTGTGTCATTGAGTTTATACATCGAGGTTAATAATGTAAGAGATGTTATCGAAAAGCGAGCTATTGAAATATTTACCTTAACTCCTAGCTTTGATTATTTAGCAGAAATATCAATCACATAATACGTAGAATTAGTAATTGATTTACGCAAATAATGTATAAAATTACCACCCAGCATTATCGATACGATCAAGTACGTGAGTTACAAATTAAACTAAAAATCTCCTTCACGAATATCAAACAAAAGTAAAATAAATATCGCAGACGTATTACCTGCATTGATATAATCGTATATTCGGTTTTAGGCTGGTATCGCTGGGACCGGTGTATTATTGTCGACGATAATGATGATCGCTCCTGTAGTTGTCACAATCTGTTTTTCAACGGTGACAGCGATCAAAGCAGTTCTCGGTGTCATTTAAAACAAAATATCAGCGTGTACTCAAAGTAAATTACATGCTTATACGGTTAAATTACACACAGCGTCAACCGGGTACTCGCAAATATCAGCGATGATACCATCCAGCCTCGACGACACGGTGATATCCGATAGCGAATTGTCGTCGATGCTTAATAATTATGATACCGCGATGTCGAAATTAGAAAAAATATAATATTGATAATAATGGCACTGACATCAGCACAAAGATTACTTCAGCGGATAATCAGACATACAACCCCGTCAACAACGGCGATGATACTGATCACATCAAACAAACCTGAATTCAGTGTATATTTTCAACTCCTATTCTAGTAAGCGCGATCGCACTTACTCCATAACGAATGTATTATATTTGGCCTAATATCCGATTGGAATCATTTGCTGGTAAACAAGCTAATAAAACATTCGTGTTTGCGAATAAAGAAAAACCTGATGATACTTCCGATTGGCTATATCTTCACAGAGGGAGTTATCAAATCGAACAAACCAACGATGAATTCAATCGCAAAATATCAAGATAAATTATTCTGCGTACGCCCTGGATATATATATAATTCATCGATGAGAACTATATTAGGATGGCCTGAAATCAGATATGGATACGTTGTAGAGAAAGGTCAACCAGAAACGAGAGAACCAGAAGAAAAACCACGAGAAAAATCTCGTCAACCTAAACCAGAAAAAAAACCAATAGAAACCACCAGTAAGGGGAACAGGAAATACTAGAGGAGGAAGAACCACGTCCACCTGAACCTAAATTATCTGATTATACTTCAAATAAAGAGTCGTGTCATGATATCTCCCCACCAGAAAAACAATTGTACGATTTGAATATAGTGAATTTTTAGAAGCAGTGGTATCAACTGAGATTGGAAGGAAGGGATCGTGGTATCAAGTAAATCCAAAGAAAGTTTCTAAATATTTATTTAAAAGTCAAAAGAAACATAGGAATTTTATAGGTAAATTAAATTATTGTTTTACCAAACATATTTAAGAATCTTTGCTGCGGAGTGCAATCATTAAATATACAGAAATATTAAATCAAATTGCGTCCGACATGGAATTGTTTAACTTAAAAATTATTCAGGAAATATTAAATTCCAATGCTAGTACTGCAATATAATTTGCAAAAACATTTAAAATACGCGTCGAAGATATTTCAATATTTCAATTTCCCAGGAATAATGTACCAGAACTCAAAACATCTGTTAATGATCTCATCTATGAAAAAGTTTCTAGAGTACTCAAAGCTTGGAAGAGAAGATATTCACAATCTCCTGTCCATAATGATATAGATATCCAAGATAGGTATCTCAGACATAACAACGAACAATGATTACAGCTGTAATTTTTATTTTATTTGTTTGCAATATCTTTTTCCGTATCATATATATATATATATATATATATATATATATATATTTTATTTTTATTTTTATTTTATTTGTTTGCAATATCTTTTTCCGTATCATATATATATATATATATATATATATATATATATATATATATATATATATGAGGTATATATATATATATATATATATATTTTTATTTTTATTTTTATTTTATTTGTTTGCAATATCTTTTTCCGTATCATATATATATATATATATATATATATATATATATATATATATATATATATATATATATATATATATATGAGCTGTAATTTTTATTTTATTTGTTTGCAATGTCTTTTTCCGTATCATATATATATATATGAGAACTCTAACTTAGCTATCCGCCGATGACGAAATAAAAATCATCGCGTTGCACGGTGTAAAAAGACATCTTGAAGTTGCCAACGGGTACAAAATCGGATTATCGCGGGTTATATAAAACATGGGAGAGGAAACCGATGAGTGCTTTTACACAAGGCAACGCTGAACAACTCCGCGGGGCTGAACGAGAACATAAAGCTAGTAAGCGAAAACTCCGAGAACGATCACGGAGTTAAAACATAAAATCACAAAGTTGTAAAATCAACGAGATCAACTACAATTCAGCTTGGAAAAAAATCGGTCTGAATATGAACAAGAGATTATAGCGTTAAAAGCTACACAACAGGAATATCAAAAAACGTTGACAGAATTACAGACGGTAAATGAGAAATACAAGATCACGATTACGAAATCACAAAATGATAACACGGTGTTATCAACTCATTATAATGAACTTTAAACCAAGAATAAAAAATTTAAAACTGAAATAGAAAAACGTGCAATTGATCGAGAACTCAATAGCACTTTCAATGTGTTCAATACATTTTGCTGTTCTTCAAACATATCAGCGATCCGTTTTAAAGTCTTCTTCAGGATATTTGATGCCGGGATGAACAATTCTCTACTGAATTGGTTTGCATAAATAATTTTATTTCGCTACCGGGTGATGATTTTTATAATCCGTTATTCAGATTTATAGGTTGGTAACACACACAGACTCTCACGCGGTGGTATTTGTTTCCTTATTCGTGTTCGATATAATTGTCGGTGAATATTTTACTGTCGTGATAATCTTTTACCAGATCAAGTTCATCTTTCAACTCGGCCATACTCATCGTATATAAAATTAATTTCTGTACATGTTATTGAATAATTTCATCCTGAATGAGATACATACAATATTTTATTGTGTGATTTGCTACAACAAACGCACTAATTAATTCACGACCGAGTTCATATAGTAATTTACGTGGTATAAGCGCGCGATTATCCCAGTATGTAACGATTACAATATCACGTTGTGTTGTAAGTTTTCTAAAGATTTTTCCACTCGGCAATTAACGCTAATTCAGTGCATTATCGTTCTCTTTCTTATCTTTGTTCGAGGAGAGATGACTGCTCGTAATATGTTTGGATCATTGTCCTCGTTCATACCGTTGACTATTTTAGATCGTTGTTGATTCTTTTAATTTTGCTTCTTCCGCTAAATGGCGGGAACGTTTTACATACCTACATTTTAACTAGTTTATCCTGAGTCATCATTTTTAAATGTTCCCGAGTTCGCTTAAGAATTACGAGTTCTTCAGTAATTGCTGATATAATTTCGACGTTCATATATAATATTCAAAATTATTTTTGTATAAATTCTTTTTTTTGTTTACTTAAAACATCACGCAATGTATATGACACTCTTTGTTTATATTTATTCGAGTGCAATATTAAATGTATACCTGATGCGGCATGAAACACAATTCCAGGATTAACATCAAAGTGTTTAGCTGCAGGTAGTACTGACTGAAACTATTTAATCTTGATATCTATAAACGCGGTTGACGATTTTTATTCTTTTGAGGATTCGAATTAAAACAAATCTCCCTTTGAATAACATCCCTCAAATTTTCTAAGCGGTTATTCAGAGTATTTTGATTAAAGTGATTAACGGAGAGATTTTTGTCAATCAATCGTAAATAAGTGTATGCGCGAATCGAGGTTTTCCATGGTTACCAATTCTCATATACCCGCTATTATTAACAGAACCGATTTTCAATTTTCGTTTTTAGTCTCTAATAATTCCATCGCGAGATGCTTTGTAGTTCTTATAAAGAGAAATGAATTCGTTTTTGCTCATTTATCACATATACATTTAATTATCTAAATCATTAAATCTATTAACGTAATCACTGGGAGTTTGTATAACTTTGGTCTTGACTTTATGTCAGATATCGTTTTTATCATAACACCGCTTAATCACTCTATAACGCTTGCCACCGCAATAGATACGTAAATTTGTTGTTATTTTTACTCCAACACCACACAAGATTTTGGCCCTAAGTTTCGTCGTCGGACACTTTGTAAATGATGTCCACAAAACTTGTTTCTGCAAAATTCACCAAAGGGGGTTGGAGATCCTAACATTAACCATTTGCAGTTATTCATTATATATAAATATTTTATTTAACTATATTTGTTTAATTATAATAATGAAAGGAATTTCTAAAATTACTGACATAATTCCGTTTAGGCAGCGGCGACAATTCGACTTAGATTGGCAAGTACAACCTCGAGATTTGAAATAAAAAATTAAAAATAGTATCAAAGATTCAAAATACGAATTACTCATGGACGGCGCCGAGTATGTGTGGTCGACGTACAAGAAAAACACAGGAAAATATTACTATGACTGATGAGCGAGCAGCTGAAATATTATCACCAATGAATCGGAAACTATTATATTTTAGTAAAATTCAGTAAAATTAAAAAAAACAGCGGGAAGGTATATAATCACCGTTAACGAGTAATGACCTCAGAAAAAGGTTCAGGTGATCATCGCCAATAAAACTAAATTTGGATTGTTAAAAGGGATTGATCAAGTATATTATGACCGAGCATATCTTTTTACTGTAATTGTTTATGGATACATCTACCAGATATTAACAAAACTTCCCAAGGATGAAACTTTCATCGCTGATAAAATGTGATTTTTTTTTTTAAAAGCACAAGCAAAAATTTCCAACGTTGCAAGATCCCATGTGTTATAGACCGGTTTATACAGGACTGCAAACTGTGGATGTTGATATCCCGGGAACATGCGAGAGACAAAATCTAATATTGAATGATATATACTAGTTGATATTAACACCGTGGAAGATGCGTTGAATGCCGAAAATTCCGCTTGGGAGTTAGGATATGCGATAAAACTCAATTCGGCTCAAGGATTGACCATCTGTGATACAATAGTTTAGACCAAAGATGATTTCATCGAATGGTCAAATTTAGTTTATTTAGCAGTATATCGAATCAGAAGATTAAATAAACTTCGAAGAGTTATTACAAATTTTAATGATATAATTAGCTACGATCTGGTAATTGAGTATCATTGGAGATCACCTGTCGCTGTTCACGTGTAAATCCACGCTAAGTAGCGATTGAATCTATTCTATAGATTGCTGGTCTACCCGTAGACATGATAACACTGTATATATTATGTACGATTACACTAAAGAGAGAATCGGTTGACCATTTTTTACCACCTTCAAGCTCACCAGGTTTATATAAATATCTCACTGTGACGTTACCTAATATCGGTTGTGCTAAAAAATCACGCTTGGGTACATTTATATATGTTTGTGATCGCAATAACAGTTTCATATTGATCAGCCGAGTAATTTCATTATTGAGCGTGTTTATCACACCGGGTAATCCTACAACCCATTAACGTGATCGTTTATACTCGATGAATTCTCTCGCGTATTGATACTCAAATAACCGGTCTGCATGTGCTCGATTAAAACGCTCGACAATTGCCTGATGGCGACGAATTGCAGTATATCCCCGTCTAATGGCGGTTTTATGTCGTTTCATTGTTGTTGATATCTCGCCTTGAAATTCTTTACCCGGATCAACCTGCAATAGATTTGGCCAATGCCAATGCAGAGTTCCTCGTCGATAATTTCTTTTAACAGCGGAGGCTACTGTAGCTGAAGTCTTAGTCGATAACAGCTCTGCTTGTTTATATCTACTCGCAATGTGAACGACTATTAACGCGTACCTGTACGTTTATTAACAGTATCATGTGGAATATAAAAAATATCAGCCTGATGAACTTCTTTAGCGACGCTAACATCAAAAGACGCAAATTGAATCTTCTTAGGAGGTGGTAAATAAATTTGCCTTATCGTTGCTTAGATAACGAATCCGCCGCGGTAGTATATTTGACATTTGCCGCGCTGGCAAGTTTATATATCGCGGCGTTACCTTTCCAATATCCGATCGGGGAATAATACATTGATTCCATTTAATTCAATACTGTTTCTCAATAATAATTTACCTTTCATGGCAGATTTTATTAACCAGCTAGCTAAAAAAAATGTTTTATCAGGGATATAATTTAACGCATGAATACATGTTTACATCAGCGATATGTCGTTGCTGAATTTATCACCGATATCAACGGTATTGCACTCACACGTTATTAAATATTCATCGGACCTTGTGCAAAGCTTAGTGCGCGAAGCGTTTGTTGTATAACACGAGTATGATTTTTTTCACACACACCAAAACATATTTCTAAAAATGTAAAATAAGCTTATTTTTGACAGACGGAGATGTATAAAATGTGGTTGGAAAACCTGCTCTGCTTTTTAAACATTTTTTTACATGTAAAATAAGCTCAATTTTGACTAACGGAGACTACTACAATTTTTCATTACATGCGAATGTAATATAACATATTTATGCTGGATTTGACCTTACCAAAAGCTGAGTTAGTTTCTACTTAACTTGATTAACTTTCGTACTTCCATTTTATGTCAACAACTGAAACATAGCTACATAATTCTCTGTGTTTGAGCTTAATATCATAAATATTATTAGTAGAGAAGTAAACATGTTAATTTAAGTCAGAGTTTTTTGGACGTTCACAAGTTAAATTTTTTAGATTACGGTTTTGATTTAGTAAACATCAGCATCGTTAAAGAAGCATCGTATCCATTATGTAATGTTTTTTTCTTCTCGAAAATGATAATTGTCCCCAAAAGCCAAAATAAAATTCTATAATCTTGTAATTGTGAGGACATGGTTATTGGTTCTTTAACATCTCTCACGCTGATGTACTATATAATGTTTTGAACACTATTTGTTATTTATTTCGAGACGGAAATTGTTTTATTCCAAATTTTAAATTCATGTGATTAATTTCACTGGAAAAACAAAGCTTACACTGAAGAAAGCATTAAATTTATACGGAAAAAAAAACATGCATTTAAATTATTGAATTGAAACATGCAGTGGAATTTATACTGAAATTAACCATTCATTTAAATTATTGAATTGAAACATTCACTATACAAATGTGTGTGTGTGTGAGTGTTTGTTTGTATGTGTGAGTGTTTGTTTGTATGTGCGTGTGTGTGTACTTACTCCTTGCAACAAACGTCACTGTATTCGCTATCTTCAGTGCCACAGCAGCCTCTATCACAGTATCGGAAGTTTGGATTTATGCGGTTGTTTTGGTACGGACAATATTCGCCAGCTTCCATGTGCAGAGCTAAATAAATAAACACATACACACGTATATGTATGTATGTATGTATGTATGTATGTATGTATGTATGTATGTATGTATGTATGTATGTATGTATGTATGTATGTATGACCTTTTCGCTCTCTCATTTATATAAGATGCTCGATGCTCGACCAAAGGATTTCTGGAAGGTAGTCGGACACATCCGACGTATTCACATATGTGTTTTCGATACGGGCAATAACACCAAGGATGATCAACCGCTAGATAATTAACACCGAATAATGCGGAAACCTTTAAATTATGAACAATCAGCCAATCCACCCACATCCCTCACAAATCGGATATCTATCAAGCGAGCGCCCTGCCTTGGGATGTTAACATTTTGTTCGAGTAAATAGCCTGATCAAATATATAATAGAATAAGTCTAAAAGCTGATCATGTCCAGTACATTTCAAGAATACCTAATCGAATCGTCTGTTGGTTTTTTTTGCCTTTTTTGTGCATGCACATTCTCTTACAAATCATTTTCATATTGTGATGAAATTATTGTAATTAGTTGAGGTACCTACCTTGCCTTCTAAAATCTGTGACAAAAGAAGATTAAAAAGGATTGTCTTTTTATTCTATTGGGAGAAAATATATTTAAGAGTAGTAGCAATTACGCCTGGTTAGTGTTCAAGCGTTCCGAGTTTTAATTTTTCATAGAAATTACAGGCACCCATTTATTTACTACTGATACAGGAATAATTTCAGTTGGCCATATTAGAGGTGGGTGAAATACGGTTGGACTATTTTCGACTATGGCATTAAACGTTAAGTGTAGGTGAAGAACTTAAGTAATGTGTCACCTTTAACAGGATGGCGACAAGCAGGCAATTGGTTAGAGAATTTAACTTATTTGGGAAAGGCAATTTAGGGTACCAAGGGGCTCAGTTATTTGAATTTGTTGATCAAAGTATTAAAGAACACAATGAGGAAGTATATGCGGAAAGAAAGACAGACGGGCAGATGAGTGTAAAAGAGACGTCGAACTAGCTAGATTGCAGGCGGGGAAGAAAAATCAAGCGAACGCGAACATATGTTATCCATGGAGATACTGACTATCGAAGAAGAGTTCAGGAGGGTTGAAGACCTGAATGAAAGGAGAAGGATACCACGGGAAGGAAAAGTGAAACTAGTAACCACCCTACTGATTGACGAACCGTCTTTAAGGGTGGTGTTAGTTCTAGTAGGTCCAATAAAGCCGGCGGCAGAAAGTGGCAATCGTTATGTACTAACCATAGTCGACTAAGCCATGGAGGTCGTGGATTTGCAAAGCATTGACTCTGTCACGGGGCTGAGGCCATGTTAGAAGTTTGACGGAGAGCTGATGCCCTGAAAAGATACTAACTGACCTGGGAACGCCGATTGTGAGACAGGTGATGGATGAGCTAAATTGATTGCTGTTCTTTAGTCACCTGGCATCTTCTCCGTAGCACAACATTGCAATGGTTTGGTGGAGCGATTAAATCTAAAAAATAAATTGTCTCTAAAGAAGCTTTGTGAAGGTCAAACCAAATACTGGGATTTAAACCTTCCTGCTATACTTTTTGAGTATCGAGACGTACCATCGGATAGTTTCTGTTTTTGCCGTGTGAATTAGTCTATGCGAGACAGTCAGGGGAACTATTGATGTATCGTAACAACAATGGACGGATGAGCAAGCATCTGAGAAAGTGCAAACAACATACAAATATGTTGTTGATCTCCACATCAAGCTAGAAGATGTTTTAAATTGGCTTATGAAAATCTCCGTGACGCATGTGGATGTCGAACCAAATATTACAATACGAAAACAATAAACGTCACTTTGACGTGTGTTCCAAGGTGTTGCTATTGCTGCCGTTAGAGAACAGCAAACTTCAAATCTCATGGATGGGATCATTATTGTTAACGGAAAAATGGGGTGGGCAGAACTACCGTGTAAGAGTCATAGACAAGTCGCTCTGCAACGTCAATCTCCTGAAACGTTACCATAAAAGTAAGACGCCCACGACGCTCGTGGCTACTACAGTTATCTGTATGGACGACAATACATTTTAGACACTGATCAACAACCACTCACCACTTTAGGACACACTAAGTTAACTAATAGACGATTAATGAAATGTTCATTATTTCTACAATAACATGTAGAGGTCAGGTACATTAACGGCAAGGATAATGTAGAGGATGACTGCATAAGTATATTAGGATCATCTGAGGTGAGTGGTTCACCTGAGGAGGTATAAATAAATCAATCTAGATCTCCCAAAATTTACAGCATAATTCTACCAAAAGAGCGGGACCTATGTGATATAGAAAATGTGTGTTGATCTACGAAAAGCACATTAGGTTGGGCCCGCGAACAAACAGATAGATTTATGGAGACAGGTATCTATAAATGTCTTACTCCAAATATGTATAATGACTGGTCGGTAGAGGTAGTGATTCTTAATTAAGCACTCGTGTAAAGGACTGTTAGATACAAGGCTAACTTCGATTTCATATTGGAACAGTAATAAACACCGATGGCGATCAACCTCCAGATAACGAGAACTGAATAAAGTGAGCACCTTGAATGAAGGTACAATCAGCCAATCCAACCACGCACCTCACAAGTTGGGTGTCAAACAACGGTGCACAAGCTTTCCATGTCATTATCTGAATAACAAGATCCTAGTCTGTATTCTGTAGCATAATTTTGTTTTGATGTATTATCATTATAATCATTATCATTATTATCACTATCATTATCATTATTATCATTATCATTATTATCATTATCATTATTATCATTATGTTCTGAATCTTTATGGGCTCAACTTTCACATCCGCGTAGATCAATATGTCATTCATGTACGCGAGTTGTGATCATTTAACTTATGTTTACGCATAATGTATCCCAAAAAAACTAAAATGCATACATTTTCGTGTGACCGGATTTAACAAGCTGACACTGCTGACATTTTTTTCTTAGGTGCGTATATTATATGTATACCCGTTACCATATACATTAAATCGTGAATAAAATTATTCCCAGTTTTGAGATTCGGCTAATATAATTACATAAACTTACTTATATCATATATGCAATTTGAACTTTCCTAAACATGTTCTATTTTTAACCTTTCTATTGAATATTTCATAAACAATCACTGAACTATGTGCTTACCAACTGTGAAAAAAATCATCCTTGCAACATGTGAAGGAAGCAGACAAATAACGCACTACCCATACCGAACAACTAGCCTTTCCAAATATTCATATAATTTAAATTTTAATGATACTGATTTAGAAAATTTGAACTAGTGAAAATAGCTAAAGGGCCCAAATGGCATAGGGTTTGTCCCCTTCATCCTACAAAAGCTGCTTGATAAAATTAAGGTGAAAATAGTTTTGTTGGAGATCCTTCTCAATCTTTTTCATTCATCTGAGTGTGCCAGATCGTGCTCGTTTCATGACAAAATGCTGAAGCTCAATCAGACTCACGTTGGAATAAGATATAATAGTAGTGATATGCTAAAAACATTGATACTATAATTAGGATAGTTACGCTCTGCAAAGTTCTAAAATATACGAACGGTTGTACTTAAAGTCAATTGTTTAGAATTTAAAACCACTGTCTAAAGTTTTGCTAATCCTAAAACAGTACCATAAATTACACACAAGTCATCGTCATTAAGTAACACAAATATACGTTGTATAGTGCTGTCCGATTACAAAATTTTTCATTCAATACTGGCAATCAATTATAAACAGAGAGTTCAAGTTCAAGTGATGACCTACGAATCTGCTTTGTCCAAATCCAGCTTCACATTGAAAATATTCAACCAGTTGATGATTAATAGGCTTGACATCAACATTAATACCTAAAGATATACTTTACGCCCCATCCATTATATCATGCACCCTTTTTTGTAATAACTTGTAAATTTCTTTAAAAGATTAAATGTACCCCTATTTTTCAAAAACTAGTTATCCTCAACAGATTGCAATGCAAATTGACTTTAGCAATTTGAGCTCCAAACCCCGCATGGTCTTGATGGTTGTTAGCAAATTATCACCCTTTAAACACCTGGTAAAGTAGTACATTTAAAACCTCAGACACAGCAACACCAGCGGCATTGGATTTTGTTTCGAACGCCAGTGGAATATAGTTTGAATTTGTTCAACAGGACTAGTAATAGTCTGTACTATTTGGGATTTAATTAGAAATAATGTGTGTTCTTGTTTGAATTGTACATTTATGGAAAGTAACTTTTTCTTGAGGTGTAAAACGCTCTCTTCTCATTTTGGAGTCAACAGGACTTATTACAAGATCTTAAATCATTTGTATTGTACAGACATTAATAGAGATGCCTTCAAATACTGTGTATATTGTCATAGTTGTAAAATGGTAGAAAAGACCAATCAGAAGATACTGAAGGCTCATCTGCAACTCATTCCTTCCTTTGACAGACCATTTAGTATAATAATTGTAGTATGTGTGCGTGAATAACATTTACAGTAAATATTCCTTTGAGGGGTATAGTTATTATGATCAGAAAAAATATATTTATCGGACTCTTTCGGACATACGAAAAACGATTGTGCCAAAAGGCGGTCATTTGATATTGTTTACTTTTCAGCTCACACTGCACATCAGATTATGTATATTGGTATTTGTACAAAGTAAAGTCAATTTGATAGGTTAATCATGGATAAAAAGGAATATATGAAAGTGCACTCTAGTGACCTTGCAATAATCTATCCTCGCAATTTCGAAATATTGGGAAATATGAATTAAAGCCAATTAATACACCTATTGGAAGAATATGTGCTCTAGTTAATAGATATTTCAATGCAAACAAGTAACATATACCATGACGCTGAGATTATACACTCTTAAGCAATAGTAATTATATGTATGTTTGACTAATATGTAAAAATAAAATTTGATATTATAAATCTATATTTTTCTTTATTCGGTGAAGTGTTATGTATATTGTTTATGAATACCTATATAGTGCATAATATGTTAAAAACAATATTTCAAGGAGCAAGTATTTAATGGTATGTTTACTAAGAAATAACATCACAAGATTTGGCATTCGTCAAAACGTAACTACGGATTCGTTTCATGTTTCCAATTACTTTAGGATGATGCATGCAGGCCATGTACTTAGTTTATTTATAATGTGCTAGGGTTATCTATGTAATCGATTTATTTCGCGGGGTTTAGTATACGTTGAACTAACATTTGAGCTCTTCGAGATAACGAAGAAACTAATGTCAAGGAACAAATGTACACCACCTACAACAACCTTCTCTCCACTAGACCTACCAAACCAATTTGCGAATTTATTCAATGATAAAGTTCACACCATTAGAGATTCGCTTAACAGCACAATTTCAACTGATTCGTCACCATACAGTTATGATGCAGAATTTCAGCGACAACCTTTAGGAGCATTTGAACCTGTTTCTATAGATTTAGTACGGACAATCGTGATGAAAAGTGCGCCAAAGTCTTGTGAACTTGGTTCAATTTCGGCATCACTGCTGCTTGAGTGCTTAGACCCAATATTGCCTTCACTAACTGATGTTATTAATATCTCTCACTCATCAGGTAATTCCCATCATTTTTCAAAACTGCCATCGTAAAGCCACTGCTGAAAAAAAACATCACTGGACCATAACGATTTAAAGAACTACCGCCAAGTTTCTAATCTCTCTTTTATATCAAAAATCTTAGAAAAGGTTGTTCTAACTCAACTTTTATCTCATTTGAATTCAAACAGTCGTTTTAGCAATGTACAGTCTGCATATCGCCCTTGCCACAGTACGGAAACTACTCTTCTGAAAGTATTTAGTGACATTCTCTCTGCTTTGGATAGTGGAAAGATTACAGTCCTCACTATCTACAGCATTTGACACAATAGACCATGATATATTACTTCACCGTCTCCAGCATGTATTTGGCATTCAGAATATAGCCTTACAGTGGTTCAAGTCCTACTTAATCAACGGGACACAAATTATATCTGCAAACACAATACACTCAAGCCCAGTTGACGAATGTTGTGATGTACCACAGGGATCTGTTCTTGGACCTGTTATTTCATTGTGTACACTCAGTCGCTCTCAAGTGTCATAGATCATCACCCAGTGTCGCACCAATTGTACGCTGATGACACCCAAATATAAAAGTCAAGCCACCCAACTGAAGTTGATGCTACCATACATGGAGTAGAGAAGTGCATTTCGGATGTGAAATCTTGGATGACATGTAACAAACTGCAGAAGAATGATGATAAACCTGGAGCGATTCTGATCACAACACAAAGACTTTCTCATTCACATCCTTTACCTCAGACAATAAATATCAGCAACACCAACATTAAATTCTCACAGTCAGTACGGAATCTAGGCGTTACTCTAGAAAGTACTCTCACATTGCACCAACATGTCATGAACATCTGCAGGGTTCCATATCTTGAATTGAGACGCATCAGTTCCATTCGTAAATATCTTTCAGTTGATCCCACAAAAACACTTGCGTGTTCATTAGTACTTTCAAGACTGGACTATTGTAACTCAATTCTGTCTGGTTCATCACAATATTTACTCCAGAAACTTCAAAACGTTCAAAACACAGCTGCACGGATCATCATTAGAGTACCTCGATCAGAGCACACCTCACCACTGCTCTGTACCCTACACTGGCTATGAATTCGATACAGAATCAAACACAAAATTTGTGCTCTGTGCTATATTTGAATGACAGACTCCAGTCCAACATACCTATCCAGCCTCACCCATGTGTATACACCAGCTAGATCCTTACGCTCTTCTTCTGATAATCGTATACTCATTGTTCCAAAGGTGAAAACAAAGTCATATGTACAACGTTCGTTTGCACACCAGGACCCGGTGACGTGGAACGAATTGCTCATTGAAATTAGACACAAAGACACAGTGGTCCCTTTTAAGAGTGCTCTCAAAACTCATCTGTTTCGACTGCATGGACAAACTTAGAGACCTAATCATGTGTTGTATCTGATATGTTTTCTGCATGTTCTTATGTTTTCCAATTTCATTGTTTTTGTCATTTGTTGTTCTGTGGTGTAGTCCTATCATTATTGATGGTGTAAAGCGCATAGAGCTTTGAAAGATTAGGCGCTACAAAGTCCTCATTATTATTATTATTATTATTATTATTATTATTATTATTATTATTATTATTATTATTATTATTTATACTTATTATTCGTCAGTGGTTTGGCTAGATAAGATCAATTCATGTATTTGTTAGAATTGCAGTCCTGTGACATTAATAGAACGAAGATCGTTTGGATATATAACAGCAATAAGGAATTATTGTTCAACACGTAAGGCTTATTGGAATAATAGCTATATTGGACTTATTGAGTATTCATTTGAAGACTTTTGGAGTTATACTAGTGATTGCTAGTGTACTGTTGACACATAAGTACATTAGTGTCATCATTAGAAATACCTTTGCAACCTATTTGGTTTAATCACAACTTCTAGAATTAATACAATCTTATAGTGATTTGGAATCCATTCTCATTCTCTCTCTCTCTCTCTCTCTCTCTCTCTCTCTCTCTCTCTCGCTGACAATGTTATCCAACTGTAACATTGTATATATATATATATATATATATATATATATATATATATATATATATATATATATATATATATATATATATATATATATATATATATCAGGTACGTGTATCCAACTGGGAAACGATACATCTTCTGACACGTAACAAATATTAAAAAATCATCTGGACGTATTCTATCTCTTATTCGCTTAAAAAGATTTGTATGCTGACTTCGAAACTCTCATTTCGTTGGACGATCTAGCAAATTGTGCACGAGTCATAGGAATCATTTTTTTCTCTAACCTTCTCTTATAACATTTTCATATTTACTAAGAAAAATTATGTTTTGTGAATACTGCGTGTTATGTAGCCTTTATTTCGATGTAAATTAGGCTTAACATGGTACCCAGCATGTTATTCAAAACCAGTGCGCCATCAGTACCTGTGTAAATTATTGGCCTAATTCATTGATGAATTGATTTGATGTAGATTGTTATGTCGTCATTTACAATGGGTAACAAAGGATTATGTCTGCTTTGATGGTTCTGCTTAAATTTTGCTTATTCATGTGTTTCATTTCTTCAAGATTTTCTGAGCTGTTGAAGGAGACAATTGTTTTCTGGTACGATTTTGTAAAAAGTAGACCAAGTGTAATGTAATATTATTAACACTTTTGTCCATAATAACAAGTTTTCGCGATATCATCCTTTGCAGATATAATTTTAATGTGAGGTTGCATTTTGTTTATCACAAAATTGGACAAATATTGGACATTATGCCATAATACATGTAAAACTAAAAGCGTAACAGACACGTGATCACAGTGTTGCAAGTAATTCGATGACCTTCGTACCATTATATGAATCATAATACAAGTTCTGGCAAGACAAAAGAGCGTACATGTGCTAATATTTTAAACTGCCTACCATGAAGTAGAAGTATCTGCAAAATGGCGAATGCAATCATTTTTCCTCTCATGGATGCAGTGTAGTCCATAGCACAGTTTCTTTCCCAACGTACACACTATGTTATCACACTTGGGGTAGCTTATGTAAATAGGTGAAATGATAAATATATAATAATCTCGAAACCATATGATCATATTATCAGTGTGGGTGAAACCTATCTGTTTTTATCTTAGCATCCTCTCTACTGTTTTCCCGTACATGTAGGACAGACTGTGGTCTGATGTGAAGTTGTTTGAATTGAAAACGTGCACAGTTGGGATAATGATGCAACTTTTATGAACTGTCACTGAAATTAATGTACATCTGGACAGTATTGAAACAATACTTTATATAAAGCAGAAAGCGGATATAATTTTGGCTCCTTGAGCTCTACAATTTGAACAAGTCAATAGTATATTACCTTTCCCAGTTATTAGAATAGTGAAAATGACCTATGCTAGACAATTATACATAAAATGTAAGATAACACGGTACAGGCTTTTATATTTTCCTTAATTAAACTTTGACAATCATACATTGACACGAGCATGCGCATCTAACATTGCTTTGAGAGTGTACATCTGAAGTAGAAACAAACTTAACCATCCATTAATGCTCAAAAAGAATTAAAACTTAGTTTACAATAAATTAGTTTATAATATACAAAGTCTACGTTATAACCAGTGAAGAAAAGCTGAACAATATTTGCTATGAAATGCAAACACATTGCAATTGAGGTAATTTACCTGGAAAAATTACCAACTGTACCAGTGAAGCACTATCGATAAACAGTTTATTTCCAAACAAAAGGTCGTATAGACTGAATTAAATGATGACGTAATATACGATGTCACTAGATTTATTATTGTTAAATATACCTGGAGTGAAACTTAATTAATGAATAATTTAATGAAAGCATATAAGGGAATAAGGAATAAAAAAGGGCAATAAAATAGTGAATTTAGTACTTACGCTATAAGATTGACTGATCCAAAATAAATACAAACTGAATATTTTCATTTATAAAGACATTTATTCTTAATATGAATCATGTTAGTTTTCTCCTTTTGCCGTATTTATTTATTTTATAAATCAAGGATGCACATTGTACGAAATTTTCAATTAGATATTCATCGATTGTCCATCATTTGGAAATTGTCGACATTTCTTGGAAACTGTGACTTAATAATCAAAGTTGCTCCTTTTTCCGACGCGGAATTTATGCCTGTAATTGACATGATTGGATATTCATATGGCAGCATATTGAATGCTAAGGTATCAGACATATTTATCATACATGATTATAAATACATGATGCGAGGTTATAGTACAAATTTTGAGTTTGACTTATACGTGACCATCTAACTGGCTAGTGGACAATGCTGTTCTATTAATTAACCGAATACATACATACAAGCTTGCTTACATACATGCATCAATACGCACACACACACACGCACACGCACACGCATATATATATATATGTGTGTGTGTGTGTGTGTGTGTGTGTGTTTAGTAACATTCACAAAGCCTAATATTAATAATTTATATACAAACAGATGCAGAGCAATATCTTTACTAAAACAGTAAACCAAATTATATTTTGCTGTAGGTCCTCACAAAAAGAGTAATTTTAAATTGTGTTACCATAGGGATAAATTTAAATTTATCATCGGTAGTAACACATTTATAATGATTGCTGTCGCACTTTTGTAATTTGTTCAACGATTAACAATATTCGAAAGTACAGGAGACACGATTAACCATATGATAACTAACATGATTGCTAACGAACTCGAATGGAAGGTAATTGCAAATGAGTTGATTTAATCTTTCTTTTATTCTAACTCCTCTTGTGATCTTTGGTGCCGTGGAAATGTATTAGTATGGCCTATCTCATGTTGAATACTTGCAACATATTAGATTCTTGATAATCACGGTCAATTTGGACATTATATAGGGATCAATTATTAGTATGGCCTATCTCATGTTGAGCAATTACAATATATTACATTGTTGATAATCACGGTCGATTTGGATATTAGATAGGAATCCGTTTTTCCAACATGTACAAGGATATGTGTATGTTTCTCTATTTTAAAGGAAGTTTTATATTTGTTAAAAAAATAGATTTGCAGATTATGCTTCAGTCTCGATTGCTATTTCTAGTTATCATCTTTACTCTTTCTGCCACTGTAAAGAGCAATGACAGATGACGTATTGTAACCCTGGTGGAATTTACGTGTTAAAGACAAATAAGTAATTGAATTTTCAAGGCACATACAGTACATTTAATGGTAGGATTGCTTACAGGTTAAAATAAGATCAATAATACATTTACATTAAATGTGACGATTAACATCAAAAAGTAGTCGTAAATAATATGTTAAACAATTGGCTATGAATAGTAATCGCAAATATTATTAAGTTAAATTTCAGATTAAATTTTAAAAGAGCGCATTGACCTCTTTAAGAACCTATTAAAATGAATGTGCTAATTACACTAAAAGATGACTTATTTTAGACACAGCTAAATGTGTTATATATGTTTCGTTTAATACGTGTTTTTAAGACAAATGTTTATATTTCTTTAGCATGTCTTTAAATTTTCAAATCTTAGATGTAAAGTTAAAAGTCGATATTTGGCAAGCTAGCTGACATCATCCCATCAATGCAGGAAACTCAATATAACCGCAGCAATGTTTATGTTCGTAGAAACGTGTCTTGTTGGTGCCTGTCTACTTCAAGTAATATTAACTGTCTGTTCTGCTGTTTGGGCGGAGGTGTCTGTGAGGTGTTTGATTTTGTGTAACCAAGACAGATGAAAATTAGTAGAAAAGAGAAAATAAAATGTTTTTGGCGGAAAATACGAACTTTGGTGAGAAACACTGTTCAATTGTTATGTATATATTCAGATGTACAGTTGCAATCCTTTTGAATGATAATGTAGAGTATAGTTTTAATGCTACTTGCGTCACATTGAGACAGAATTATATGATATATATTTATAAGTGAAATTTGTGTATAGCTTGAAACTTTTTGCTATGTGTATCACCTTGAGATGAACATATACCAACTGCGATCTTTGAAGAAGAAAATGTCCCATGTCCATACAGAAAATTGATATCCCTGACTAGCAACCGCGAAGGATCAATTAAAATCGTTAAGCATGTTTCGAACATATGCAACTGTATTTGACGCTATATGACCTTTAGAATAATGTTCGTACAAATATTTAAATCGAATAATGTCTTAATACCTAAATAAGATCTACAGAAAACTTCTTGTTTTTGTATACCTTAATATGAAACAAGTGCTGGGTGTGTCATAGAGCGGTATCATTTTTTAATATAATTTCCATGGATTAAACTGCAGAAGTGATTGATCACTTTCTCTCTTTCTTCGATTTTCGCATAGCTCTAGTCAACTCATACTGTGTCTATCTTCTACATTTCTGTCATTAAATTTACGTTTTTCCTCACTTCTAAATTATCGGTATTGAGTTGTTTCTTCTACAAAGCAGTATAAGCTATTGTGTTGGGTTTTATCTTGTAATAACATAAAGAAGCAGACCTCAATAATGCGAACTATTAGCATTACCCCATCAAGTCGCTTTTGGAAACATTATGGGACGAACAAGGAAATTAACGTCAAGTGGAGCTTGGATTATAAGGGGAAAAACATTATGCAGCTATGTTGCGACATCGTAGGTCACAAAAGGAAAAATTGTGCACCGAAACGTATTCATCCAACAATAAAGTCCATAATAAGCAGTGATAAAAAAAAGATCATAAAGCAAGACGAGAACATATTCCCAGAGCATCCCTTTTTAAACTTAGACACATTGTTTGTGGAAATGAAACAGACATAATAATCACCTACTCGTCAGGAAAGAGATAAATAGTAAATAACAAAACAAATCATAGGATGAATGTATCCAGATTTTAAAAAATGAGGAAGAAATGTGCACTATCATGTTCGGATATTATTTCCTCATTTGCCATCTATCGATAAATATCTTACATAGACACGATGCATTATTTTCACATATTATATGTTATACTACCAGACATATGTACTAACAATAAGGATAATGATATTTGGATACATAAAGTAAACCCCAGAGATCGATTTATATAAGCCTATATCGTAATAAGTGTTCTACCTTGCAACTGTTAGGATATAATTTTTAGTAAAATTAAAAATATTGCCATTTTCTTTAAATTGTATTAAAGCAATGTTTTATTTTTTTATATTAAAGTAAGTTTCTAAGATATATTAAGATTAATTTCATTTATTTCTAAAGCACAACTATATATGTTAATGGAATGAAAATAGTTGCTGCGCAGGCGAAAAATAGGCAATGTATATCGCCGTATAAAACCAGTAAGATACTAAAGCTATACCAATGTACAACGCTGTGTGGAATAAACGTATTATATTGCTAAAACCATTATACTTGCCATTTCGCTGATTCGGCGAGAGCCCTAAGTTTCTCAGTAAAATATATAATTATACAAACCAGACAATGGCAGATATCCAACTCGGTGACTAGAAGTGGGTTAACTTTTCTCTAGTGAACTTCTCTCTAGTGACGCAAACAAAATGGTTCTGAACACGTTTCACTACTTGATATACTAAAAGATAACCATATTTGGTGTGACGGCGACAAACGAATATAAATAAACCAAAAGACTGAGTCTAACCTTATGTCAGATGACGTTAAACAAAATAGTTCATTCCTGATGATGAGTAGACATCTCTTGCTGACCGGTATACTAAGGGTATGACCATATATGGTCCTGACTTGAGCCAAATGCGTATACATAAGTTGCCCAAGATCGCCCAAGTCAGTTCTGTATACCGACAAGATAGCAATATGTTCGTCTCTTCATTACAGGTAAGAACTGTATATGTCGTAAAATTCTTTTAGAAATAAGTACTTTTAGTGTTTCAGATTTTAATGGTAAAATTGATATGTTAGCAACATTGTTCACTTAATTTTTTTATTTATAATATATTGTAATGGAATGTTTAAATATTTTAAAGAATTCATATTTAATTTTATTTATCTAAATTTTTATTATAAAAGTTGAATTAGCTACCAACTTCTTGTTTTGATTTATTGTTGAAATAAAGTATTCTTTAAGCAAGAAAGAATACTATCTAACAACATATTTTAAATCAATATTCTATTTTAAAATGAGTAAAATACATTTTTTTAAATTAATTGTGACATTAATTACAGTTATTACGTTTTATACTTTGGTTATCTTGAAATTGATTGAGAATTAACTATTTGTGTAAGACTCTAACATGCAGAAATACGAATCAATAAAGCTGGAAATCTTAAAATTTAAAATATAATGTTATATGTATTTTATGAATTTTGATTATAAAGTTTATAGATGTGTTTATAGAATGTAGTAATATATGTGTGTTATTTATTTAAATAAAGTTCTGTATACCGACAAGATAGCAATATGTTCGACTCTTCATTACAGATGTAGCCTGAACTCCTTCTTCTTCTTATCTCTCTCTCTCTCTCTCTCTCTCTCTCTCTCTCTCTCTCTCTCTCTCTCTCTCTCTCTCTCTCTCTCTCTTACGAGTAATCCCTTCTCATAGCAAGAAATGAGAAGAAGGTTATGAAAAGCTAATTACAAACCTACACAACAAACTTTTCATAACAAGTGGATGGAGAATGTTACGGTATCTCTACACCTCTCGCAAGCCAATGTCCCCAAGATGTAGCCGTATCTACACCGTTATGAGCGACTATTTCTTTTGAGAGTCATTTCATAAAAGTTGGTGGAGAAAAGAACATGAATAAAGGTGTCACACGTATAATTATGATCCACGAGAGACTCGCACAAACATCTTTGCTATCATGAGACATCACGCCGCCAGCTACACTACGTCAACTCCGAAATTACTATGATTTTCGTAATTTTTCGCCCACACGAAGGGTCAGTTTTATGTCATCAGCAAAAGTATCATCACCATGGGAATAAGAACAAGTACAAACTGAGAGGCTTCACAGCATAAAATGCATACATCGCGGATGAGAATTCTTCCCGCAGTATCGCTTGAAACATTCCACATGTCGAATGTATATATACCAAGTCCAGCGCCGAAATCAAGCTATCTGCAACCCAGACTGAAATACACCTATCCATGCCATAGACCGAGATTTCCATTGACCTAACAGAAACATCTCCACAGAATAGAGTCAACGACAGCCGAATTGACTGATTACTTGAACTTTTAGAATTTGAACTCGTTCATTATTATAGATAATACGTGCATTATTTACTATTCCTTTAATATGCCATTCATTCATAGGAATAATATTTAAGGACTGTGGTAATTTACACACAGGTAAGTTTTTGGCTCTATCTTATTTTGTTTCTTAAAATACAAATACAAGTTTAGTGTCTTAATTTCAAAATATCTCACACACACACAAAAAAACTGATCTAACTTATGCTTCATTAAATTTTTGTATTATTATTGCTTATATCTACTACAGTAACATTCGGCACAGTTTTAATGTTTTCTGTCTACAGAGCCTGAGAGCTAACTGAGGTTTCTTGCATTCCGTGGACTAAGCTTTCATAAAAACCTGTTCGTGCTGAAATCTGAAACCACCGTATACATGGTTCGCTACCAGCACATTTAACATAGTCTTACCGTATTTACCTATCTTAGGGAGAATTGTAATTTTTTTCTAGCCGTCTCGAACATATTGACTTCAGATGTTGGGTTTTTTTTGTCAGCCAAATGGGTTCGACAATGTTTTAGAGGTTTTTCTCTCAGGATTTCATAAAATTGTATGAATGTATGTACCTTATTATTCACAGAAACATTTCCTCTGGTGCGGACACAATTTGGATCCTAGATAGGGAAGATAATATACAGATATTTACGTAAAGTGTCGCCATGTAATATATGTACATCGAAAGGTACACGTCTTTTTAACATCTATTAAACGATATATGGGGAAAGTACCTTAGTGTATGTATTACCCGGAAGATATTTTGTGTCTGATAAATAAACAAATTTATAGGCTTGGTGCACAACGTTTATCTACGGATGGTTTATTTTGTTTAGCAATTGATACATGCACCATGATTCCCAAATATAAGTGACATGTAACGGTAGTACTAAAGTACAAATTAAATACAATTTATTCAAGCGATGGGTTTTTCTTAGGAGTGCTTTACGCAGACGAGAACCAGATATTAATCCTATAGGCATTTATTTCTCTTATACTACCAGTCAAGCATGTTATCATAAATAATGTATGTATGGATTCAGGCCCCAAACCATTCATCCATGGCAATAGCCATCATATCTAATTTCTAGTGTCAATTAGCATTGAAATATGTTCTCCACATATATTCTCAATTACATGATCACAAGGCATGCTAAAATCATGGATATAAATTAGATATGCGGTTTCTTGTATTGAAAGCCCTGGACCGTGAGACAGATACCTGATAATTTGAAGTGTAAAATTAGCGAGAATCCAATTTTTGCATTCAAACAAAAATCTTGAACTTTTGACCCAAATGTAAGACCTAACTTGTCTGGAAAAGGTTCTTGATACGATGACTTAATTTCGAGTAAATTCTGGAGTTTGTGACAGTTATATGTTGTTTTATTTTTGGCGTGTCAAATCTGGTCAAAATTCCATCCATTAATATGCACACACGCACTTCATCTCTATTTCACACGCTGTCACGCGAATCAGCTAAATTAAGAAATGTAACTTCACTGTATAATAGACAAACGATTTAGGATACATAATTACCTAAATTCTACTTCACTCTCTTTCTACTAACTACGTTTAATTTGTAAACGTATTAATAAGGAGCCTCAAACAATGATTTGGTAGAGAATATCACTTGTTTTGGTTTCGCACCCATTGAAATCGCACGTTTAAGTCTAGTATCTTGAGAACTAAACTACCGTAGTCGCCAACCCATTTTGCGGGAATTATAATTGAAGATAAGCTTCTCCGACACCATTTGAAATTGGCTGGAAACTTTGTCAGTCTGGGAATAATAAAAGAGCTTCGAACAGGTCAGAGACTTATTTGCTCGACTGTTGTAATCTATTACGGCAGAGTAATTGTACTTTATGTATAGTATGCATACTTCATTATTAGAATCGTTAGTATGTAGCATCAAAATTTGTAGGGTTTTATTCCTTTTTAGTGCTTGATTCATTGGTACTGTTTGATATACATGCATATTTTGATATATGAACAATGTATATGCAAATAACTAACATTGTAATTCTCTAGTTGATTATTTTATAGTAACCTCGTGCAGTTATGCATGATATTCTAGATTTGCAAATGTTGAATTGAATTATAACTTTGTATAATGGCAGCAGTATGCAACATTAGTTCATAAGGATTTGACTATTTGTATATAATTTGTAGGAGTATTATGTGTAAGGATGTATCAGCGCATGTATCTGTGGATATCTATGTACACTTTGTAGACGTGTGATGTGAAGAAATGCGTCTGATTATGTGATATTCTTCTGTATTGAGAATATATATATACCGTGTAGAACATATCAGACAGAATGGGTATTTCGATGGCCACGAATGCGTGACCAGAGATGGTAATTTCTACTCTGATGATATTATTGTTTAGCGTGAGTCTAGATAGCAAAAGAAATATGCCATGCTAATGTCCTTGTGAGTTCGTACAGGAAGATTTTATGGACCAGATGAGCTGTAGAAGACAGAGGGAAATACCCTAGCGCAGTTGGCCCCGAGTCTATGGAAGACGCGAAAAGTAGAAAACGGAGATCGAAGTTGATGGACTGGAGGGGAACTTACAATCCATAGAAAGACTAATACAGATGAGTAGGAATACATGATAGGAGGAACATCTATCACACTAAATCAGATGATGAAATAGGCCGTGACGTGGTCGAGTGAAAGACGAGTGATAGGATTTTAAATACTGATTGTCATTTGACAATTGACCATGTTATTGAATGCTATTAAAATTGTTGGTTATTTAAATCTCAACTTTTTGTGTATTCCGTAACATAACTGTTGGCTTCGCTGACTGGGGGCTCGGGGTTTTGCATATATCTATCACTATTCAATATCAAACAAAAACGACCCAGGGTGGATCTTCTGTAATAATTAAAAATAATTCCAGGAACACTCCATTCCAGCCCAGTAACGGAAATCGCGCCATAAATGTATAAGGGAATTACTGTAAAATGTACATTTACATTTTAAAATATCTTGCTAACAATTTATCGCATTTAGTCCAATATTTAGGAAATTACATAGATCGTCAAGCTTAATAATGATGAAGTTATTTATAAGGTTCATATGTCAACCATTAAAATGAATTTCCATTTATATCCCAGGTCTTTACAAAACAGATTGGATTGAGAACATTTCCTAGTTTCTAATTGTACCTCATATCATCGACCTTGTAGTCTTTTAAACTAAGGAAAACATCGAAGATGCTTTATTCGGATGTTGTTGTTTTAATAATGAGGTTGTCTTAAATCCTGTCCGTGTCAGATTACTATTTCAGTCATAATGAGGTTCTCTTAAATCCCATGCGTGTTACATTACAATTCAGTCATAATGAGGTTCTCTTAATCCCACTTGTGTTACATTACAATTTAGTCATAATGAGGTTCTCTAAATCCCATGTGTCTTGCATTACAATTTAATCATAATGAGGTTCTCTTAAATCCAATGTGTGTTATATTACAATTCAGTCATAATGAGGTTCTCTTAAATCTCGTGTGTTACATTACAATTCAGTCATAATCAGGTTCTGTTAAATCCCATGTGTTTTTACATTACTAATTCAGTCATAATGAGGTTCTCTTATATCCCATGTGTGTTACATTACAATTCAGTCATAATGAGGTTCTCTTAAATCCCATGTGTCTTGCATTACAATTTAATCATAATGAGGTTTTCTTAAATCTCGTGGGTGTTCCATTACAATTCAATCATAATGAGGTTCTCTTAAATCCTATGTGTCTTGCATTACAATTTAATCATAATGAGGTTCTTTTAAATCCCATGTGTGTTACATTACAATTCAATAATAATGAGGCTCAACGCTCCTGTGTCCTAGTAGTTAGAACGTGCGCCTCAGAAGTAGGTGGTCGTGTGTTCGATTCCCGGCCGAGCCATACCAACTAGTTGCCAAAATGGTACTAACTGTTGCGCTGCCTGGCTGTCAGCGTTAGGAGATTAGGGTTAGGAAACTATAATGGTTTGGATCTTTTCTGAAGAAAATTAAATAATCTCCATGCCAACTCGATGTGTCAAGGTGTATTGATTCGAAAATAAATTGTATAGGATGGATCAAGGACTAAATGTAAAACTGTCGTTGAAAATGAAAAGTACAAACGAGAAATAGAAAAATGAGTTTTAAAAGAAGTAAAATAGGCACCAGCTGTGACTAAATACCAAATTACAGCACATATTGTACCTGTTCACAACCAAATATAAAGCTATTTGGGGACCCCGGTTGGCCGAACGGTCTAAAGCGCTCTCCGTTACGGATCACTTCTATCTCACCTCTGTCAGCGTGGGTTCTTTCCAAGACTTCCCCGGGTCCTTCCTCCACCATTAATACTTCCCGCCATGTATAGCCTATCTTGTGCTGAAAAATGGCATTAAACCCAACACTAACAATAACAATAAAGCTATTTTAATATATAGTTTCAACAAGAGCCCGTACACTTGCAATTAATATCATGACCTATCGTTATGATCATGAAGGTACATTTTCATGTATATGATAATATTTAATAAATAAAGAAAGATATAAAAAAAAACATGTAGTAAAATATAAAAAGAGAAGAGTGAGGATCAAGACATAAATAACAGAATGAATGAATAATGGGCTTTAAGTGCTTCGTCCGTGAGGCTCTTAGCACTGTTTTATCTCCTAAAAGGAGTTATTTAATTATCCTGTGGGTCGGAATTGTGCCACGCACCCACTAGGCGTTTATGTGATCAGAGATCACTATTTAATTTGGCCGTCACATCTGGTCAATAATTGTACTGACGCGGTGTGATTGGAAGGCCGTTTGGGTGGGTAGGAATAGAGCCTACACACACCCACCCTATCACTCTATTCTGAGGTGCCTAACCGTCTGCAATAGCAGTAGAGAAAAGCGAGAGAAAATTAGTTTTCTCATATCGCCTGTATCTGCATAGTTGTCGGGCGTGCACGCACGTGTATTAACTGCGGCAGGCAGCAAGGGAGGCGAAGAGCCAAGCACGCGCTCATGCATCAAATTCAGTCCAGTTGTACTAATGGACAGCCTAACAACCAATAATGTGTAAGCCACCTGTGCAATTAGCCAGATATCTGAGTTATAAATATTATTATACATCCTATCAAAAAGGGACTTAGTACCATGAGCGTACATACAAAATCCCTTTTATTTAAATTTAAAATGTCTAAGCGACATATAAAAGTGTAGTTAATGGTAGGTGATGTTGGTTATTAATTTATTGAAGGCAATACCAAAAAAGGTCAAATTAGTCTTTTCAGGGCACATTGAGTTACTCAAAAAGGGTTTCTCTTAGCCAAATGAGAACCCTATTAAATGGCAATGAAAATAGCCCCAAGGGGCTAATATTCCACCGGTTGGAAGGTGGCCCTCCTGTCTTCCATCTCAGCAAGGAATGCGGCAGTCCTTTCTTCCTCAAAGATTCGTCTAGGGATGTAGAATCCGTGTTTCTTTGCGATATAGGCTGCCGCATCTTGTAGGTGGTGGAGTGGTCTATCCTCAAAGGCCTCGTAGTAATAGCTTCCCAGTATGTTCAGTGCGTGATGCCATTGACTCACACGTGGTGGCGAAGTTTGCATTGATCTAAAACCAATGTATTGTACCGCAGAGACGAAATTGGATGCCTTCTTCTTGTTAGTTATCAAAGGTTCGAGTCACATTTCCCTGCATAGCTTCACCATTAATTTTTCTTTGTTTTCTTCTGGCATCCGCACTGTTTTGACGGGCGATTCCCATTTGGCCTTTGGGCTTTCTTCTTCCAAGATTTTATCCAGGTTCACTGCCGGCCCTGGTGATGGAGTGGGGGGTGTCGATGTTGTTAACTTCCCCTTTTTCCCCTTTCCCTTTCCTTTTTTTTTAATAGGGGGTGGTGGCGGTGGTTCTGGAGTTTCCATTGCTGGTTCTAGCTGTATGTCAATAGGAGACGTGGCCGCTTCCACTGTTTCCGCTGTATAAAGAGCCAACATTTTGTTAGATAGTGTTTCTATCTGTCCGCGAAGAGTTTGTAATGTAACCTCCTGTACAGGTGAGTCTGTAATAGTCTCTTGTGTTACCTCTTCTTGAACTGCTGGTGGGGGGATGGGTGGGCGGCGTGGTTGTTCGGTTTCCCGCCTTCGCCGCCGTCCATTTTGTCCTCTGTACTTTTTTGCACCCTGGTATGTCCTTGAGGATTTTTGTTTCCCAGATCAGCAGCAGAGAAGTTCTTTTCCCATAAAAAACAGACTACTGTGACCCTCTTTATATGAATTAAGATATGATGATATACGGTAGCTTTAGCCCCACGTGACATGTCGTCCTGATAACAGTTCAGTGATAAATGCTTTTTATGATGGTCTGTGTTCACATGTTAAAAATAACTGCCCATTTATATTTACACATAAATAAATACCTCCAATAAATTCAAACCTATGAAAATTTTAACTTTATGAAATAACATTATGTTAACCTCTGTCAAATCTTCTATTCTAACATTTTTCAAATGCACGTTTTTCTGTATTTATTAGAATTTGTGGGCGACTACATTCAATGTTTTACATGTCAGTCAATTTAAGTGCAATGCCCAATGGAAGCAAAATAAAATGACCATAAACATAACTCGTTTCGAACATCACTATCTCCTTTATGATTTAATTTAAGCAAAACGATCTGTCTGGGTAAACGATTGTGTCAATGATTTCGGTTGATGCCAATTATTATGAACCGCTCCGGTGGTGTAGTGGTTAGAGCGTACAACACGGAAGCGGGAGGTAGTGGGTTCGATTATAACCCATGCGAATACAGGTAAAATTGCAGCGAGCGGTAAAAATGTACAATTTAAAGCAATCTGAACCCCATTTTATTTCTGTTATATTCCCTAGGCTACAAGGGACCTAATAATCATAACGATATACGTAATGTTACCTAGGATACAAATGTAACGACATGTGGTACAAGGATTATTGCCTAGTGTACACAAGCTACCTAGCTATTAAAGACATGTGGTACAAGGATTATTGCCTAGTGTACACAAGCTACCTAGCTATTAAAGACATGTGATACAAGGATTATTGCCTAGTGTACACAAGCTACCTAACTATTAATGACATGTGATACAAGGATTATTGCCTAGTGTACACAAGCTACCTAGCTATTAAAGACATGTGGTACAAGGATTATTGCCTAGTGTACACAAGCTACCTAGCTATTAAAGACATGTGGTACAAGGATTATTGCCTAGTGTACACAAGCTACCTAACTATTAAAGACCGAATCTTCTCTAGGCTACAAGATTTCTAGGAAAACTTAAGCTAAAAAGAGGAAAAGAAAACATTCAAACCGTTTTAAGGAGAGACAGTTTATTTGTCAATATAAACCAAAAGCATATAATTCGTTATAAATATAAAATCAATACTTTACATAATGAAAACAAGTATTAAATCACCCATACCTTGATACAACCATGCAGAGTATGTTATATTAACAATACATTTGCACATGTGTAGCCTTTCATTCAGATAATAACTTTTACAATAAATGGCAAAGAGATAATTTGTCAGTTTTGTAAATTACACAATGGACATAATATAAGGTCATTTGGAGCTGGGTGTGGCCTGCTCCATTGATCTATATCTGTATGATGATATTCTAGACTTTGCAGTACATGTTTTAAACTTGCTGTAATGTAACTTAATTTAAATCTTCTTTATAGTCAAACTCCAGATATATATATATATATATATATATATATATGTAGCCGTCATCACGAGAATAGCTCTAACCTTCAACTATGGTGTTATAGCGTGCATATTATACGTGATAGTTTGACAGTCGTATACATAATTGATACATGCTCTATAATACATTCCTATCAAGTACAGTAGGTAACTATTTACACTGCAAGACCAAATCAACATAGCATTATTATCTGCTTATAATTGCGTTATCCCCTCCCTCACTTGATGTAATATAGGATCAACGCAAATCAATTAAAAACGATCTGAGTATATAGTGGTTGTTTTATTGATAATTTCAATCGAACAGAATCAATCCCGATTTGCAATGGCACCTTGTACATATCATGTTGTTACAAGTGTATTCTCATTTTCGTTCTTGCTATAAATGGGTAACTACGATAGGACATTTCGGTTCGGTGTATTTTATGAATAGATTGTGGCCTGAACTACAATCTCTGTCCTGTCATTTAGCCGTCTACGTACAACACAGCTGGGATCCTATATAAGGAAGATAATGGACTTATATGTACGTATTTAGACGTCATGCAACGGTATATACATTGAAAGGCAACTGTCGTTTGGCTACGTGTACACTATATAGAGGGACAATAACTCAATGCTTAATCTTCACATATTAAATATATTTTCGCAACGTCTAAACACTAATGACCTTTTTTTTCATACACATGTTGAGTGCCTGAATTTTTCCCATACTTGTATATCTATATTTAAAACACTGTTTACAGTAGATGTAAATTGTTTGAAAATGTATTTGATATGGGTCTCACACTGTATTCTGTATACAATAAAATCTTAAATAATTATATATACATGAAATTTATTTTCTACAACAAATGCCACGATGTTTCTATGTACATGTTATATCCTTTCAAATCAACAAGGCATGTTGCGGCGCATTATATCCATACAGTGCCGATGCACAGGTTTCTTTTTCTTCATGTGATTTAGTTTTGTATCAACGTTTACAAAATCAATCATATCGCTACTATATATGTAGTGCGACAGTCTATAGTGATGTCTATCACTGAGGTATCATGCACCCATTCACATTATTGTGATATTAGGCCGTCCAGACACTTAACTGTTAACTAAGCGCCTAACAAGACAGCTGTTAATACAACACTTATAAGTCTTTGCTATGACTCTCAAGCGGGTTTCGATCCTGCGACCTCCCCCATTAGCTGACGCTCTGATCACTTAAACCGCCAGGACATCGGTAATGTGAACATTAACGTGCATTATTATTATTATTATTAGTAGTAGTAGTAGTAGTAGTAGTAGCAGCAGCAGCAGCAGTAGTAGTAGTGGCAGCAATTGTAGCATTGTAATATTGTCAACACATAGCCACTTACTAAAATTTTACAATATTTTTTTGTTATGGGAGAACAAATATTGACAATTAGTTTTGCTTCATTTCATATTTGATTGTATACTTTGGAACACCAAACTCTCCATTAAATCGAATAACCCAATGTGTTGTAAGAAACAATCAAGAATAGAGACACAAAAAGACAAAGTGCACATGACATCAGTGGAGAGAGAGAGAAAAAAGAGATAGCAAAAAGTAGATCAAAAAAGGTATCAGGATGGATTTCAAGTGTTTAAGCAGGTGCAAACAACATACCAACTAGTATGTAAATTTCCTCCTTTTCAGTAGAATGCATGCTGGGAAATAAATGACCCAAAATATTTTGTTCATCATGTGACCAGGACGAAAATGTAGTTTTATTAACTATTATTTTTCCTGGTTACACGTTATCTATCTTAGGGCATGCCTAAATAATCTTCAAGGCTTATTATGACCCGGATAAGACAAGACTTGGAAAAATCAGTACATATATATTTTTGAATACGTTAATATCCACTAACATTGTTCGTATAATACAAATTTAATTTTTTTAAATTATCAAACAAAGCAGAATAAATGACCAAAACAAATAATCCACAATGTTCATTTCTAAAACAAGCCAACGCAAATCTTTTTTTCTTTAATGTTTAGGTGATAGTAAGCGTGATTTGTATTAAATTTCTTTTGATTTCCTCCTAGATCAGTGCGATATTTATTGGTTGTAACGTTGTATATACCGATGCACACATTGGTAAATGCATGTCAACTTGGCTGATAATTTTCCTGATGTATTGATAATAATAAAATGTAACCAGGCGTTCAAATATCATTTTACACAAACTTTTTTCAACATATTGATCGTACTAGTAAAACTTTCGGGATCTAAGCAACTATTTTCCCGTGCAATCATTTCTGTATTAACGAGCTATTTGTACATGTGTGATATATGGAGTGTAACTTTGGTATGACTATAAAATCCGTTGCTGTCCCAATGTATCACGCTTTTGTAAATAAAGTGCCATTCAGCCAAATATGTATGTTTGTAATTTCCTGCATATTGTGTACAATAATTAGGCTACCAGATAACAAGTGACCCAAGTAGGAACATTTTGCTCAGGTATGAAATACCGAAGCTAAAGCCAGATATATTGTCAGGTTGCTGTTTTCAAATATGTAATCCAATTTAAGACGTGACAGATCTTATTCACAATTTTCTTTGGCAAAAGCCTTCAAGTTCACATAGCTACCGTTCCATGCTAGTGCGCACATTTTAGCATAGTTTCTTTTCCCTAAATCGCTACAACATTATTTCTTATAATATGTAACGTAAAGGAAGTGAAACCTGCAACTTAGGTAAAATTAAACTAAAAGCTTATATTCGTAGAATACCACTTAATATTTCAAAAACACTTTAATTATCCGGAAATAAATTCCAACAAATCCTCACTGTTCTTTTACAAGTTCAGGAATGTATCGATCGTTTCGAATAAATTATAATTGGCATAATAAACCAACAGTTTTTGATATCCTACTTTACAATTGATGCAATATCAAAAAGTCTTGGAATGAATTACAATACTTCCAAATAATTATGTTAAAACAGTCAGTTAACACTAAGGTATTCATGGGAATGATCTAAATAAATAATACAATTGACAAATAAAAACTCTGATACAAATCAATTTCACAACCTAATTGTAAGAGAAGAACTAATTATTCTTTTACCAATCATGTATACATACAATTTTTAACAGGACCTACTTTGCAATATAACGTTCTGAAACTAATTCATGAACAATTTTAAGTATTAATTAAAACTTTATTAAACATCTTGTTTACCATTTACAATCAAGATTAAAGTCTTTTATGCCAAAGACCTCACTCACGAACAAATGTTTAATACATAATATGCATGTACGTGAACAAGTTTCTGGCAAAATTTCATGTTGTAATTAACATCTTCAATCTAACCCGAAATACAGTTTTGCTTTGTAACTGCTGCGTATCAATGTTCATGGAGGACACTGTATTTTATAGCAGGCAATAATTTATATTAAATTCGCTCAACAAAAATGCATACAGACAAAGTAGCTGCCTATGTCTTAATGCGAAATGAATGTGCATAACGTTATGGTCTATGTCAATGCGTAGAAGATTTTAGACATGTAGCCCACTTGCGTTTATCTATGCATTTGCTATTCCGTATGTGTCTGGTACATTACGAAACCTAAACAGAACCAGGTATATATCAATGATGTGTGATAATAACTAGATGTTTAAAAGCGATTCTAATTGCAGTGCTTGTTAAATATTACCTCCATTACGGATATAAATTTCGTTGCTGGCTGAGTTGAAAGTTTAATTCGTTTCTCTGTGGACTCGTCCACATCGACAACTTTATCATTTATTTCAAATGAATTAAGCAGCATCCTGTCTTCGTCTGCATACAAATCTAATAAAGTGAAAGCTAAGGAATATGCTAAATGTCGGTTTGTTTACAATACAATTAGTTGTTATCATACCGTGTAATTTTAGGAACAATAATGTGAAGTAAATGAATTGCTGTTTTTGGCATTTAGTGCCAAAAACTCTGAGAAAATTCTGCGATATTTGACGGCCAATATAACTTGTAGAGGAAGTACAAGGGAATACCCTGTTAGAGCCACTGACAGTTTTGTCAGAGCTTGGGACTCAAACCAACGCCGACATAGATTAGATTGTAGCAATAGGTAGGCGAGCGCCTACTTTGTCATCCGAGGCATCGAGAGAGAACACAAATGAGGATATATAATAATATTACAAATATAAATTATACTTTACTAAAATTTAAAGAGATTCCTTAGATACATTACATTACAGTGTTAAAAATCGGTAGCCATGTAAAATAAAATCAGCTTAAATTTGACTTCGATCCACAGAGTAAATCCCTTAACTTTAAATCTCTTTCTTAGCACTCTTAACACTCAGATGAAAAATAATCCCACCCTCATAATTGCGATGATAAGGTACCGAGATCCATAATGTCTTAAATTGACCATTTAAATATATAAGTAAAATTAGGTACAATGTATATGATGTTATCCTGTATACAAAGATGTCCTTCAATTTTCTGTATATATATATAGGTGGCCTATATGAGTTATTTGATATAGCAGGTTAACTGAATTATTGATTTGTAATTTTGTAGGCAAATAATACATATCTAAAGTATTCTAAATGCGTCAATGTTTATGATCAGGACCGTTATTATAATACAAAAAAAATGTTTATTTGAGTATGTGTTTATGTTATTGGAATGCCCATACAATTCGCTTGACATAATCCAGATTATACATTATAGTTTTAGCTACTAACTTTCTATATATAACTAAGATTTTAATCGGTAAACATCAAGAAGTTTCGAGTTTTTTTTATATTTTAGGTATTATGTAGAAAATACTATTTGTGACCTGTAGGTCTAGTAGAATACTATATTACCTTGACAGTGGAAAGATTATTTATTCGTGATCTAGCAGAATCAATTTATGTTTTCAAATTTTTCAGTTCAGGTGATTATTCTCTGGAAAAGTGCCCTCACATCAATGCAGGAATAATTCACATCTTGGTGGCATCATTGTCACAATCTTTCTCTATGTTATGTATTTATCAGCAAACGTACTAGTATAAGTACATGAAATTTAGATAGAGAGATAGATAGATAGATAGATAGATAGATAGATAGATAGATAGATAGATAGATAGATAGAGAGATAGATAGATGCATGGATGGGCGAGCGGGCGGGCCGGTGGATGCATGCATGCATGCACGCATGGACACATGTACGGACGGATGGAATGGATGGACGGATGGATGGATATTTACTTTTTAAATTGCAAACTTGAAAATAAATAATTTGAATAACACGTGACGTCAAATTATAATTTGTCAAATGTTTATGATTGCATACATAATCGTAACATATCTTGCCAACAACATCCGGTGTCCATTCCCAGAAAGTGTAATAAAGAAGTTAACATTTGTAGATAAAAATGTGTGCATTATTGGAGGTACATTAGAAAAGTTTTAATATAACAATACATCAGGTGTTGTTGTTATTGTTTCTTTTTGCAAGGACAATATGCGACCTTGCATTATGTTTATTACACCTGTCGTGAGATTTATTATCAATTAGAATAGCCACCAGAGAAATTCTTATTAATACAGAATTGCATTGAGAAAAATGTTTTCCTAAAATGTTATAAGGGAGAGAAACATGTTTTGCAGACGTTGTGATATTTTAGTGTTACCTCCCATGAATCGGCTGTATTCTTTTATTATTTTTCTCCCCTGTGCCATTTCAAGAATGATACACTTGCATAGATTAAATTAAAGTTTTCTTTATCAACGTTATTATAAGGTTAAAATGAAGGTCGATCCTATACTTTGAAATGTATTTTACAATCAATTACTTCCATACAATTTGACGGTTCCGTATTATTCGATACAGCTAACTTGCATTTCCTAAATTCATATTAGAGTTCCGTGTGTAACTAAGGGACGGGAATGAAATCTAGCCATGAGCCTATCCATGTAATGGAAATAGCAATGAAATCTAGTTGTGAGCCTATCCATGTAAAGGAAATAGGAATGAAATCTAGTTGTTGGCCTATCCATGTAATGGAAATATGAATGAAATCTAGTTGAGGGCCTATCCATGTAATGGAAATAGAATAAAATTTAATTATGGGCCGATCCATGTAATGGAAATATGAATGAAATCTAGTTGTTGGCCTATCCATGTAATGGAAATAGGAATGAAATCTAATTGTGGGACAATCCATGTAATGGAAATAGGAATGAAATTTAATTGTGGGACAATTCATGTAATGGAAATAGGAATGAAATATAATTGTGGGACAATCCATGTAATGGAAATAGGAATGCAATCTAGTTATTGGCCTATCCATGTAATGGAAATAGGAATGAAATCTAATTGTGGGACAATCCATGTAATGGAAATAGGATGGAAATCTACCTATGGGCCTATCCATGTAATGGAAATAGGAAGGAAATCTACCTATGGGCCTATCCATGTTATGGAAATAGGAATGAAATCTAATTGTGGGACAATCCATGTAATGGAAATAGGAATAAAATCTAGTTGTGAGCCTATCCATGAAATGGAAATGGGAATAAAATCTAGTTGTGAGTCTATCCATGTAATGGAAATAGGAATGAAATCTAGTTGTGAGCCTATCCATGAAATGGAAATAGGAATGAAATCTAGTTGTGAGTCTATCCATGTAATGGAAATAGGAATGAAATCTAGTTGTGAGTTTATCCATGTAATGGAAAGATGAATGAACTTGATGGGATTTAAAGTGAAAACCTGGAATAGGCGCTGTGAGGAGGACCAGAGATGTCCCAGATGTTGACAAACTGGTCATGACCCATGTAACTGCAAAGAATGTACACATTAACAAAATCAGGGGCCAAAACACATGCGGAGATGGCGGCGACAAATACAGATGTCACGGACACACAGATACCTTCTCCCCACTGTAGGACGAAAGAAGGCAAACGAGCTAAATCAATCAAGTCAAGACCAGTGGATAGATATTCTAAGCCCGAGCAAAACCATAGTTAAAACACCTGGGAAAGATCCCATTGAAACGGGAAACAGATTTGCGGTGTTTGAAGGAATGTAGAATGAGAAATAAGAAGCTATGGAAGACTTATCATGAGTAATGTCATTGATAATGTCGATCCCTATGGTACAAAAGAAAAGAGTCCTTAAAAATAGAAAGGCGAACAACCACTCCATGGCACCACTAGAAGACTTAAACAATTCACAGGAAAGGGAAGAAATCCAAGTGATAACTGAAAGAGAGGCAGAAAAAGAAAAGAAATGATAAAAAGGGAACAAAAAAAGAAGGAACGAGACTGAACAAGAAAAAGAAACCAGAGATAGCAAGGTTAAAGAGGGGTTAAATGGGAGAGAATAGACGAGGGATTATTTGTTTTAGGGAGTCTTATGCACATTGTAATGGGTGGGATCAATTTCATCAATGTGTACATTCCAACCAATATATATAGGAAACAATAATTTTTGGAAGAATTAGCAAAAAACTTAGAAAAATAAACTTTGGGTAATTTGATAATAGGCGGGGATCATAATTTGGGTAGGGGATAAAATTGACAGAACAGGACAACTAACAACGGACGACAGCAGGTTCAAGAAAACTATGGAATACATAATGACGTCTCAAAAACTGATAGACATATACATGAGACTAAATGTACCAAGGAGGGAATATACTTTTGAAAATAAGGAAAATAAGGACAGTAGGATATATAAATTCTGGGGGACAACATCAGGTTCTATAAAATACATAAAAGCAGGGATTTCTAACTACAAACTATCCGATCATAAACTAATATATATTGAAATAGGAAAAATATATAGGATAAAATGGGGGAGGGGACAATGGAAGATAAATAACAAATTAATAGAGACTATTGATTTTGGGAGGGAATTAAAAGAGGAATCAGAGAAATTAAAAATAAATGAAATTGATATTATAAAATAATGGAATAATTTAAAAGGGACATTCAAAATAATAGCGATACACTACGCCAAGTTAAGGATTGGAAAAATAATACTGGGAAAAGAAGCTTTGGAAAATCTTATAAAAACATGTAAATCACAAAACACAGATAGAAACAAAAAAAGCACTATAAAACAATTTTAAAAAAATAAAAAGGAAAGAAAATAAAGGGTAAAAATTCACTAAATTATACAAAAATGCAGAAGGGCTATATAAAAAAATGGAGGAATTTAGAAGGGGGGAGGGAGGGGGGAATCCTAGAATTATTAAAAATCGAAGGGAAGGGAACAACAAATGACAAAAATAAAATTTTAAATTACATACAGGAATACTACGAGAGACTTTATACCTCACAAAATATAAATGACCTACAAATTGACGATTACCTACAAGAGACAGAATGTGAGACAACAACTGAAGAAAATTACAAACTATGCGAAGATTTTATAACACAAGAAAAAAATCTAGAATCCATAGAAGACTTAGGGGGAAAAAAAATGACCCGGCAGGGATGGGCTCTCAGCTGAATTCTGTTTTTAAACAAAATTAGAGGAGAGATATCGCCAGCACTAGAATGGTTGTAGGAAATAAACTAATGACACAACGTATGAGGTAAGGGATCATAACAATCATTAATATAGGGGAATGGGACAGGGAAGACATACAAAATTGGAGGCCCATCTCCCCCTTAATATAGACTATAAAATAATTAGCAAAATGATACTACAAAGGGTTAAAAAAAAGATTAGATAGGATTATAAATATAAATCAGACAATGAGACAAGGATGCCAACTATATATGATAATATACGTAATAGCCGTATACATTCTAAGTAAGAAAATACAACAAAACAAAGGGATTAAAGGAGTGAAAGTTCCAAATATTAAGGATGAGGTCAAAATGCTACAACATGCAGACGATTGCACAAGATAAAAATTCCTATGAGAAACTAATAGAGGAATGTGAAACTTTTTGGAAAGTATCAGGATCTAAAATTAATCCTGAGAAGAAAAAAAATTCTACTAGTAGGAAACTGGAGAGGTTTTAAGCAATTCTTAGATTTTTGTGAGTATAGGGATTCGGCACCATGGAAATATTCCTAGCCAGAAATAATTAGCCAATTACTAGGAGTAAACGTCATGGAATCGAATGTTAGTGAGTGTGAATGATGCCATGGTTCGCTAGTAGTGAATTTAGGTCCAAACCGAATGACTGTAACATAGTCCATATCAAAATCTAGCGGTGTACAATAGTGGTGTTGCTGAGGTGGCATTATTTACGGTAGGAAACCGGTAAATTACACAATGGAGTCAATAAGTAGGGACTTGGTAGATACCGTTTATATGTCCATAGTGGAACATAGGTGCGGATATATTGCCTTCAAGTGAAATCTGATGATGATGAAGAAACCCATACAAATGTGCTTTTGATGAACTTTTGGCAAGTTGTTTTATTTGTCTTCCTGTATCGATTAGAGTAAAATTTAGTATATAAAACCCAGACGTTCTAATTTAAATCTCTAATTTAAATCTCTAATTTAAATCTAATTTAATCTAAATCTAATTAAATCTAATTTAAATCTAATTTAATCTAAATCTAATTAAATCTAATTAAATCTAATTTAATCTAATCTAATTTAATCTAATCTAATTTAAATCTAATTTAAATCTACATTCTAATTTACGGCGTTCTAATTTACAACTCAGATTGTTTGGAAGTTTTTAGAAATTTAGGTAAACATATGACTTCCAGCGGTATTATGGCTAGGGTGTGACACCGCTTGATCAAATATGCCTTTTAAAATATAAAAGTCCAACGCACACGCACTATGGACATGTAAATTATGTTTGTACATGTTCGATTTATATAAAGAGACAATGAGACAGACATAGAGAAACGAAAAGGAGTACATATTAACAAAACCATAGTCGTAGTTGAACTTTCACCTTAGATTTGAAAATATATGTTTATTTTGCTGATGCATTCTGGGGAGAGTTCATATTCAATTAATATTAACAGCCCTAGCTTTTTCCTTTCATGAAGAAAGGTATTTATTTTTAGAGATAGTTTTGGTCCAATGATGTTCAATAAACTAAGAAAATATGAGATAGTTTTGGTCCAATGATGTTAAATAAAATAAAAAAATATTTGACCTTGAGAAATAATGCTCCCATATATTTGAAAGCCTGCTTTATTTGAGCAAAGTACCTGATGTATCCTTAGTGGGAATAAATGCCTCACTTAAATTGAAAAAAATTATATTGGTTTGTTCCGATACGGTCGCATATAGAAAGGCAATGGAGAATAGAAACACATGAGAAAGCCAATACCTAAAATGACGATCCCATAAGTCAAAAATGTGCGCTATGAAATACCTCTTAGCTTAACGTGGCTTCCATTTGATACGCATAGTTTGAAAATGCTAACATACGAATTTCAAACAAAATGCTAATACAGTTGCTGTATTCAATATAATAATAAAACAAAGTAATTTATGTTAAATGCCATGAACGTTAGCTGCTAACTTGTTAATGCAGTCACTAAAACACCAACCCTGAGATTGGGTTGGCATTTCTGAACAGCGTTATAACTGTTAATAAAATAGGTTGGAGTTTAGCAGCACTTGCAACAAACACTAGTTTGCTTTTCATTGGGTCTCGAGTTGCACCATCGAATGCAAGCTCATTTTTAATTATTATATAAAATGTATCCGCTTATTTTTCAACGACAGCTCACATGAACATGTAAGCATATTTTCGAGAAAATTATCGGTGGACGATGCGGAAAATGTTTTCCAGGAATATTAATTTTCATATATTGAAAGAATGAGAACCACATTTTTTAATTAAGCGTACACAATGTTTGGTTTTATGTTGTTGATTTTGAAGACAATTTTAATACGTTATTCTCTATATCATGCCATGGAAATGGTAATGTCTTGTCTTTTCCAAGGAAACAAATAATCAAGCAAGGATGACTTAGACTGGTATGGAACCCATGATATTTATAATACGTTTAACACTATACTATACTGAGCTATCACATCTCTCTGCACACAGTATGTGTAATAATTATATTCTGGGGGAGTGGGGTGGCTTGATTTCGAACCCAACATAATATATTAGGACGAAACGTTCAAATAATTGACCAGCTTGCTTTCGGTGCTATTTTTGTTCTTTCTAGATCGGATTTAATTACGTGGGTGTCACGTTGGTGTATGTTAGCGTTCACAACAACATGCTGTATCATATCGAAGCACATTTTTTGGCCTGTATGTGTAGTTATAAATGATTCCTACGTCCAGAGAAATGTTATCGATACATAAACAGCGTATGCTATTAAAAGATAACGAATCGTATTTATGGAGGTGGTTGCTGGAGGGGTAGGCTACGTGTTTACATTAGCATATTACCTGCATGCTTTCAGATCTTAGATATGAGTGTTATAGTCGAAGTTCTTGTTACACTCCTATATATTTGTACTTGACAAGGTCAAATATTTCGCTACTAGGAGTTAAGAGGCATTACGTTTTAGCAAAGGTATCTACTAAATGAATTAAACAATACATTGTATCATACATCCTCTCCGATGGTATGAGTCATATTGGTGTACCAATTTTTATATGCATGGACAGATTTACCAGGATACATTCAAGATGTTGCTCGATTGAGGTCACGTGTGCTGCCAAAGAGGCGTCGCCATTGGTTGTCTGTAAATCGTATCAACTTGATGACAGGCATCACACGTGCTGGACGTGTTCGCAAAGGACTAATTCGGACCAGTTCTTCATTAGACAAATCCAGTAAACTCTGTAAAATTCCCGATCTCTCTTGGACTTTGATGTTTGGCGCAGATACTTTGTGAGCAGCTACTAGTGCTGCTAAGGAGGAGGAGGATTTCACCGCTGGAGGAGAAGAGTTTTGAGACGCTTGTTTTCATTGTTTCATCAAATCAGAAAGAACGGGTGTCAATTGAGTATGGCAGGCATCACCAACAACGGAAAAGTGGAAGAACTTCAGGCTACCTAAGACGCGTCCACCGTCGCTGCATTACGAGGTTTGCGAATGTAAAGTGACGTCCTGACCGAAGTGTCTATCTTGTGGGTAGAAACTGTTTTCCTTTCAGTGGACTTTTATTTCTCTGGGGACTTTGTTTTTGTTTTATGTGGGTTTTTTGGGTTTATTGTTTGGCGTTTTGATATGGTCTTGACACCGTTGCTATGTTTCTTCTTTTGGGCTCGTATAGTTTTTTTTGGGAGTGACTTTTTGTATTGTGGATGACTTTTGGGATCTCATTTTAAAAGGCAGTAAACAGCGACTAGAGAACCGCAACATGCAGGTTTCAAAATGATTTTATTTTTAATTTGGTGTCGGTAAGTGATCGACCAATTGTGTAAAGGCTACTTTGTTTCTATCAAAAATCGTTCGGTTAGATATGTACGATTTTGTTTTTAGACTGGCTTTTTAATAACAAGCATGTGTTTGTAGATCTGACTTGGGACTGATGCCGAACAAGGCATGAACCAGTTTGATGAGACTAGTCATGCTGTATCGGTGTGAGACTAACCTACGGGGTCCTAGATTTGTATAGATTTGTTGTTATTGACATCGACGAAGGGGAGGTATGCATGACAGGACCTCCTTTTTAGCACCAGGGCTGAACAAACTGGGGATGAAATCGCAAATACTCGTGTGGTGTGGTTTAAATCTACGAGTAAATAAGCATATGTGGTTTGGGTGGCATCGTTGTACGCATGAGTCGGTCAAGGAATTCCAAACTGTTTAGCTAAGACTTGCACTTGCGATTTATCTCTATGGCCTTTAAACAAGAACACTTAATGAGCATTGGGACTAATGGTGTGATGGGCTTTACTTTGTTGAAACCATATTTGGGTGATGGGAATGACATTTGTTTTCACGATGATGCCCTTTTGCACGTAAACTAGTTTAATTTATATTTCATCTTCTACAAACATTTATTTGAAAATGATCAGCTGAGATTGACTAAAGTCAAACTCGATTCCGTCCTCTTCGCAAGGGATGCCTTTCACAAATACGAAGAAATCGCCTTGACTTTCTCGCAAGAGGCTGTATAGCGATTACCACTCTTAGTAACATTACACGATCTGTTGAGGTAGAATTTCGATCAAATGAAGTTTAATGTCGATAAACGTTTGCCAAATTCGGTTTCGCCTAGACCGCTGGGTCTAGCAATGAACATGTTAATGGGATGGCAAAGATACACGGTCTAAGTGATCGTCGATGACTGTGAAAATGGAAAAAGAAGCAGCAGAGACATCAAACGTAGCTATAGTGAAGAAACAAATCACTCTTGACACGAAGACAGACAATACAAATTTTACTTTTGTCAAAGTTTAATTTTCATGTCCAACATAAGGAGAAATGCACGTAACATACTTTTCATTTTAAAAATGTTTTATTTGTGTGATAATAGTCACATTGTTTCCTCTCCTCTGTAATATATTCAAGTATTGACTCTATCCGATGCTCCTGGTACACTGGCGTTTGTCCGAGCTTAATGTATAACCCGAATAACAGGACTCACACATCCGATATTCGGTGCATCTATAACAGTTACTCACTCGACATACTGTAATAATAATAATAATAATAATAATAATAATAATAATAACAATAATACTGATAATGAAGATGATGATAACGATGAGGATGATGATATTGGTGATGATGATGATAATTTTTAAGTATGATGATGGCGATTAGTACATAAAAGCTTCGTATCGTAAGGACAACAACGACATGTAAATAATATTTAAAAATATAACTTAAAATGATATAAAGAAACGGATGGGAATAATATTGATCTTAATATTAATGTTAACAGCAAAACAACAACAGCTATACTACTACTAATACTAATATTAATACTACTACTAATAATAATAATAATTACAACAAATAAGTCAATGCTGAGGAAGATTATGTTAAGGCAGACATAAAAACAAAGAAAGACAGATTGTACATACCTACACAAACATTGCCACCTTTTTCATAACAAAACTCCCCTGGCGGACATCTAGGTACACAAGCCGTTCCCACATTCCTTCCACTAGAAATATACACATGATAATGACACATCGACCTACCGCTCGGCTGTATAACGAAAGCGAGGCTAAACGTGAATGTGATATACTTATCACTGAGTCTGTACAATTAAAATAAGTTGTCTGCAGTTTAATTTTTTTCTATTAAAAGTTTTAGCATATACATTCTATGTGACTGATCCGAGAAAGCCAATGAAATTCTTGGAAAATATTGTCTTTAATGATTCGCTGACTATTGTGAACGTTGTCATTTCCCGCCTTATGATGCAATTTCTTTTATCCATCATACGAACATTTTGGAGGCAATTTTGTTTACAAATACACTACAGTAAATATGAAATTTCCTCATCCAGTAATCATCATTTCACACGAATATCTAACAACTTTCAAATTGACAAAGCTTAGATGTTAACAATGTTAAATTGATCATCGAATCTAAGTGAATCAAAAACATGTGACATCTCGTGGAACTTCCATATAAATTCAATGTTTAATAGTGATGTTGCGTGAGTCAAATATTATATTTGTTCGTACGGATATTATCTGTGTCAATTATAATGTGCAAATGAACATACGCTTTTCAACATAATTGGTTTTGAAAGTGCATAAACAAACAATCGACATGCTTGTGGGACTATTGAAAGTGTGCATCGTCAGAGTCAAATTGAAAGAGATATGTCTTATTCTGTCTCTTTTTTTCTCTATAAAAAAAATTGATAAACAGACTCTGAGATGAGCAATGATTAAATATTAAATTTACAAAACTAGTTGAATAAATTCAATTTTACATAATGTTCCGTTTGAGACCCCTATTCATAATATATTAGCCTAACTAATAGCAGCAATAGTAGATACAGAATAGAAAACAGCTATAACAGTCGTGGCATATAAAGTAGTAATAAACCCAAAAGCCACAGTCGTCAATGAAACAGCTGTAAGTCATGGCATATCAAGTAGTAGTAAACCTAAGAGCCACAGTCGTCAAGGAAACGGCTATAAGTTATGGCATATCAAGTAGTAGTAAACCTAAAAGATACAGTCGTCAAGGAAACGCTAGTAACAAGAGTCATACAAATAGTAGTGTTCACATTAAGTGTCAGCAAGAGTATTGATAATAGCAGAGCTAGCAATAACAGTAACACCGAGTGTCGTAATACTATTAGTCATCAACATTATTAGTCAGCAATACTAGTATTAGCTACATTATTACTCAACACAAAAGTATCAATCGTTAAAAGAACAATACCAGTATCAGTGGCAGCAGCTGTAATAGTAGTAGTAACACTAACACAAGCAGTACTTAAAGTATAAGCAAGATTAGTAGTAAAAGTAGAAGTAGTACACGTAACAAAATAGTAACCATCATTAGTAGTGGTAGTACAACTAGCCCCAGAAGTAGTGTTAGCCATAGACGTCTTACTAGTAGCATAACATTAATAATATTAGCAAAAATAGCAGTAGCGGAAGTAGAGATGATATAAACATAAACAGTTTTCGCAATAGTACTGGAACTATTACAGTGAAGTGCACTGACGCTAGCTGTACTTTTATTAGCTGTAGTTATTGGAAGAATTACAGCTGTAGTGAAATGCATTTATTCTAGCTATACTTTTATTAGCTGTAGTTATGAGAAGTATTACAGTCGTAGTGAAATGCACTAATGTCAGCTGTACTTTTCATTAGCGGTCGTTATTGGAAGTATTACAGCCGTAATGAAATGCACTGATGCTAGCTGCACTTTTATTAACGGTCGTTATGAGAAGTATTACAGTCGTAGTTAAATGCACTGATGTTAGCTGTACTTTTTAGCAGTCGTTATTGGAAGTAGTACAGCCGTAGTGAAGTGCACTGATGCTCGCTGCACTTTTATTAGCGGTCGTTATGCGAAGTATTACAGTCGTAGTGAAATGAACTGATGCTAGCTGTACTTTTATTAGCGGTCGTTATGCGAAGTATTACAGTCGTAGTGAAATGAACTGATGCTAGCTGTACTTTTATTAGCAGTCATTATTGGAAGTAGTACAGGCGCACTAGAAGTAGCACCGTTATGGCAGCTTTTTTTGTTGTAGTTCGTCATGATGGTACTAGTAAGGTAATAGCAGTTTAATAGTAGTAGTAGCTGTCGCTGACGTGGAATCAGTGCCTGTAGTATTGATGTCATACAACTGATATTGCTCGTAAAGAAGTCATAATGATGATGGTCATTTTTAGTCTTTACCATTTTGGGTGTGTACAACATGTTGATGGTAATCGAGACGATGTTGTTGTGATGGCGTTGTAGTCAGTTATATTGGTGGTCGTATTGGTAATGATAGCTTTATGCTTACTCACCCATATCTAGAGCACCATCCCGGCATGCACTTCGGACATCCAACATGTAAAAGACACATGGTTTCAATGCATCCCCTGGAGCAAGCTGTCCAGAAGAGATTACAAGTGTTAAAAAAGGGTCAACAACCAGAGAGACCAACAAACATTAAGAGAGAGAGAGAGAGAGAGAGAGAGAGAGAGAGAGAGAGAGAGAGAGAGAGAGAACATAAATGTTGCACTGTGCATACAATATTGATTGTATTTACCTCATCAGCCCCCCACCCTCTTATATCTTCTAGTTTTCTTTAAGCTTTTCAATAATGCTTGTTTCTGATATCAAACAGATATATTATGTAGATGTATTTGCAATATACAAATTAACGAGTTACAAATATTAATGATTATATAAAACTACATCCGTAACAGTTTGTCGCAAGATTATTAACTTAGATCGCTTTTCTAGTTCTACTCCATATAAATATAACCCTAGAATCCTATCCGGACGTTTCGAATCTTTAAGGTTTGCCATAGATACTCTTCACAACTAAAACCCTAGATTCCTAACAGAACTTTCGAATCTTCAAAGTTCACCATTGATATCCTCCATACAATAGCCATATATCCATTCAAATATTATTTGAAAAATACGCTTATACATGTGAATGAGAATAACGCATAGCTTCTTCGTAAAAAAAAAATACAAATGCTTTTAAAACATATGATGGGGCTATGGATGTGTAAACTGCAGCATTATTAACACCTATATTCAAAACATACTCGGATTGTATGAATCTGTACCTTAAAGAGTGCTCTTGTTTTGGATGCGTATCATCAGTATTATAACTACCTGTATTCAAAACACACCCTGTTATTGTGGATCTGTAACGTAAGCAACTTTCGAAGTAATCTCAATATTGTAACTACCTGTATTCGAGCACACACCCTGTTTTTGTGGATCTGTAACGTAAGCAAATTTCGAAGTAATCTCAATAGTATAACTACCTGTATTCAAACACAAACCTTACTGTAGTGAATCAATAGCAACCTCAAAAGTATAACTACCTGTATACAAACACACACCCTGCTGTAGTGAATCAATAAGAACCTCAAAAGTATAACTACCTGTATTCAAACACACACCCGGCTGTAGTGAATCAATAAGAACCTCAATATTATAACTATCTGTATTCAAACACACACCCTGCTGTAGTGAATCAAAAAGAACCTCAGTATTATAACTACCTGTATTCAAACACACACCCTGCTGCAGTGAATCAGTAAGAAACTCAATAGTATAACTACCTGTATTCAAACACACACCCTGCTGTAATGAATCAGTAAGACCCTCAATAGTATAACTACCTGTATTCAAACACACACCCTGCTGTAGTGAATCAGTAAGAACCTCAATAGTATAACTACCTGTATTCAAACACACACCCTGCTGTAATGAATCAACAAGAACCTCTAAAGTATAACTACCTGTATTCAAACACACCCCCTGCTGTAGTGAATCAATAAGAACCTCAATATTATAACTACCTGTATTCAAACACACACCCGGCTGTAGTGAATCAATCACAACCTCTAAAGTATAACTACCTGTATTCAAACACACACCATGCTGTAGTGAATCAATAAGAACCTCAATAGTATAACTACCTGTATTCAAACACACACCCTGCTGTAGTGAATCAATAATAACCTCAATAGTATAACTACCTGTATTCAAACACACACCCTGCTGTAGTGAATCAATAAGAACCTCAATAGTATAACTACCTGTATTCAAACACACACCCTGCTGTAGTGAATCAATAAGAACCTCAATATTATAACTACCTGTATTCAAACACACCCCCTGCTGTAGTGAATCAATAAGAACCTCAATATTATAACTACCTGTATTCAAACACACACCATGCTGTAGTGAATCAATCACAACCTCAAAAGTATAACTACTTGTATTCAAACACACACCATGCTGTAGCGAATCAATAAGAACCTCAATAGTATAACTACCTGTATTCAAACACACACCCTGCTGTAGTGAATCAATAAGAACCTCAATATTATAACTATCTGTATTCAAACACACACCCTGCTCTAGTGAATCAATAAGAACCTCAATATTATAACTACCTGTATTCAAACACACAGCCTGCTGTAGTGAATCAATAAGAACCTCAATATTATAACTACCTGTATTCAAACACACACCCTGCTGTAGTGAATCAATCACAACCTCTAAAGTATAACTACCTGTATTCAAACACACACCATGCTGTAGTGAATCAATAAGAACCTCAATAGTATAACTACCTGTATTCAAACACAAACCTTACTGTAGTGAATCAATAGCAACCTCAAAAGTATAACTACCTGTATACAAACACACACCCTGCTGTAGTGAATCAATAAGAACCTCAAAAGTATAACTACCTGTATTCAAACACACACCCGGCTGTAGTGAATCAATAAGAACCTCAATATTATAACTATCTGTATTCAAACACACACCCTGCTGTAGTGAATCAAAAAGAACCTCAGTATTATAACTACCTGTATTCAAACACACACCCTGCTGCAGTGAATCAGTAAGAAACTCAATAGTATATCTACCTGTATTCAAACACACACCCTGCTGTAATGAATCAGTAAGACCCTCAATAGTATAACTACCTGTATTCAAACACACACCCTGCTGTAGTGAATCAGTAAGAACCTCAATAGTATAACTACCTGTATTCAAACACACACCCTGCTGTAATGAATCAACAAGAACCTCTAAAGTATAACTACCTGTATTCAAACACACCCCCTGCTGTAGTGAATCAATAAGAACCTCAATATTATAACTACCTGTATTCAAACACACACCCGGCTGTAGTGAATCAATCACAACCTCTAAAGTATAACTACCTGTATTCAAACACACACCATGCTGTAGTGAATCAATAAGAACCTCAATAGTATAACTACCTGTATTCAAACACACACCCTGCTGTAGTGAATCAATAATAACCTCAATAGTATAACTACCTGTATACAAACACACACCCTGCTGTAGTGAATCAATAAGAACCTCAATAGTATAACTACCTGTATTCAAACACACACCCTGCTGTAGTGAATCAATAAGAACCTCAATATTATAACTACCTGTATTCAAACACACCCCCTGCTGTAGTGAATCAATAAGAACCTCAATATTATAACTACCTGTATTCAAACACACACCATGCTGTAGTGAATCAATCACAACCTCAAAAGTATAACTACTTGTATTCAAACACACACCATGCTGTAGCGAATCAATAAGAACCTCAATAGTATAACTACCTGTATTCAAACACACACCCTGCTGTAGTGAATCAATAAGAACCTCAATATTATAACTATCTGTATTCAAACACACACCCTGCTCTAGTGAATCAATAAGAACCTCAATATTATAACTACCTGTATTCAAACACACAGCCTGCTGTAGTGAATCAATAAGAACCTCAATATTATAACTACCTGTATTCAAACACACACCCTGCTGTAGTGAATCAATCACAACCTCTAAAGTATAACTACCTGTATTCAAACACACACCATGCTGTAGTGAATCAATAAGAACCTCAATAGTATAACTACCTGTATTCAAACACACACCCTGCTGTAGTGAATCAATAAGAACCTCAATAGTATAACTACCTGTATTCAAACACACACCCTGCTGTAGTGAATCAATAATAACCTCAATATTATAACTACCTGTATTCAAACACACCCCCTGCTGTAGTGAATCAATAAGAACCTCAATATTATAACTACCTGTATTCAAACACACACCATGCTGTAGTGAATCAATCACAACCTCAAAAGTATAACTACTTGTATTCACACACACACCATGTTGTAGTGAATCAATAAGAACCTCAATAGTATAACTACCTGTATTCAAACACACACCCTGCTGTAGTGAATCAATAAGAACCTCAATATTATAACTATCTGTATTCAAACACAAACCCTGCTCTAGTGAATCAATAAGAACCTCAATATTATAACTACCTGTAATTTTAAGCAATTTTAATTTGCAACATGAACATAAAAAACTACGATTTTTTTTATTTATACTCTGATGATATGGTTGTTTAACCTGAACATTATAAATACCTGCATTCAAAAGACACCCTGGTGTGAAAGACAAGTATTCTCAAGATAATAACTTCCTGTTGAAAGGATAAATTTCAAAATGAATTTGTCGAACTTCATCAGATTTTGGTGATTTTAGCTTCTCAAAAATATATGGTTGAATCTAATGGCGATTAATTAAAACGGATGTGCATCACTGTAATTATCAGAATGTAACAGGCAGTAAACAATAGACACTGTATATTTAGAGTCTGAATTTCAACACATAACAAGAAGAACAATTCCTTGGAATTGTATTACCAGCTGTAGACAACAACATATAAATGTCCTTCAACAATCAGACACACTTGCATTTATACATTTTTTATTATCAATCATGGCTATAAAACTATGCTTCTTTGCATAGACTGCGTACTCTTATAATGTATATCTTACTAATCCATGCCGGTAAATCACTTTGCGAATCTAGATTATCATATTAATTCAGTCGCATTCAGTGTTGAAATGGATATACGTAAAAGTTGGCAAATGCAAATCTAAGTTATTCCCCTTCCCCAAATCATAATTTATTATTAACAATTTAATTTACAAAGCCAGTATACAACAATATAATCTATTCTGCATTTGTATGCAGTTGTAAGTTAAACTGATTAAAATAATGAATGTCCAATAAATAATAAAGATAAAGTCTGCATGAATACTGATTTAAACTTACAAGGAGAAGGACACAACCATGCAAAACATTATGTTTTGTAGCGAGGATATTTGGAGCCTAGGGCCAAAACACCCAAATTTGCGCCCCCGGCTGCCCCTGTTGCGCAGTTATGTACCTTGTACCCGATCTGGGTGCCCGTTTGGCGCCCCCTAGCCATCAGAGCCCGGGGCGAATGCCCCACCCCCTCGCTACGCCACTGAAAACATACAAAACACGCTTAAATGATAAGTGTTAATACGTCGGAAGCATATAGCTATTGCATATACGAAAGGGAAGTAACCCTAGCCAACTATTAGGGAAACTAAATGTTACATGCATACATGCAAGTATAGAAACTAACAAGTTAAACATCCAGTTGATTAATAATAATATAATAATAATATTAATAATGCAATATAGTAATGAGTGTTTAATTATTGAACGTGTATACAATAAACTCCCTGACCGTGTCGCTGAAAGTAATTTAAAAGTGTCGAAATATGTTTTGGGTAAAGAAATCCATCTAGGTGTTGACATGCTAGTGATTGGAATGGTTGACAGTGTACACTTTCTGATGTGATTACATGAAATCACCCAGCCAAAATGCATGATATATTGACCAGAGTATGAACATAAAATTTGAAAATACTTACCAACTGTTACCATGCCGTACGCAGGTTCAAGACAGTTTACTGCTAAACATAGCGAAAACAATGAAACTAAACTTCCCGTCATCTTGAATGCCGAAAGTAAACTGGCCCTCACTCAGTTGATAGCTAGTAACATAACTTGAACTGGGATTTTTTGTATACACACATCTAACGGCACAGTTGGATTAAACAAGAAGGTTGGGCTGTTCTTAATTCATAAACACACCTCTAACTGACCAGTTCGATTAAACACGGCGGTTTCGTATAACAAATTACTTACGTTTCAATGCATCACTACACTGGCTTATCCAAGCGTATTTTACTGCGTTATCTAGGTAACTCTATTTTGTCCAACTATTTAGGAGAAAATACAATCATTCAAACGCGCAACTTAGAAAGCAACCTTAAAGTATATTCAGACAACATCCCATTCAACTGGATACATTTCTAGACAATGCACATTTTAAACTCGTCATACATTATGCATTGTGTACATTAGTGGCTAAACCAGTTTTGTAAGTTTCACGTTTTACTAATTCAATGGATTTGTTTGCAAATGTTTAACAATAAAAGAAATAAATTAAGCAACTTAGTCCAGAGATACAGTAAACCTGGCTGTTAATTGTATGAGAAAACGAGCAATATTTAAGGAGCTTTTGCATGACATTATCTCCTGTCGATACTCTGTTGATTTAGTCATAAAAGGAAATTAACAGAATCTCATCTCTCAAAAAGTGTAGATAACAAGTATTACCAAGTAATACAAATTAGGACATACATATTCCTTCTCATAAACATATTGAACTAAAATACATATATAATTGAATCAGACTGTAGTTTAAAATATTCAGACATTTGAGCAGTGGTTGGTGTTATCCTTGTGTTTTATTTGTTAGTTAATGATTTGTTTAAACAAATAAAATTGTATGCTCATTGTTTCTCCGTTATCTTTGCATTGTCCAAAATATTTTACGATATTGAACTCCCGCGCACAATTTGTAATGGACTCAGGAATGAACTACTGCATATTGTGAAGAGAAAAAAACAATCCGTGCAGACGCCAGCAATTTTGATTTGTAAATAAATCCTGTAGACTCACGTAGTAGGCAAATATTTGTTGCTGATTAAATTTGTTTCGGAATGAACTAAAGAAGATTATAATGGACTGCCACATACTAAATTCCGCATTAACTTGTTTGATACAATGTTTCGGACTTAGTTGGCGATAGACGTCAGAATTCATAAACTTGCTGGGTGCCTACAAAATAACATGCAAGTGACAAAGCATAAACTGTATCCTTTAACTGGTAATAATAATGGCAAAATATGCATACGGTTTTACATAAGGAGTTTCCTCCAAGTGTCCTTTCCTAGTTCTGCAAATCCGAGCCATGTCATAAGTTTTCAAGCTTGATTACATATTTGAAATTGTACTGTGCAATTACAATCATCCCTAACAAGTCAGAATGACATAAACATTAAAGTCCATCACGTCGTTTTCATAATAACAATTTAAAGACTTCATATTTTCCCACATTATGATTTCAAAAATATCGACGAAAATATCGAAATATATGCATTCCACTCAAACGGAAAGGTCGTTGAAATGCGCGTTCAATCTCAATATGACTTCATATTTTATTTTATAGTAGACCAAAACAATACTTTAGTTATGTCAAGGGCGAATAAATTAATGTTGAAATTTATATAGACTTAGTAATAATATGCGCAGTAATAATGTTGCTGTTTAATAATGAATATGTGTTTGTATATTTAGTTTTGAATACAGAATACATTCAGTTGCTTACATTTTGTTGTGTATTTAGTTTGCATTACAGAATACATTCAGTTTCTTTGAATTTGATGTGTATTTAGTTTACATTACAGCATACATTCCGTTACTTTGATTTTGTTGTGTATTTAGTTTGGAATATACCATACATTCAGTTACTTTGATTTTCTGTGTATTTAGTTTGCAATACAGAATACATTCAGTTACTTTCATTTTGTAGTGTATTTTGTTTGTATAATTAACCCTTGTTTAGAATAAGAAAAATGGTCATATTATAAAGAGGTTATCGGATTATACAGTGTATACATGTTTAGTCGCATCGATATGCTCTGTGATCGATGCTCATTTTGTCTGATGGATATACGGCACACCCAAGGTCGTGTATTATTTCCATCCGAAAAAAAAACTCGTTCTTATTTTCTCAATACAATGCAGTAAACATTAAATATTGCGAGCTAAATTTACAATAATCAGCAAATAATGTCACTAGTCAAAAATAATTATGTTCCAAGTGACTTCAAGGGCCATGGATGTGCCGGTCTGCAATTATTCTTGAATGTACTGAAGTACCAACACTTGTTATGTACCTGAATTGCATTATGCAGAATGCCTTTGCTTGAATTCACAAAATTTCTGAAATATATCTATAATCCGGACAATGCACTGAGCACTTTGTAATTCATAAAACTGAATTCCACAAAATAGTATACTGTATTGAAGGTATTAAAGTGTATGATCCTTCGTAAGTAAGAACACTTGACACGTGTATAAACGGACTTAACAATTACGAAATTATGTATCCTTATATAACCTTATAACTACCGTTATTCAGGTGCAGAAACGCGCGTTACAGTGTGGGATTAAAATATCAAACTGTGTACAAAAAGCTAACATACATGAATTACTAGGACCCGTAAATGACTGTTTTGGTGCTCATTTATCTAGGTCATCTAGGATTGGTTTAAATGTAGCACCCTGTTGCTTCAAGGGGGTCCGCTAATCATCTCAAACCGTGACGACACCAAGGAAAATAATGACATCCGATAGAAAGACATTGAAAAATGTCGAATCATTTTCCTCATTTGAAACAAATTACAGAAAATTGTATATGGCCAATACGGCAATGGACTCTGGTATCACATTTATATATCTACGTCAGGACAGCAAAGTACTGCTTTTGATCTGGTTGGTATCACATTTATATATCTATGTCAGGACATCAAAGTATTTCTTATGATCTGGTTGGTATCACATTTATATATGGTTGGTATCACATTTATATATCTATGTCAGGACAGCAAAGTACTGCTTTTGATCTGGTTGGTATCACACTTATATATCTATGTCAGGACAGCAAAGTATTTCTTATGATCTGGTTGTAGTCTGTATCTTGAAGGATAATGAGTTGTTACCTGAATATTATCGATGAAAGTTTAGGAACTGCAAATAAGAAACTGAATAAACTCATTTAGATTTTGCAAGAACAATGTGGTGCTTAGCAATGAACGTTGGTCAATATTTTAAAAATGTAATATATCACATATTAGCTGATGAATTCGTGATTTGCTCCCATGATGTCGTTAACACTTACATTACACAAGGTCGAAACTTTCGAAAATGATGCTCATACAAATGACGACGTGTTCTTAGCTCATGAAGTTTTTTGTCTTTTCTTAACAGTCTCCTGATATAACAATATAGGAGAAGGAGAACTTACACGGAGGAAGACATAACCATGCAAAACGTATAAATCATGCTTAATGATACGTGTTAATACATCGGAAGCATATAACTATTGCATTTACAATTAATAATAATAATGAGGAATTTGTATAGCGCGTAATCTATAGAAGCTCTAATAGCTTTATGACTATAGAAAACACCTATAGTATAAACACATAGATAATGATATGATTACAAAACAAACACGGTGAAATTAAAACACATAAAACATGCAGAAAACATTTACGGTAAGAAACTTTATTAGATCTTAGTGTTTGATTCTGCAGTCGAAATAGTTGAATTTTAAGAGTCACTTTAATGGGATCACTAAATGGGATCACTTGGAACCTAAGTTCAGTGGGGTATTGTTCCACGTTGCTGTGCCCAGGTATGCAACAGAATGTTTTCGATAGGATTTCGTTTTCATCATGGGAATAAATACTCTATTTTTGTCAAAAGAGGAGCGTATATTGTTGGTATGTATACATGGGTCAGTTTGGATAGGTATGTTGGACTGGCGTACGTCAGTGATTCGTAGCATAGAGAACAAAGTATCTGTGTGATTCTGGATCGAATGAATAGCAAGTGTAAGGTACTGATCCGAGCATCTGTGTTTCGAACGTTTTTAAGATTCGGGAGTACATACTGAGCTGAACCAAAAAGAATTGAGTTTCAATAGTCCAGTCCGGAAAGTACTATTGAACACACAAGTGTTGCAGTGGCAATGAACCGAAAGATATTTGAGAATGGAGCTGGGGCTTCGCAGTTCAATATATGCAGCCTTGCATATATTCATCACATGCTGGTGCAATGTGAGAGTACCGTCTAGAGTAACAAATAGGTTCCGTACTGACTGTGTGCATTGTAATGCTGTTGTTGTTGATATTTATTGTTTGAGTTAAAGGATGTGAATGAGAAAGTTGTTGTGCTGTGATTACGATGGCCTCAGCTTTATCATCATTCAAATGCAGCTTGGCACATGTAATCCATGATTTCACATCAGAAATGCACCTCACTACACCTTGAATGGTTACATTAATTTCTTGGGTGGATAGCGTTTTATGTGTGGGTATCGTCAGCGTACAATTGGTGAGACACTGGATGATGATCTATGGCACTTCAGAGCGTCTGAGTATATAGAATGAAAGAAAATTGCCAAGAACAAACTCATGTGGAACACCAAAATATAGATCAACTGGGTTAGAGTGTATTCCGTTTGCGGACACAATTTGTGACCTGTTGACCAAGTTAGACTTGAACCAGAGTAAGGCTGTATCGTGATTGCCAAATAAATGCTGGAGACGGTATGTTGTGTGAAATGCTGCACGCAAATCAACGAGTGTGTAGACTGTAATCGTTCCGCTATCCGAAGCATACATAATGTTATTAACTAATTTTAGAAAAGTAGTTTTATTACTGGCATGGGCGATATGCAGATTTACATTGCTATAAAGACTGTTTGAATTCAGATGAGATACAAGTTGGGTTAAAACAACTTTTCTAAGTTCCAGATGTGCTCACTTGGTACCGTTTAGCTAAAGACATAGTAGAATATCCAGTGTAAAAACAGACAAAAATACAAACAAATATCAGAAACTGGCCGTTGTCTGGTACAGAAATGTTGCAGCTAAATATAGCGAAAACAATGAACTAAACTTACCTTCATCTTGGATGCCACAAGTAAACCCGCCCACAGTCTTTTAATAGCAAGTAACATAACGGGGGGGGGGGGGGCTCTATATAAATTCATATACACACCTTTAACTGCGCAGTTTGATTACACTCGACGGCGTAAAGAGGGTGGTAATCCAGATTTTAGACAAGTCACACATTTATCAAATAATGTGTATGCATTTCATGTCTTTTACTTAAGTTCAACATTTTTTCTAGCTTGCTGTCAGTCTTGCTGTGAAATGAGTCATGCGGGTATATTATAGAAATGCCGTATATTTAATTATGCGTTTCAACGATAATATTATTGAACAACTTTCTTTTGTAAGGAATATTGTGTATGCGCTGTTTATATACATATCCGTTGATAAATTCAAACGTGTTTAGAGGGTATTTGCTGCATTTTAGAAATGTCGGTGCTTGAAGACATTCTTCCGCTTTGTTAGGATAGTTTCATACATTTGTCTCCACTTTTTGTTGTAGAATATTCGCACCTATATAGTCTTAGCTGTGGAACCAGAAATATTGTGTATAGATGTCGTAAAGAAGTAGGCAAAGTGTTTGTTGGACGGAACACTTTGCTGAATCGAAAGCTCCTACATTTTGAGAGTTAGTTTAACAAAGAAAGAAAATTTCCACTAGAAAACACATTTTTGTTCGCTTGATTTGTATTTGTTGCGGTGACTAATTTTCGACATCTAAAGTAAAATTTATTCGAGTTGTAGCGAAGAATGGGTCATTTTAAAACCTCTCAATCAGATGTTTTTTCAACTCATCAGCATGCACCTTCTGGAACTCCTTGCGCCTGGGGATGCATACTTACACTTCCATTGCTTCGTTCAAAGCATCAATAAAGAATGTTCTTCTGTCCATCAGGACTGACATGATATGGGTTCACAACTATGAAGCTTATCAGTATGTTCAGAAATAACATGTGTATGGTTTACTCGATATACGTATGTACGACTTCGAAAATCATGGCATATACAAACCTTTGAATATTATAATTGTACATATGCTCCTGTTTGAGAATATATCAACATGATGTATTTACTCATTCGAAGTCCAAGCTAGTACGTGTACAATGATATTTTATTATCATTTTAACACGACCTGATAGAGAAATATGGGACAATATGGCATATGGGTATTTCATTGCCAATTATGTTATTACCTTTCAGTAACCATCATTATTAATAGTAGTAGTAGTGTTGTAAATATATTTTTATATTATTATTATTATTATTATTATTATTATTATTATTATTATTATTATACACTTGTTTAGCAGTTGATTACGACGTGAACCTAGCCTGGATTGAAGCTACTGTTACTTCCCATCAGAATATGTTTCTATTGATTGAAATGTAGCCGACAAATGAAATGGAGATTGGCGATATTCTTTTGGATATTAAACATCTTTCAAATGTCCTTTAAGGAGGGAATATTACTTAATCTGCTGATTAATCAACCATGCATTTTCCTTTGCAAACGTTTACCACGAATAACATTAGAAGATCATTGAAGTCTCGGTCATTAAGAATACAAAGAAAACTTTTGAAGATTTCACTCAATGAAGTGACTACCAGTTGACCTTTGATAGTGTCCAGATATAGATTTTGATATTATCCAGATATAGATTTTGATAGTATCCAGATATAGATTTTGATAGTATCCAGATATAGATTTTGATAGTATCCGGATATAGATTTTGATAGTGTATGGATATATATTTTGATATTATCCAGATATAGCTTTTGATATTGTCCGGATATATAATTTCTTAGTGCACGGAAATATATTTTGATAGTGTCCGGATAAAGATTTTGATAGTGTCCGGATATAGATTTTAATGATCTAGTTTTCACCCATACCCTGTAGTAGTTATCAGCTGATAATTGTTTGGCTTGCGCATAGCCAGCCAGAGAGAGGCAATGGATGACGAGACTGTGCAAAATGAAAGAGAGTAGTCTGGTATCCAGCATCGATGTAGCTGATAGATACACTTAAAGTGTCGATTCCGGCCGTGTTGGCCATGTTAATCAACACTGACTATTCCCTTCACAGCGAGTGCGTGTATTTCTTTGCACCAATAAATAGATATATAGATGGAGGGATGGATGGACAGACGGACTGACCGATCAATTCATCGATCGATCAATAGATAGATAGATCTCCATGATTATTTTGACTCTACGCTATAAATCGTCTGTTTGTGACATTTCACAATTTATCCGGATGTATCATATTTCCTTACATCCTCACGTGACACTGCACGAAATAAAATCATGAATTCGGAAAACTACCTCAAACTGAACACTGTAAAATGGCTGATGTTTTCTAGAACCAAGCCATGATATTTGAATAGTCCTGAGCAAGGCTAGCTGTAACCACTAAACAACCAAACCATTATGAGGTTTAATGTTATCATAATGGTCATCAAAACCTGTTGTAACTAGAGTAAAACAAAATCGACATTATAATTGATAAATGGGCGATGTAACTATATATTATGAGGATGAATTTTCATCCCTTTTACCAGACAATCGTTCATATATTTAACACATAAAACTATTTACTGTCAAAGCGTTTTCACAAAGCTATCCATTGACTATAAACTCAGTCACACCAGAACATGCTCAAAACTGATCCATAAACATCACAAGTTTTGGTGAACCAGTACATTTAAAATTTCGAAATGTACTCGGAACGTTTTATTCTTTTGGACTTTGTTATACCGAGGGTTTTGGAAATGTAAACATCGTTTATATGATATATGTTTCATCGTTTCATCATTTTACTATTTGACTGAAGTACCGCAGTTTTCACTGAGTGAATGCAGTTTTCACTGAGTGAATACATTTTGCTATTGGAGTAAAATACCGCAGTTTTCACTGAGTGAATACATTTTACTATTTGAGGAAAATACCTCAGTTTTCACTGAACATTTCATTTTGTTGTTAAGCCTTATACAAGTTAGAACACGCGAGTTATATTCCTGCTAATCATCAAATGTCAGATCCGCACGCTCTAGCTGTGAATCCGGCATGATCACCATCGAGCACCAGTTAGTCATAACGTGCAAAGCGCAGGAATTTTGAACTTAGATGAAACCTTTTAAAATAAGGGGTATATATCTAAATGGCGGAGATATTCGCACCAGAGAATACTTTCCCAGCTTAGTATAACAACTGACAGATATAGAAGGCATGGGATATGTTATACTCAATACAAAAAAAAATGGAAGGTACAGAGCATAATTTAAGAATTAGGCTTTAAATTCCTATTACCACGTTTTGCATTAAACTTTTCCGTCGTTTTGCCATTTTGACTTTAGGTGATACCGTAGTTTCAATGGTACACTACTATCCCCTCCCTATTTCCCAACATAGCCACTCTTTTATGAAGGTTGTTGCTACCTGAATTCTAGATTTGAAACAAGCCACACATGTTGCGAACATGAGACATAACAGCGCTATAGAACTCTCTACGGGCCAGGGTTAATGTCACATTTAAGGTCGTTTCTCCTCATATGTATATTACATCAGGTAAAATGCCTGTGAATACATCTATGGGATAGTGTTGTCGTGTATTTAGTCACGCGTTCAAATCCCTACCAGAAAAGGCCAGTACGTATTTACTCAAGCATTACCGGCGCTTACGTGATATAATAAATGTGCCGTTTAACAAGATTATATCATATATATATATATATATATATATATATATATATATATATATATATATATATATATATATATATATATATATATATATATAAATTTGTGTAGAGGTTAAGAGTTAAGGGTTATTTTTTTATAACCAATTTGATTTCGAAAGATATTTCTCAAACTGATTAACTGACATTTTTGAGGGTTTAATTCTCGTGTTTAGCTTTATTCTGGTGCCATACGGTACGCGTTTTTCCTTTAGCGTGAGAAATAAGGCGATATATCAGCACATAACAAATACACAATATAGTTGGTGAAAAAATTAGCCCTGTTAAGACCTCGTGAACTGTACTACATAATGCTACTGGAACATATCCACGGTAGTCAAGCCAGAAGGCGCACGCACGCGACAAAGATGAATTAGGTGAAATCTGTAACGCAGATCTCCTAAGAAGCCTTGTAACACCATGATTTTTCATGGGCACATTGCTTAAGGTGTAATCTGTAACGCTAATCTCCTAAGAAGACTTGTAACACCATGATTTTTCATGACCACATTGTTTTAAACAATCTCATAAATTGATAATGAAAAAACATCAATTTCATGTTGCTATTTCGCCTCGGACGAGTGCAAAATATAGGTAATGCAAAAGCAGAATTGTGCAATCGGCCACTGATACAACGCGGAAAAAATACGAAATGTAAATCGAAATTCGTTTGTAAAATGCGGAATCAAAACTGCGTAACGAAATTTTTTTTGGGAGATTAATTTAATTTAAGTCAAATGTTTCATAAAATGAGAAAAAAGTGTTGTCATCACAAATTTTAAGTTAACCATAATACTATATTTATATATGGTAATGTTTAGGATATTTTAGAAAACAATGTTAAGTTTGAATCAAATCTATAGCATAACTGACTCTGTTTAGATATCATTGTACTCATGACTACGTTTCCAGTCAAAAATTCTATCCAAAATAAACTAGTAACTTATAAAACTCGACTGAGGGTCAAAGGTCTCTAGAACCATTAGGTCTTTGACAATTAAGCATGCAACAATGATCAAGCTACATGAAGAGATTAAAATGTCTTCAACTCATCATAAGCTAATAATCCTAAAGTTATCCAATGTCGGATACAAAACTGTCTCTGATTTAGCGTGTCCGCAGATTGATACAATTTTAAATTACCCACATTACGTAATTAACAACGACCTAACAAACATTTCAAATTAAATATAGTTGACACATGTCTCAAGTGTAGGTATTGAAGGACACATGGATATTGTGCTGACATAGATACACGTCTGTCAAACATATTTACAAAGATACAAGTATATCAAATGTATTTAAAAAAATACAGTTCTGTCAAACATATTTAAATAGATACAAGTATACCAAATGTATTTACAAATATACACGTATTTCAAATATATTTACATAGATACAAACAAGTATTTCAAATATATTTACATATATTCGTCTGTCAAACATACTTACATAGATACAAGTATATCAAATGTATTTACAGAAATACACGTCTGTCAAACATATTTACATAGATACAGATATATCAAATGTATTTACAGAGAGACACATCTATGAAATGTATTTACAGCGAGAGAAGTCGGTCAACAGTGTTTACGGAGAAAGAAGTCGGTCACCTGTATTTACAGAGATACAAATATGTTAACTGAATTTCCAGTGATAGAAGTTTGTCAACTGTATTTAGAGAGATACATGTCGGTCAACTGTATTTACAGTGATTCAAGTATGTCAGTTGTATATACAGAGACGCAAGTATCTAAACTATATTAACAGAGATACAAGTCTGTCAACTGTATTTACAAAGATACAATTCCGCGAACTGTATTCACAGAGAGATAATTCGCCAACTGTATTTACAGAGATACATTTCTTCCAACTGTATTTGCAGAGAGACAAATCCGCAAATTGTATTTACATAAAAACAATTCGGTCAACTATACGTACAAGTCTTTCAACTATATTACAGAAATACAAGTTTATCAAGTGAATTTTACAGAGACACAAGACTGCCAACAATATTAGAGACACAATTCTGCCAAACTTATTTACAGCGAAAAACGTCTGCCATCTGTATTCGCAGAGACACGTCTGCCAACTGTATTTACAGAGAGACAAGTATATGAAGTGTATTTACAAAGATACAAGTCTACGAAGTGTATTTACAGAAATACAAGTCTACGAAGTGTATTTACAGAGATATAAGTGTACGAAGTGTATTTACAAATATACAAGGGTACGAAGTGTATTTACAAAGATACAATTGTGCGAAGAGTATTTACAGAGATACAAGTCTACGAAGTGTATTTACAGAGATACAAGTATACGAAGTGTATTTACAGAGATACAAATCTACGAAGTGTATTTACAGAGATACAAGTATATTAAGCGTATTTACAGCGGTACAAGTCTACGAAGTGTATTTACAGAGATACAAGTGTACGAAGTGTATTTACAGATACAAGTCTACGAAGTGTATTTACAGAGATACAAGTCTACGAAGTGAATTTACAAAGATACAAGTCTACGAAGTGTATTTACAAAGATACAAGTCTACGAAGTGTATTTACAGAGATACAAGTCTACGAAGTGTATTTACAGAGATACAAGACTACGAAGTATATTTACAAAGATACAAGTCTACGAAGTGTATTTACAGAGAGAAATGTCTACGAAGTGCATTTACAGAGATTTAAGTCTACGAAGTGTATTTACAGAGATACAAGTCTACGAAGTGTATTTACAGAGATACAAGTCTACGAGGTGTATTTACATATATACAAGTCTTCGAAGTGTATTTTCAGAGAGACAAGTCTACGAAGTGTATTTACAGATAGACAAGTGTACGAAGTGTATTTACAGAGATACAAGTCTACGAATTGTATTTACAGAGATACAAGTCTAGGAAGTGTATTTACAGAGATACAAGTGTACGAAGTGTATTTAAAGAGAAACATGTCTACGAAGTGTATTTACAGAGATACAAGTCTACGAAGTGTATTTACAGTGATACAAGTCTACGAAGTGTATTTACAGATATACAAGTCTACGAGGTGTATTTACAGAGATACAAGTCTACGAAGTGTATTTACATATATACAAGTGTACGAAGTGTATTTACAGAGATACAAGTCTACGAAGTGTATTTACAGAGATACAAGTCTACGAAGTGTATTTACATATATACAAGTCTATGAACTGTATTTACAAAGATACAAGTCTACGAAGTGTATTTACAGAGTTACAAGTCTACGAAGTGCATTTACAGAGAGAAAATTCTACGAAGTGTATTTACAGATATACAAGTCTACGAAGTGTATTTACAGAGATGCAAGTCTACGAAGTGTATTTACAGAGAGACAAGTATGCGAAGTGTATTTACAGAGATACAAGTCTACTAAGTGTATTTACAGAGAGATAACTCTACGAAGTGTATGTATAGAGAGACAAGTCTACGAAGTGTATTTACAGAGATACAAGTCTACGAAGTGTATTTACAGAGATACAAGTCTACGAAGTGTATTTACAGAGATACAAGTCTACGAAGTGTATTACAGAGGTACAAGTGTACGAAGTTTATTTACAAAGATATAAGTGTACGAAGTGTATTTACAGAGATCCAAGTCTACGAAGTGTATTTACAGAGATACAAGTGTGCCAACCATATTTATGGCAATACATGTCTCTCAACTGCTTAAAGGAAATATAAGTCGGATAGCTGTATTTTCGGAGATACAATTATGTCAGCTACATTTACGGAGATACAAGTCTGTCAACTGTATTTACGAAGATAAATGTCGATCAACATTATTTAAAGAGATACAAGAAATTCAGCTGTATTTACAAAGATGCAATTCTGCATAAATGCACTTACACATAGAAAGGTCTCCCACCTTTATATATAAACAGACAAGTGTGCCAACTGTATTTAGAGAGAGACATGTCTTCCAACGGTAATAACAGAGATAAAGGTCTACCAACTATTTTCAAAGAGAGACAAGTCCATGACGTCTACTTACAGAGATACAAGTCGGCCAACTGCATGTCCGAAGGAACACGTCTGTCAACTATATTTACATAGATAGAAGTTTGCCAAATGTATACAAGTATGTCAATTACGGAGATTCAAGGCTGATAACTGTATTTTCGGAGATTCAAGTCTGTCAGCCGTACTTACGGAGCGTCAAGACTGCCACCGATATTTACACAGATACATTTCTGATACATTTGTTTACAGAAAACAAAGTCTACCAACTGTATACATAGATATACAAGTCTGCCAACTGTATTTACAGACAGAATTGTCGGCCAACTACATTTGTAGAGAGATACGTCCGCTAACAATAATTACAGAAACACGTGTCTGCCAACAGTACATTATTTATGTATGTAAACGGTGTTGCTAAACATCTGACCAAAAATTGCATCCACTTGTCTCGATCATGTGCCAATGGCTGTGTCTCTGCAAAACTTTTCCTGGTCAAATCTGTCATATTATCAGTCCACATATGTATATGTCTATCTTTTGTTATGCCACCCTTGACGCTTTATTAGTAAGGTGAGTTCAGACGTACTAAGCAATCAGCAGAGCAGTCAAAGGCTAGCAAAAATAAATTTTAAAATTTCTTACTGGCGGACATTTACTGTGGGATTCACATCAGAAAGGAGGAATTTATCATTCGTTGGATATTGCAAAATCATGCAAATAGCAGCACCACCTGCATGTAGCACCTTTGGTACGATGAATCGTACATTCAGACTAGTTTTACTTTATCATCATTCGTTATCTTAATCATGTTAAAACAGAGACGAATACCTGCCCATATTTTCTAAGTTTGATCGTTTGTAATACGTAGATTAATAATATATGATTTGTGTTATAATGGACAAAGGCGTTTGTTACTGCCGTAGTACGTTTAAAGCCCCCATTAAACATGAAAATTACAAGTTTTCTTAACCATGGTGTCAGTAAAAAATGTGATGTATATGTTTTATATACACAATCTTAGTACATGCCCCAACATCATCAGATACAATTCCGACAATGGTAATGACATGGTAGTTATGACCAGGATTTGTTTAGAGAATCGAACAGGAATGTTTGACCAACAGTACAGTCCAGGATCCACTTCGTCTGATGTGTGTGTGTTCTGTAGGAAGTGGGGCCTTTAATTGACACATTCCCCTTTAACTGGGGTCTCATTACGCAAAGACCCCAGTTACCAAAGACCCCAGTTCCGAAAACCATAAAAATGAAATCTAATATGTCTATTTTATTATAAAAAGTACTTATTAAAAATGACCCCAATTTCACCTTTTACTTCGCTATGATCTCACACTGAAAAAAAACGCAAACCGTCTTTAGACCATAATGTTGGAAATTCCGTCTTCGCGCATGCGTGTCTTTTGTTTCCGGCACCATGCTTTGGCACTAGATGGCCATACACCACAATTAATTTTACTATGTGTTCTCTACAGATATTTCTCAGCACTGACTTTTCCCCAGTGTGACAATCAATACAAGTCATATGTTAATCTAAAATATATCCAAAGATGACTTCACGGTGAAATTCTTGTCAAGGGTTGACCGGCATTTTGTTGAGTGGCTGCACTGTAAACAAAGCAGCATGTACACAGAACACTGATTTCACTTCCGGATCATCACTAAGGCCTACTTACACAGTGTGCACTGTCGCCAAAATACATACAGACAACCACTCTCAGAACTCCTATTCTCAAGAATAAACAATTAACTTTAAATCCATACCAAAGATGCATCAATATAACTCTTCTATCACCACCAAAAGGAGAGAGGAAAAAATGTTCTAAAAATAGACTGGAACTACATTCGTGGGTACTGAACTGGAAGTATTAATTGTGATGCGATTCCAGATGAGCCAAAAGAAATTCCTGAAATTTAGATGCAGGTAGGTGCTTTTATAAGTCTTTTGTTAAGACGCATTCATTTTAAAGTATCATCTAACTATGTATCATTTTCTAATCAACCTTATGTTCATTCAATTTGCAGAAATTAATATTTTGAAAGGTTCATACTTTACCGGCTAAAGAACTTGCCGGCCGCCATATAATAGGATATTATTTGAATTTGAATAGATTTCGTCAGTTTCAGTCTAAAGTATAATGGTAATTGGCACGTTAAAAATGCTAATTTATAGTTTTATAATATTTGCTTGCCCTTCCTTTTCTTTATAAACACACCACCCCTTACCAATTTTAAGAATGAAAAGTATTGAGCATATTTAAAATTGTACACAAAATTGTCATTTCTTTCTTCAGTATTAAATTTCTAATGTGTCACTCATGGGTCCCAAACATTGTCATCTTCTGAACTGAACCAGACAAATAACAGAATCACAGAAAAATCAGTATCATGTCGGCTGTGCTCACACATGGAAAGAGAATTGTAAGAAAGACTGCTGATTTTGTCATGCATGAATGAACCATGTATAATAATAATAATAATAATAATAATAATAATAATAATAATAATAATAATAATGCTTTATTAATAGAGGGTGACTCATTAGTCAAGGACTATTCTCCCTTGAGGCCCTCTTAATGAAAGTACAGTGGGACCCCGCTATAACACGGCCATAGAATCCGACCGGGCTATGAACTGAACCGTGTTATAAGCAACCATGTACAATAACAACACATTTTTGGATTTAATTGGGAGGGGGGGTACATAAAGACGGGTGCGAAAATGCATGGCACAATTACCATTTTTGATCAATATATATTCAATGAGAAAAACATTTGCTGTGGTAACAGAAATTGCAGATTTAATATATTACTTTATTCAGAGAACCATGCATTGGTACATACACGTGTCTAATTTATATATACATGTATAATCTATTGCATGAAAAGAGTATCAACACCGTGTACTCACCAGCGAATCTTGTAACATACACTGAATCCATAATACAAATATTTTCATCGAAAATATCCACACAAGGATGTAAAATATTCAATAATTTTGTCACAGATCATTATGTGATTCAATGAAAAGAAAATAACAAAAATTACGTAACGGGTGTACGTAATGAATGATGAAATAGTACATGTCCGTAGATTAAATAATGGAAGCTAAAGTGTATTCTTATAATAACTACATGTACATCTCATTATCTTTCTGTCTCTGAATTCAGTCATTGTAAATTTCAGCACATTTTCCCACCCAAGCTCCTAGTCAAAGTCCTTTGAACTTGCCACCCAGCTATTGCGTCATGTTCTTTTTATGTACTCTAATACAGCAGGCGAACTGGCTGAATTTTAACCACTGAATTATGTCACTGTTTAGCTCGGCAGTTCACTTTGATGATAAACAATGTACTTAAATTGATTGATTTATACATTCTGGTGAGAATCTTTTATCAACCCCCGCATTGGCTATTGCTTAGTTGTGTATGAAATTAAGAGAACATATATCGGAGATTATTAGAGCAACGATTGTATTCAGAATGCATTCAAGACAAACACAAAGTAGACACGATGGCTTCATTACTCAGGAATCAGTAATTATAATATTGACACTTATGAGCAGTAATTTTTCAACAATAAACGAAGATCAAAGTTCTCAGTAGGCCCAGCAATTGGTTCGTATTTCCGACGTTTGTTTTGGCACAAAACTAGAAGAAATTTGATAATACATTTTCTACACGTTCTTTTTCGCACTGTTTAGACGAATATGAGAATGATAATTAAACTCTTGACGTATTTTTTTTTTCATACTTAATTTTTTTTGGGGGGGCGGGGGTCTTTGAGAAAAATACCTGTAATAAATTACCCGAAATTTTGGGAGCCATGCCACGACCGGGTTATATCCGAATTTGGGTTATAGCGGGGCGGGTTATAGCGGGGTCCCACTGTATAACAAATGCACATTGTGTGAAGATGCAATAATTAGTGCTTATATTAGCATGTTTCGTATTAAAATACTAAATTCCATTATCTGTTAGAAACACATGCATGCTCCTGATATCTGTTCTTAAATACTCTAATATTTTCAGCTGATTTTACATGTAGTGGAAGCTTATTCCATGGGTTTGAAATTATATAGCAGTCTGTTTATTTGATGTTAAATTATTTTTACTTATTACGAACACCATGTCCAGATTCATGATCTTTGCCATTTGAAAGAAATCTCTGGACAATGTGCACATTACAGATGTTTGTAGAAAGAAAAATTGTTCTTGCCTTTCAGTATAGACAAATCAAGACTAATTGATTTTAAATTTAAATTTAACCTAATCACTCACAAAATGAACATAAAGTCCAGACTTTATTTTATCTTTATGAGTGAATAGGTACAAGTTACACATTGATTAATACCTTGTACCCATAATCATTTAATCGTATAGTATTTCTAATATAATCTAAAATCAACCAGTCTTGATTTCTTTTATACTGAAATACAAGAAAATCCAAATAATTTAAATTCCCCTACATTCTATTATCAAATCACTGAATTCCATCAACAAAATGATTCAAAATGAAGCCCATCTGATTCTTTGCAAACCAAGGATCATTGATCCAGTTAATTCATTGTCAATGTAGAAATAATGTATCAGTAAACCTTGGTTAGTGAATATGACCCAGCCTGTACGGTTTTATATTTCCACCTTCCTTACACCCAAGACAATCTCAAATTTGGCTTGGGCAAGCTCAAGTATCCATGGTAAAAATATTAAGAAAGAGTGGTCATGTTCATATAGTAATGCTTTGTAATACTAGTTTTACACTATGCAATCTGTCCACAGTTTAAGTACATAGATCAACACCTTTTTTGCAATATGTACCTCAGTCTTCAATAACATAACTGCCTGCAGTTTCTTTCATCTATTGATCGTTTATTTCACACGATATACTCGGACAGCCCGTCATTTCCATCTTGTAGTCAATGTTAAGGTCAGCCTCACATTTTCTGGCGCAGACACGATAATGATGTGAAATTTACTATTTAAGGCAAGTTTTGACGATAGAAAATAAACATTGATATTTTAATATTTTAACTTGTCAGTTATATATTCAACTTTTAATATTTGTAAGTATACAGAACTTCTGACTTTTAAGTTCTAAGTGCCGACATTACTGGCTCTAAACAGTCAGGTTGTCAAAGATTGTTTTGATGCCTGTCACTATTTCCAAAACCGTTCTCTACCCATCCGTCTTTTTTTATAATACATGTGTATGGTTGTCTTTGCTCTTTTAACTATATCTGGATTCTCTTCCTTCTTTCTCATTTACATGTCAATCTACATGTTTTTTTTGGGATAACTCTAATTATTGACATATGGTTTTAAGGTGCAAGCAAAGCCATAATGTAAACAAACTTTTTATATTGGTGGAGGGAGGGGCACACAATAGTCTTGGATTGGGGAACTAAGGAGGCTAACAATGATAACTGCTTATAAATGCAGAAAAACCAATTTATCCATGAACAGTTTGTCCAGTTTATCATTAGATCAGATACCCTAAAAATATTCTTTATGGTTTCATCCTGGAAGAATTACAACAAAATGTTGTTCACATACTGTTCTACATGTATTAAATCCACAGGTTCTTTTTCCTGAAAATATATCATTACCAGTTACACATAATAGCAGCATACAAAATAGTTATCTAAAGAACACTCAGCTCTTCTTATAATGTTGTTTTCTTTATAAAAGTAATAACTAATTATATCTAGTTATTTTTAACTTTTTATTTTTGTGGCCCTGACCTTTTTCCCTTCTATTTCTTCAGCTTAGAGCCAGCCTCAAGAAACAAGAGGAAAAGAATGCTTGTTCACCACAGGTACATAATTTTTCTTTCTGTCATTAAGTGCTGTTGTATGGTGCTCTACAAATATAAAGGTGTAATGACTGCAGTTTGGGATCCAAGTAAATGACCACGTAATGAAAGCAGAAGGTTTTTCTTTTAATATAGTTCATATTATTATTTTGGTAAGACATGATACAGTAAAAAGTCATGATCAATTAGAGAAGACTGGTATATCATACAATTGGGAATCTATGTTACAACTCTTCAGTTTCAGAGTTTAAGTTCAAGTAAGCATCACCTACTGGCTTATGTGAGTTGAACAGAGTACAGCTGGTATTTCCCAATTATCTAGTTGGCTGTCAAGCATTAAAATTTGCTTTTTTCTGTCAGTTAGGTTTTGCATCGATAATAGAACCTAGATGATTTCAAAAATGTATACGTTCAACTTTATGAGAAATATATGTACATTTGAATGAGTGATAAGAGAGTTTTTGCTCTAACCGGTGCATTTTGGTTGAGTTTAGTAGAAAGGACAACACCTGCAACAATCGAAAGTGAAGGCTTTGTCACATGTTTAAATTGTTTTGATGTGAAAGCTTATTTGCAGCTGAAAAGAATCATGCCAGGTATTTAGTAAATGAACGAATCGTGCCAAGTATTTCGTAAATAAAAGAATCATGCCAGCTATTTCGTAAATATGCCAGGTATTTCGTAAATATGTTCACACCATTTTAGGTATTATATATTTGCTTAATTTTTCTTCAGTTTTGTTGACATCCAGTACATTAATTCTAACTTTGAATGCACCTAGACTATCTTGCTTATGTTGGGCACTGACTTGGATCCTGCATGTATTTTTGGAAGTAGTTGGATTTTAATTAAATGACTTGAAATTTTAGTGCAAGTGACCTTTCCAGAATGTTGCCAAATCATACCAGTTTTCATTGACATCCTATACAAAGGCCAACAATCTGAACTTAATAAACATTTTTTTTCTGTTCAGGCTTTAATGCTGCTTTCTGTTGAGTAAGAGTAACATTCTTCGCTAGTTAGCAAATATTGATTACAAATCAAAGGAAAAATATTAATGATTTCTTTTGGACTATGATGCAGACACAATAGTTCCATGTCTCAATTACAAGTAATGTAGTACAGTAAAACCTGCTATGAATGACCACCTGTCATTTCCAACTACAATTGTAATACATGGATTGCTTTCGTTATATAAACACTGCTATGAGCAACCACCTGCTGAACGTGACCAACGATTGCAGAATCTTGGGAAAATATGCATTTTGTCACTGCTATGAATGAATGCATCTCAGAAAAAAGAGGACAAACTCCACCAATCTTTATTTAATCCCTGTAAAAAAAAATCCACTGATACCATTCTAAATTGTTTGAAACAATTGAAAAAATAGGCTGGCTACCGATTTCTGACTTTTTTGTTAGCTATGCTTATAGTGTTTTATAGTTTTTGTCGTAAACTAGACTAAAGTCCTTGTAGATTATTTCCTAGTCTGGTTCGCTGCTTCATATGTTCCCTGCGTTGTTCTCTGCTGTTTGTATAAGGATGAGCAACGCAGGAAGCATAAAAGGCAGGGGACCAGGCTAATTCCTTGCTTTCCGGCCTTATCGTATAACTGAGCATCCCTATCAGGTATCACGGTACCAATTGTTTTTCCATAGACCTCAATGCTAATATTTGGAGAGATAAATATATTTTCTATCCTAACTTAGCGTGCATCTCACACACTGTTATAGAGAACAATGTTAGATTGTCAATTTGACAATGACAAAACCAGGTACTCCATTGCATTTAAGAGAGATAACTCTGCTGGAACTAGACAGGGGTATGAGTTATCTAGTCACAACATACCTATTTTCAGTCATGTGTTTTACATTTTCAAAAAATCATAAAAAATACAAAATATAATCTGTATAGGAATTAACATAAATTCACATGTTGCCAAGAGGCTAAACTATTTTTTAAGCCTAACAGAAAGTACAACTCTTACATAATCCACCAATCAAAGCTTCTGTTGTTGTTTATTTCTGCCTGCAATGGACCCTACACCTTAAGCACCGCCCACCTGGTCATGCGCAATTGGTACCGTTATACCTATAGCAAACCTTGATTTTTCCAATAATCTGTGAAATAGCTCGGGACTATATAACTAACAAGTGTACTTAGTCTCGCTTGTCAAAAACAATTTTATGAAGTACTAAGCTATGTTCTATATGATTGTGTATAGAAATGTTATTGAGCTGTTGGAACTCTTGTTTTCATACCTTTGCTTCACTATCAAACTCATGTTTTGAAATAAAATGAATTATTTTAACTATGAATTGTGTTTTATTCATATTAGCACTTATCAAACTTCACTTAGGTGATATGGGATAAATCACATTTATGTCATATTGATTAATAGTAAGGTCAAAGGTCAAAACACTAGTTAGCATGTACTAGTTCTACTCTTAAAGAGACATTTTGATCTAAAATAAAGGACTTATAATTGTTTCATTAACACAGAAAGTAACAACAAGGACTGGTGGACATGGCCCAATCTAAATATAAAGTATTAGCTTTGAACACTTTACACTGTCTGCATATGCAAGAGGTCACTAACCTCTAGTCCTCACACAAAGGTCAAGCTACCCAGCCTCTTTGTCATACAAATAGAAAGCTTCCCTCCTTTCTGTAGTGCATACAATTGATGCAATAAGCCAATCTGACACCAAATAAAGTAGATTACAGCTTTTCTAAGTGGTTATCATGGATTTGTTAGTGAAAATGTTGACTAATATACAGAAAAAGCCTAAAGTTTAACAATGAGTATAGGGAGTTCAATGGATTTTAAAACAGGAGAAAAGTGTTTCAATGGATTTTAAAACAGGAGAAAAGTGTGTATCTAAATGGGAGATGTAGCTAATGATACTGGAATTAAAGGAGACACAAGCAGCAATGAGAAAAATGAGAAGCGAGAGCTTGATGATGTTACCTTGGACAATATTTGGAGGCAGTGGACCATAGGTACAGGGACAATAAAAAAGGCACCTGTGCTATAACATCCCTTACAGGCACCAAATATCAGGTGATATGGTGTTTATTCCCAGCTAATATAAAAGGGTGAATAATGTAGATAATATAGATGCATGTAATTCATATTTCTTCTAAATAAGAAATTAATAATAATAAGCTTCAGTTGGGCAGAAAAAATATCTAAACCAAACAAAGCATGTTGGATCAGTTTTCAAACTTGTAAACATTACTGAGAGAAATTATTAAAGTACTTTTAGTTCAATTTGCATCAAGACCAAGGGCTAATATGATCATTAAAAAAACTTCTTTTGATTTTCATACAAACTCACTTAAATTGTGGGTTTTTATCTATTGGAATTTTAGATCTGGTGTAAGGGAGATAACTGAATTGTATACATAAGGTTTGTACTTTTTATTTCCTCTACTATATATTTTCCATGTTATACAGATGAGTTCAGGAACACATGTATTAACTTCAATGCAATTAAATTATCCAAACATGTATTACCGATAAAGCGAGAACCTAAAATCCAGGATTATATATGTAGTGGAGACCTCAAGAATCATTATGTAACTAACTAGAGAATCGCATTTATAATTTAAAGACACAAAAGTTTACAAAAAAAGACAATTAGAGCAGGACAATTAAAATCAAAATAGGAAGGAATACCATATCTTTAGTAAACTACCTAAAATACTTATACCAGAATATTCTTTATGGTACAAGTGAACTATCTACACATGGACCAGGAATGTCCTCTATCTTGGTCTATAACATGCTTTACAAGAACAAAAAAGTTGTATTTTATCCATGATTTTTCATCTTTTACGCATAAAATAGTCAATACTTTGGCTAAAATTAACTATATTCACTTTATATAACCTTTTTTTTTGCCTGTATGCTAATATTGGAGCTAACTACACAGTCACAAAGCAATCAGTCTATATATGCTATAGATATAGTTACAAAAGCCCCATTCCAAAGCTAATGTGTGTTATTTTCTATGTAAAAGTCTGTCAATATTAGACCAAAACATCTCAACATCCATTGTTTAACCAATTGACACTAAGACAGAATAGAAGTGGTGGATATGTATACTCGTTACTATGGATACACTGTGAAGCTGGTATTATCTTTTCGGTATCACGGTACCAATTGTTTTTCCATAGACCTCAATGCTAATATTTGGAGAGATAAATATATTTTATATCCTAATTTAGCGTGCATCTCACACACTGTTATAGAGAACAATGTTAGATTGTCAATTTGACAATGACAAAACCAGGTACTCCATTGCATTTAAGAGAGATAACTCTGCTGGAACTAGGCAGGGGTATGAGTTATCTAGTCACAACATACCTATTTTCAGTCATGTGTATTACATTTTCAAAAAATCATAAAAAATGCAAAATATGATCTGTATACGAATTAACATAAATGCACATGTTGCCAAGAGGCTAAACTATTTTTTAAGCCTAACAGAAAGTACAACTCTTACATAATCCACCAATCAAAGCTTCTGTTGTTGTTTATTTCTGCTTGCAACGGACCCTACACCTTAAGCACCGCCCACTTGGTCATGCGCAATTGGTACCGTTATACCATCAATGACTATCGCGAGAACAGACATCACTGACCTATTTGTATACAATTGTTACAATGGCCACTTGATTGCGATTGTTCTGATAAAAACAACCAAAAGAGGAATCTTGAAGGAAAAAGTATTGTTGCCACTGGAGAGAGACGCTTCAGTCCATAAACCAGGCAAATGTATATCTCACAAACTGCCATTGTACTGCCAAAGTTGACGTATTGTTCGCATACATTGTTTGTCTTTTAAGTTAATCCATATTTTGCGGGGGTGAATTGTCTCTTAAACCAGAAAGAAATAATTGCTTGTGGGATTCTAATGATAGCGTTCAAGACTTGATGTTTGTTGTTTTGCCCCTGATATTAGGATATTTATCCCAATTGCAAAGCTGTCATTTATTCAGATTTGTACAATACACCGTTTTCCTATAGAGTTGATCACTGTATGTCATCTTTGAATTGAAGCCGTTGAAAATTATCTCTAAGTAAATGGTTCAATTTCAGGATGAGTTCATGGTTTCTTTTTATTTCATTAATTGTTAGATATGCAATGCACTTGTATGGATTTTTCATATTTTCCCACAGTTCAGTTAAAGCTGTCTTTACGTTCACTATTACAACTGAACACTAATACTTTTAACACAGAACCGTAATAACAATGGACAAAACTCAAAATATAAAGAGACACATTTAAAGGCTGGATAAAATTTTTATTGTAACTTATTGGAGCGAAAAAAAGCAGACTACTTGTAAAAAAGTGGTTTAAACATCAGTAAAACAAATTGAGGTTGTTATATGCAAAATGCAATGCAAAATCCTAGTATTCAGACTAAGCACAGTTGCAATGTTAGTGTAAACTGTTCAATATGGCACCAGGGAAGCCATCTTGAACATCTTGATTACTCCTTGGACTGTGGATTGTTATATTAACATAGGGTTTACAGTGCAAGCATTGTTAGTATGCCAATGATAAATAAGTTTGTGAGTCTTTGTATTGAGACTGCACGCAGCAGACATTGATAGAGTAATGAAAAACAGTGTATATTTAACATTTGATATAGTTTGTTTTTTTATGATCAATAATAATAAAGTTTTGATTGTAGAAAAGAAGCAAACATGTGGACCCAGGAAAAGATGCAGAATGGTGGTGCCATGTGGGATTGGACAAAGACGGCTTTAGCCTGAAATATATTTCTGACTACAAAGGTAATTGTGCATAAATTAAGATTTAGGTAGATATGTTTGTTATTTGTTTTGCTGAAGAAGACCAGGCTCTCTTAAATCCCAGTATTTGTCAGTGATGTCAGGTAGTTCAAAAGTTTTGATTGGCATATTCTCTGCGCAACCAGACATTGGTTGCAGGATGTTCCCAAAAATCATATCAAACTGTCTTTAATTTGTTTGCCCATGATACTTACAAAAATACACTAAATACATTTTTTTTTTCATGTTTGTCTGACACAGATACAATCTGTAAATAAGACATAATGACATTAAAAATTTATATAAGGAAAGGGGAAGAATTGGTTTATGATTATGGGGATGAAACAAGAAATCTGTGGTGGAGGAAGAAGGTATTTTTTGAGATTATAATGGATATTTGATACACAGGACAACAGTTTCTATATATTGACATCAGTACCCTTCTGGTTGTGTTTTAGACAGTGAATGTATTCATCATATAAATTCTTAATTTGTAAAAGCTGTTTTGTCAGGGCTTCACTTTGAACCACATGTTGATGTACTTGCTAGAATCCAAAGAGTTTATAAAAGCTTTTGACCCTAAGGTATGACTTCTGAAGCCGCAATGATGATGATGGCATCACCATTTCATCAGCATTTTAAAGTAATTGTTTGTTCACATTCGTTGATATAAATTACAATACATATTTTGCCAACATAGCTCTTACATGCCACATGAAAATTTCTCATTAATTTTCTAACGTTTTTAAGAAATTTCTGAGAGTAGTTATAGTTGCAAAATGAAAGCCCAATATTAAGTACATGTCTTAAATCAAAGCCACATAAATATTTTATGTTGTTTTTGTTGGCCAGTTTCATGTAATTCTGTTTTTTTGTATGCCCCACCCTTGATGCAGAAAAAGCATATGGTTTGTTCATCCATCCATCTATCTGTCAAACAAAGTTTTGCACCTGTCATTTTCTCAAGTATTAGGGTCCAACAAAGGGGTGATTTCGCATTCATGTTCATTGAACATATTTGTAGTTTTTTGTTGTTTTTTTATGTAGAAAAACCGAGGAAAGAATAATGAGATGCTTTCATTAATTGGTAACTGCTAGTTTTTTTTTTTTGCTGAGTCACCTTGGCTGAAGCTTTAATAAGCATTCACTTTGTATAAATAAAAGGTGTACTCTACAAAAAAAGATCTCTTGGTTTTGTTTTGTTGTTTTCTCTTAAATATTTATTTTTAAAACATTTACAGCTGCACTGGCAAATACAAAACTTGATCAACGATAGCTATATGGTTTACCACAAAACAGTTTCTTCACTTTTTTGTTGTTGGCCGGATTGCAAAGCAGGTTCCAACCCATAGATTGATGGTATCTGTTAGTCCGACTAATGGGAACATTTTGCACTTAAAGTTCAAGTTCTGTTTTGCTGATAGTAATGGAACATCGCCATAAAAGTAAGTCATACTGACTTATATTTTATGCTACACTGATCATGATTAACATTTGTCTTAAATTTTCTTGATTATATTTCATTATAACCAATTGCATTAAAATGGTTTGGAGATGAGTTTTTATAACATAGAATTGGATACTCTGTGACCTATATTCAGACTTTTTGTGCCCTAGCTTCTTGTTGCATTTTCAATTTTTCTTTCAACTCTTTCATGGTAAAGTCATTTAAATTTCTTTAGAACCTTTTCTTATAATGAAACACACTTTGCATTCTGGCCATACAGCAATCAATGGTTGTTTGTTTTTTTTTTGTTCATGCAGTTAATTTTCTTCCAAGGCAAATGTCATAGAAAGGTAGATCATGATATTGTATTTCTTACGTTTGATGGTATAGATTTGCTTTTTTTGTATTAAGCAACCGCCTTTCATGCAGCCTTTCCTTGCAAAAACTCTAAAATTAAAATAATGATATGACAGGATTATACTTGTGCTCCCCATCAAGAATAATGGAAAATATTCGAGGCAAAATGTCAGATATATTCAAGAAGAAAGAGAAAATTCTAAAAGTGGCCTTTATTGTGAGGCAGACAAATTGGTGATTTCCAGCATGTGCTCTCATACACATATAAAATCACACTGGCTAAAATGAGACACTGCAGAATGGGAAAACAATGTGTCAAGTGTATGCTATGATTTGAACCTAAGTATCAATTTCATGTAATCTGTCGAACCTAAAACCAGTTTTGCCTTGAAAAATGTAATAATCCTATTCCAAAGTGAGAGTACAGTGCATGTTTATAATCAGAGAAAAGGGAGTCTCTCTTTTTTTTAAATCAACTTGTAACTGAGCATAATCAACACTATTTGGGGCTACAGTGGTCATTCTAGCTGGATTTTGGTGGTTAGGCAGTCACATGACCATAGTTATGAGCAACTTGGTCATGTTAGTGTAAAATGTATGATCCACCAGAGAAAATTATCGTCTTTTTGGGGGGAATGCAGTTTTTATAACACAGTTTAATTCTATATTCAAAGCATTTGATACATTTTACCTTTATCTGTTATTGTATATATATGTTTTACAAAGTTTTAACATTACCGTTTTATCGTTTATATTGTTTACATGTTTTTGAACAAGTTGGTCTTCGTTAATTATTTATTTGCAGTTCTTTATTATTGTTATATAATTTTCAAATTGGCACCATGTGATCGTTATTGTGCTGACATGTCCTAAACTATAAACAATGCATACATAATACCTGACCGATGAGATTAATCTAAACCATTAATGAAGTTTGGTCTTTGCATTGCTAGGCACATGACTACCCGAATATCACAGCCAACATGTCCGTTGCATCAAAATTTATTATGGTCATCTCGATACATACAGACATGCCTACCAGATTTTTTTTGTATATCTTAAGTGGGTTTTGCATGAGCTAATCAGTATATTATATCCCCAATTTTGAATTTTCAAAAATATATATCTAGTGACATTGATCATTCTTTTCAAGTCATTTTTTATACAAATAGGTTGTTCAGATAGTTTGTGTGCTGAGCTTGTTGACAAAAAAAAGTGAGAATATTTTTGAAAGTGATCCTTTGGAGATCTGTAAAGTTCAGATAAAATGGTTTGCTTGGTACTGAGTTTTGATATTGCATGCAAGTGAATATTTTATAAATTTCCTTTAACTGCTTAAACAGATAATGTTTATTATAAACATTTTCATCACTTGTAATTGGTTGATTTAATGTTTATTATAAACATTTTGATCACTTGTAATTGGTTGATTCAATGTTTATTATAAACATTTTGATCACTTGTAATTGGTTGATTTAATGTTTATTATAAACATTTTGATCACTTGTAATTGGTTGATTACTTTTGTGAATTTCAGTCTCTGGTGATGATCCATTTGATCTTGACAAAACTTATATTCCTGATGCAAGTAGTGGTAAGTTGATTTTTCAGAGACAAGATATGTTCAGTCTTCTAGTTTCTATATCATTTCAATATAAACTAATAAAAGGTATTCTCAGCTGGTGTTGAAACTATTTATACTGCAGTACAACCAGTTTTAGTATAGGAACATCTTTACAGACCTGAAATCAGAACCTTTCATCTTGAAACTTGTAATCATATTGTCATTGTCAAGGCTTTTTTATTCTACAAGACTGAATATATGTCAGCCATTTTAATGTACATAAACACTGTACTTCACAAGGGTATTACACTCACAGGAGAGTTTGAACTATTCAAGGTTTAAGACAGGCCTAGCTGATTTGGTTCAAGTTATTGTATACATATGCCATAAGGCAGTCCCTTAGTCTACTATTACTATCAACTTGTCATGCTTATGTCGACGTCAAGATAAAAGATCAATGTACATGTCGACAGAAGCCTTTGGTTCCAGCTTTTACAAATTCTTTGTTTTCTACTCATTTATGTCGACAAGCTGCCAGTTCCGACCCATACTTTGTTAAACAATTAGTTGGTCTTGCCGCCAGGCTTTAATGTCTCGGTTGGATTTATATAATAAAAAAAAACATAACAGCACATTTTCTCACCACTCTGCAGCTAGTTAAGTCTTTGATCTTGCCGCCTACTTGTGGGTCATGTTCTTCAGATCATAGATGTACTCTTACAATGACAAAATGTACATCTGTGGTTCTTTCAGACACTGAATTTTCTGATTGTAAATATCAGCACAGCTAATTGATCAACACAATTTCCCAATCAGCAGGTGGTCGAAGCAGGACTAGCAAGCCCTTAAATTTGCCGTCCAGGAAATTGATGCATACAGAGGACTCCTGTATACATGGTTTTCTGAATTCCAGATATAAAAATAGCGAAAATACGGATAACGCATTTCCGAGACTTTGAAAATGATCGATGATTAAAACAAGTTTTTTTCTCGGGCCTGAGGATGTCGACATAAACGGGTAGGACTGTACTTATTATTCCCACTATGAAAACATATACATATGGACAGCGTTCTTTTGCATGCCAGGGCCCAGCAACGTGGAACAAATTGCCAATTGAAATTGGACACAAAGACACAGTGATTCCATTCAAAAGTGCTCTTAAAACTCACCTTTTAAACTGTAAGAACAAATTTAAAGACTTAATGTTTCCAACCTTAAATATTTTTCAGCAATTTTTATGTTTTCTAATCTTGTGGTAATTTTGCGTTTTTTTTGTTATAGATTTTGTAAAGTGCTTAAAGCTTCTAAAGATTAAGCGCTATAGAAAGTCCTCGTGATTATTATTATTATTATTATTATTATTATTATTATTAGTATTGTGTACTTTGAGAATTTCATAATGGTTTGTTTTACAGGTATGTCTGATACAGTCACCATCTCTGCTATTTCATACACACCTACAAATGAAGTTGATCCCTTAAGTGACAATTCGGACACCCCTCCAAGCAGTTCAACAAATATCACTACCAGTGCCCTCCCACGTGAAGAGGCCACCATTCCCACAGTGATAACAAACCAAGCTGCTTCAGCTGACACTGCTAGTGCCCCTCTCAGCGACATAGCTAATATGACCAATAAACCAGGTATATGTTTCAAAATTAAATAACCTATATTTTCACTTTTAAACCTGTTGCTACTAAAGTTTATGTGTGGGTAAACATGTCACACTTCCATAGCTATTTACTGCTGTAATTTTGCTGTAGTTGCATGGAAATATTTCACAAACATATGAGCTTCAGAACAGCGTATCAATTTTATGGGCTGTCAGTTTTCTTGAAATGTAGTTTAACCTGCATAAGATTCAGTTTTTAAGTTCCATAGCTCTGTCACTGAAGTGCTTGAGAACACTCTTTGACATACAATTCAGCATCTGTTGGATGAGTGCAGTCAAGTTATACCCTAGATCTATTCAATTATTATACTTTTTAGCTATATCACTGAAGTGCTTGAAAAGTCTGTATGGCACTAAATTTAAGCATCTATATGGTGTGCAAGTTCAAGCTTGTGAGTCTGATGATATGATGAACTGTTGACAAGTAAAATAATGCCTCTGTGATATATGATATCTCTGAATAACATGAGAGATGGTCCTAATAGAATTGATGTTTGGTTGACTTTGGTATTTTACAGCACAGAAACACTGTATATTGAATAAAAGCAGGAACTACAGAAAAATGATTGTTGCTCAAAAATCCGGATAATTGGTTCATCAATGTTTGATTTGGATCTGGGTTTCATATTAAAATTAGAGTAATTGCCTGTATTTACACCTGAACATGCAAATATGTTAAACTTACACACATGTCTTGATGCTACTCTTAAAGTTTAGGGGTTTGTGTATCTATTGTGAATATTTATTGAAATGCATGCAATTTGAAAACTAGTTTTCTTCTTTTTTTATCCTCAAACAATTCAGCACTGGGGATCTTGTGCTGCAAAACAATGTAGCACTTTAAGGGTTAATTTTGTTTTACACAATTATGTCTTGTTGAGAAATGTATTAAAATCATTATGGGGGGGATCTTGCCTTAAATATGCTTAGAACAGAGTAACAAAAACCCTTAAAATCCAGGAGCACAAGTGGGATTGGATTCTTGGATCCTGAGATAGGTCCTAGAACTGATTAGTTATCCCATTTTATTCAGAATATGACTATGGTCGCAATGACTCTTTCTATCCTGAATACACCTTCAGTTGTAGTATCCCATTTTATATTGAATATGACCACAGTCATACTTTTTAGGTTAACAGCTTTCCAGTTTAAAATTTCAAAATAAGAAGGAGTGTTGATTCCTAAGTATTATAGACCATCAAATTGTGATTTGCCTGGCAGAAAACGTGAGGCATCTGAGCTTGTTCCTTGCCCATCTTGCAAAGGTTTATATTGCGAAAAGGAACTGGCAGAGCATCAGAAACAATATTGCATTACCAAATCGACAGAAAGTTTAATGAAGAAAAAAGGTAGTGCTGTGAAGGAAGGGAAATTGTTGCTTCCTATTCCTAGACATATGACTGAAACCTTTTACTCTAATGTGGTAAACAGTATGAAAAAAGATGAAATTTCAAAAATAGTAAAAAATGACCTTCTCATAATTAACTATGGCCGACGCCTTTGGAACAAAAAGGATATTGAGGAGCACACAGCAAATTTTGTTTCAAACAAAATGCGGGAACTTGGTAGATTTTTGAAAGAGATGAAGATAGTGGTAGGTCTTAGAACTTTAAAAGAATGTTTTGAGTCTAGTGAATTCGAATCAGTCACAAAGAGTGCGAAAATTGTGGCAGAATATAGTGCGAAAACTAACACATATAAAAAACCTAGTGTTGCATTGAAGCTTGGATATTCTCTGAAGAAGTGTGCCCAAATAATTCGAAGTGAGGGACTGAAAGAGAAAAATCAGCTAAAAGTGGAAAAAGGAAATACATTTATTCTGTTGTATGAAAGTGATTGGGGAGATCTTGTTTCATGTACCACTCGTCAAAGTCTGGAAAGGAAGAAATTTAATAATCCTTTAACCATCCCATTCTGCAGAGATGTGAAGGAACTTTATGATCATTTAAAGAAATCTAGTGCAGACCTCAGAGAGGAAATCAGGAGCAGTACAGATGTTTATGATAGTTTAGCCAAAGTAACCCTATGTGAAATCAATCTTTTTAATAGGAAAAGAGGAGGAGAAGTGCAGAGAATGAAAGTGTCAGAGTTTGAAAGAGCAAGTGAAGTATCATAGTATCATGCGCACCACTTAATGCAGAGGTCAGGACATCATTATCTGGAATAGAACAAAGACTTTGTGATAGTCTGATGAGAGTTGAAGTGAGGGGTAAATTTGGAAAAAGAGTTGCCATCCTTCTGACACCAAACATGATTGAAAATATAAGAACTCTTCTCAGATATAGAAAGACAGCAAATGTTGACCAGACTGAGTACTTGTTTGCAAGGCCAGGTAATGCCCAACATCCTTACAGAGGTCCAGATGTATTACGAGAACAGTGTAACAACTGTAACCTTGAATATCCAGATGCAATAACATGGACAGGACTTAGAAAGCATGTAGCAACGATTGCACAGGTTATGAAAATCACTGAAACTATGCAAGATCAGCTTGCTGGATTTCTGGGCCATGATATACGCATTCATAGAGACTTTTACCGATTGCCCTTGTCAGTCTTGCAGAAATCAAAGGTGGCCCAAATTCTCCTGAAGGCCAACTCCCAAGAAGACTTTAAGAAATTGGAAAAGAGTCTAAAGGAGTGGAGAATTGAAACTGGTGGTTGGTAAAATTTTAGTTTTTCTGGCTATATTTGGCAAAGTGGGTTTATAGTGTGATACTGTCTGTTTTGTCTCCCATACTGTGAATGTTCATCTTTCATCTCTTGCTTGTTATTTCTGTGGAGTCCATCTTCTGATCAGCTTTCAGTCATATGGAAGATGCGTTTATTCCATCAGCCAAGGACAAATCCATTAGTGAGTGAGATCCATGCATATGAATGAGATGACCTTGCACCAATTAAATGATTTGATTACACTTTGTAAGCCATATTCCTGATCCGGTTTTATTCCAACTAATGGACAACATACTTATATCTTTAAGATCTCTGAAGAGTTCATTAATAAACAAGGTTTGCAGTTTTTAACAATCTGGATTCTATCTCTGAAAATCTTTTGGAACATATCATTATATCAAATTCTTGCTTTGAGTGAGATGCATTAAGAGGTTTGCTAGGATTTTTAAACTAGGAGTTCAGGACTCCCATTTTGGTAAAAATAGGAGTCCCACCAGCAAACGTTGCAGTCCCATCCCAGACAATGTTAAACCTTTCAGATTAGAACTTGAACTGCCAGAAAGACTCCAAAGTAATGTAATCCATTTCCATAGCCCGATTCATAAACATTATATCTTTTCAAAGCCATTGGAAGAATCGGCTGCCATATCCCGAGTCGTGGAAACATAGGGGTGTTATCCCATTTGTCCAAACTTAGTATTATTTCGAATATAATATACTGGTTACAATTGTCGCCTTGCATTTGGTAAGAATTGCAGATTTTATTGTAATCAATTGAATTCGTTATGGGTTTTGCGCCAATATTGGTGACCTTAGATTCACAGAATAATGGCCTGACAGCGGCGTAAGTCTTGCTATTCCTTCAGGGTAAGACTCAGTTTTGTGAGTCCAAGGAAGGTCGTATTCTAAACACTAAGCCATGCATCACACTTTCTAACACTTGGCTACTATTCAGTCCAAACAGTCAGTTATAAAAACTTCAGGCACTTTTCTGAATTGCATTAAAATCTTCGTCAGTTTACCATTAAACACCCAAATAACTTGTCCAAATGTGAAGAAGAAAAAGGTTTTGCACAAGTCCTGATGTGCCTTGATTCGATGTCGCACGCACTATTTATTTGGCTACAATCAGAAATGAACATAACTATGAAAGCTACAGTTCTTGTGTACTCTTATAATAATCACATGTACATCTCGAGCTCTTTCCGTCTCTGAATTCTGTCATTGTAAATTTCAGCACATGTTCCCACCCAAGTTGTTAGGCGAAGTCTTTAAACTTGCCGCCCAGCTACTGCAACATGTTCTTATTTTTTATTTGCTCTTATAAATACAGCAGGCACATCTGGATGTATTGTAACCACTGAATTCTCTCATTGTAAATATCAGCTCAATTAAAATGATAAAGTTGTCAACATATTCTCAATCAATAGGTTGTTGAAGTGGGACTGACAAATCGTTGATTTTGCAACCCAGCACTTTGCATACCTACAGAGGAATCCTGCATGGGTGATTTACTGCGTCCTAGATCAAATATTTGCGTCCTAATACGCGTAATTAAGCGTTTCCAAGACCTCTGTGCACCCACATCAGTAAGTTCATGTTACATCTGTATTTTAATTTGGCTTGTTGGTCTACCTTTTCTACCTTACGTTTCAAAATATCTGCTGAAATGAGGGTTGACAGCTTGCATTCTGGTTTTGTCCATCCAACATGAAAACCTGATTCATATTTAATTGTTTGGTACAAAGTCACTCACTGGTATCTCAATTAACACTTTCCCAGTTTCTGTAACCTGACAATATGTCATAAATTTTGAAATAAATTGCTTTCATTACTGTGATCAGACAGATTTGCCCAAATTAAATTATCATATCAAGATGAATCTTATGCTAGGAGCCTGAGAGTTAGGGTCTTCTCGATAGCCCATGTTATAAAAGAACATTTGCAAAACTTCCTCAATGCAAGGGCAAACTTCAAAATAATGCTTGCTATCGGCCCAGTTTGCCAAACAGATTTAGTCTACAACAATTCATGTCAAACCCCAAAAGACCTGGTGTATAAACAAGCACTCCATTTTACCACTTTAAAGGGAAACGACTGAATAAAGTTATACATTGAATTAATTTTTTAGGCTTACGGCTAAATTAAATGTTTTTTGAGGTTGACTATGAATTATGTATTAATGTACAGTACTTGGCTAAACTGGTTTAATTAGATGAACAAATCAATTTTTGTTTTTACTCAGGGGGGTGGGGGTGATATTTTAAGTAATTATGTATGATGTTTTAATTTATACCGATCATAATTTAATAATAACAAGAAGAATTAAATAATGCAAGTCTGTCATATGCATCTTATCTCATGAAAATTATTTTGTCAGATGTTTTAGTGCCAGAAGAAGAAAAAGGAGATTGAAAATGAAGAAATTAAAACGGGAAATTGGGCAACAGAACAATGGGAGATCTCAGATAAACTTAAAGAGAATGCAGAAGTTCCAGGTAAAACGTGATAATAATATAAAAATATTGACGTTGATAATTTTTAAACTCAGTTATAAGTATAGAACTTTGACATCATGGTTTAGGGTTTGGCGATATACATACTTGCAGATTGATCGGTAAATTCAAATGAACAAATCATGGATTGCAATTTTCATAATCTGTTACAAATGATATTGTTCCTCAGGAAATACTGTTAATATTTGCCTTTGCTTTTTTTCAATGTGTACATAGCTAAGAAGTGAAATTGATGTTAATTTATTGCATTAAAAATGTAATTAAAAGTATATACCTTTCCAATATTTCGTTAATATTACCTTTTTGAGCCAATTCCCGAACACTAGTTAAAGTTTAATTAAATTTACCCCCTCCCCTAATTATCTTTTGCAGATATTTTTTGTAGTAAGTGTGGCGCCAGTTGTAAAGTATATGGGTCTTAATTACTGTTTTGTCTGGTTTGGTGGAATTTTAAATTTTTTCCTAATTAATATCAACATAATTTCTTTGTTATGTCAGAAATCAACTTCTATTTTTTCAGTTCTTGACTCTAGAAATATATGTACCAGCACTGTACCAGTTCCAGCATCAACAAAGAGAGATAAAAGCACCAAATAAAAAACTCCGAAGACCTTGGACAAGTGAAGAAAGGATTGCTGTGCTCAAACACTTCGATTGTTTCATCAGGATGCTTAAAGTGCCTAGGCAAGAAGATGTACTTATTGTTCTTGCAGAAGAACCATGCCTTGGATCAAGATCATGGCGAAATATAAAAGACTAAGTTTACAATCAAATACAAAGGGCCAAAATAAACATGAAGTTGTGATGTCAATTTTTCATACTATACACATAAAAACTTAATTCTTTTTAGCTTTACTTGAGTTTGCCTCAGGGCCATTATGAATGATACCCTACATCATGTCTTCAAAAGCAGTTGCCAAAACACAGTTACAATTTAGCTCAGTATTATTTAATTCATTCATGCCATACAAATTTCAAACCAAACATTGTTCTGGTAGCACAGACAGTTTTAATTTTGGAAAACAAATCATCAACAGCAAGTGCATTGTTAAAGAAATGCCTCTTTTAGTAGATGGAGTTGCTTCAAGTGCTTTAATTTTGTCGGATAGATATGGGAAATCCAGCACAAGCATGTTAATATTTCTGCAACTGTGCAGTTGTGTATACTTGAAATCGTTAAAATCTATGTTGGAAATTAAATATGAAGGAAATTAATCTTTATGAGATGATGTATTTATATTTATACTAAGACGTTTGTATGTATGTATAGTACATATACAGGTATTTAGATTTTAGAATCCACTAGTGATAGACCATGACTAGATGGTCTGTTATCTTCTGTCTGTCTGTTAAGCACATATTTGTCAACAAGATTCCTAAACATGTAATAGCCATGAAACATTAAACACAGTCATCATGAAGTCTAGTTGGTCCTAAATGAAAATGGTACTGCTGAGGCATCCAATATGGCTACCATGGTGACTGTCTTGACAATTTTGTTGCTCGAATCCTGAATGGATAGTCATGTCAATATGATATTTTCACTATTAAAAAAAAAAAAACAGCTTGTATCCTGAATGAAAATTATGCATGTCTGCTGTCCCATGTAGCAGCCATCTCGAAAATTTTATTGCTACTCAATGAACAAAAATTGACATTGAGGTTTTACCAAAAGAACTTGTATGATGTCTAGGTTAATTTGTTTTTGAAAATCTGACTTCCACTATGACCACTACAGTGGCCAGGTTTAAAATGTTTGTGTCCCTATTACTCCTTGATGCAGTCATGCAAACATTTGGTTTTTACCATAAGACATTTTGTGTATGGTGCTAAATGAAAAGAGATCTATCTACAATTTTGTTATCATGACTCTTCCATAAATAGAAGATTACCTGGGGGGTGGGGGTTGCAAGATTGATGATGATATCCATTTGTCCTTGTTGAAAATATACTAATCAGGCTTCAAATATGGTCATAATGATAGCCATATTGAAAGTCTTGTCTTACCCCTTAATATCTTACGGTTTCTCATCAGAAGAAATCATATAAAATTTAGTTAGGCCTGAATGTAAATTATGCCGGAATGATATCTTATGAAAATCAATGTCTCAACTTTGGAAATACTGTTATCACTACTACAGAAGAGTTGTTGATCATATCAACATAGAGTTTTCATCAAAAGAATACTTACGATATCCATGCATGCCAACCATTTGCCCAGTTTCTACTGGCTTGAAACGCAATTTCTGGATGTTGACATGACACAAATTCCTTGGCATAAGCGCATATAGTGTCCACGCTAACAGGGATCTATCTGCAGATCGTGTTGGGATGAGAAACCAATTTGAAATTTTTCTGTTTAACTTGTTGCCATATAATACTGGTCTCCCACTAATTGCTAAATGTCCCCATTCATCCAGCTGTGGAGAAAAATCTATTTTTGACCAATTTGCAATGGTTGATTTGGGGATTTTGAAATGTCTTGCTGTTACTTGAAGTCCATGCAATTTTGAGAAATTTACAACTTTCTCTAATGTTAAACGCTTGTAATGCTCTTGCCTGACATCATCATTATTATAGGCATGATCTCTCTCGTGACTGGGGTCTTCAATTTCATGTTTTTTTGCAGCTGGTTCATTTTCTTTTATATCAAACTTCTCACTACCATGCTTTTTGGTTGACATACGGGCCTCTTAAGTGAAGCTTTAGGCAACACATTTTCTTTCCTTTCACAAGGCAAGGCCTGTTCACTACTTTAGTATTACACTACAAACTGACCCAGAGATCGATAATGTTAGCGAGATCGATAATGTGGTTTATTTTGTTTTATTTTATTCCCCTTTAAATTATATGTACGCGGTAACAATGACTGCGAGGAATCACTTTTTGTGTAAATGTGAGAAGTTATTATTTCAAAGTGTTCCATTGTTTCCATTTATTTTCAAAATCTGTGAAAACCGCTAGAAAGAAATCAAAGTTGGCTTCCCTATGTCAACCGACTTTGTATACATGTGTATAGTTTTTAAAAAAAGAAATCTCCACGCTAAAAGGAATCCAAAGTCTGCTTCCGGGGTCAGTTTGCTTTGTAATAAATTAATCTTTTTATTGATATCCTTCCGGTAGTTCAAACAATGAGTTTGTGGCTGTTACAAGGTGTTTATTCAACACCTAGGCTTTCGTGTATATGCTGTCTGTAGTCATAATTGACACAACCTGGTTTTTAAGTTCTTTGGTGTACATAGTACACACATCACTAACTTTTTGATTCCATTGGTTACAAATCATTAATAATAATAATGTTTGTAACCAATGGAATCAAAAATATTTTAATTTTTAATCACAGTGCATGTATTTCTAATATTGATTTTAGTTTGCGAGATATTGTCATATTGTTGCCCTGGATATAATACACTCTTGGTTATTTTGTCCCTTACACCGTGTAACGAATGAATGGCAGGTGCTTTCGAGCAACAGGATTGATAATTATCACTCTTTCTCTCATTTGTTTGGGATTTTGCAGGATCGAGTTTTCCTTCTCATAACTTTCAAAACTTTGAGGACAACCAAACATGATTTATTTCTTAATATTCACGTCAGTGACCAACGTGATGCACTGTCTGACAAAAGTGATAACACTATGGATGCATGCGCTACTTATCGAGTTTGTGGATATATTTTTCCTTTAATAATGTCAACCCAAAAAGTTAATAAATGATAACAGTACAAGGTTAGTTTCTTTCATTTTATTATCCAAAAAGCACTTTATTTATCTATTCTATTGTCACGTACAGTGTGACTTGGGGGGGGGGCGGGTAGGCGCTAATTGAACACAGTTTATTTCATTTCCTAAGTCTAAATTCACCATACGTTCTGGGACAAAAATGATTTAGTATTTTTTCGTGTCCCAACACTTGCAGTAAATACAGTATGCTTTTTGTATTATAATCATTACGCTTTTTAGTCACCAAATTAGATCTTATGATTGCTTGTATATGGGTCATGCCTTTTCTTTTCTTTTCTTTTCGTTTGTGTTTTACTACTAAAGAATAAATGAACAAAGTCGTGTGTTTTGATTACTTGACTGACTTTTACATTCTTACTGTTCTATCTGTAAATACTTTTATTTTAAATGTACATTGGGTCATGCATGTACAGTCTGCATATCGCCCTTCCCACAGTACTAAAAATAATCTTCTGAAAGTATTTAATGACATTATCTCTGCTTGGAGAGTGGAAAGATTACAGTCCTCACCCTCCTTGATGTGTTTACAGCATTTGACACAATAGACCATGATTTATTACTTCACCGTGTCCAGCATTTATTTAGCATTCAGAATACATCCTAACAGTGATTCAAGTCCTACTTAGTGAACAAGACACCAATTGTATCTGCAAATGGAATAAACTCCAGCCCAGTCAATCTATGTTGTGGTGTTCCACAGGGGTATGGTCTTGGAGCGGTTCACTTCATTCTATACAATCAGCCGCTTTCAAATGTCATAAATCATTACCCATTGTCTCACCAATTGTACGCTGTTGACACCCAAATATATAAGTCGAGCCACCCAACTGAAGTTGATGCTACCATCCATAGAGTAGAGATGTGTATTTCTGATGTGAAATCATGGATGACATGTAGCAAGCTGCAGATGAATCATGATAAAACTGAGGCCATTCTGATCACAAAGACTTTCTGATTCACATCCTTTACCTCAGACAATAAATATCAGCAACATTAAATTATCAGTCAGTACGAAACCTAGGTGTTACTTTAGACAGTACTCTCACATTGCACCAACATGTCACGAACATCTGCAAGGCTGCATATATCTTCAGCCGAGATGCATCAGTTACATTCACAAATATATTTCATTTGATGCCACTAAAACACCTGTGTGCTCATTAGTACTTTCAAGACTGGACTATTGTAACTCTTGTCCTCAGGATGCCATTAGATTTCCAATGTCCGTCGGTGAATGCTAATCGTGAGAAGCGCGTTTGTAATCAGTGTGACCTGTACTTTCCATCTCAGGCTACGAAGTACCCCCGTATTCACATGCATGCAGCTGTGAGCACACCAGCTGAGGTGGCAGACGTAGGCGCTGTAAAGCCAGAATCTGTTAGCGCTATTCTGTCAACTGCATCATCAACTAACGCAACTGAAAGTAGTGATGATGGTCTGCCAGTTTTCGCAACTTATTTGACTGGCTACAGTCTGCGTTTGTTGAAGTGGAGTAAGACATTGACTGTCTATCAAATTTAGGTTTCTGGGAGATGACAATTTTAGTTATATGTTCTAAATAAAGACTTTTTAAAGAAAGAACTTTATGTTTAATTTTTTTCTTTGTTTTGAGCTACATTTCGTGACGAGATCAGTGAGTGTTGTACTTTTAGAGCACAAGCTATTACACTGCTAGACCAAAGAGCAGTGCATATTACTAGATGCGGACGTCCGCAGCCGGGAAGGGGGTGGAGTTAAGCAACATCCGGACAAGGTGTGTGTGTGTAGGAAAACAGGTAATCTCTGCGGACGTCCTCTATGGACAACCCCTAAATGTGTTTGTCATGTGTGTGACTGAGCATGGGCATATTTAGGGGTTCTACAATAATGTAAGTAAATATGATGGACACAAACACTAATTATTATGGCGCTTAACCATCATTTGTGGCTATGGCTAGTAGTCTAGAAGTATGGATTTGGTATGTGACATGTGTCGTGGAGATGATATTTTTCTGATTAAACTTTCAAAAATCTTTATAAATTCAAAACTTGAACACAAAAAATATAAAACCGCAGGCTGTACAAAAAATCTTGAGCTTGGGGATTGTGACTAGCTGTATGCTGAACAATCCGATTAGGTAACGAATTAAACATGAGATTTTTGTACAGTTTCTAGATGTCTGTCGACATTTTCGGTTTTGAATATGGAGACAAAATTTGCACCTGAGAGAGAGAGAGAGAGAGAGAGAGAGGGAGGGAGAGAGAGATCGGTTCTTTTATTTTGCATGATAGTTCTATACTTTAATGTATCATACCATTTCAACTTCATGTAAGTAACATTATTGTATTATTTGGTGTTAAATCGGATATGTGAAAAAGACGTGTATTTGTATTATTATATAATGTAATGTAGGTATAATAGTTAAAATAAAAAAATACTTTCTAGGCAGTTATGACACTAAAATTGCCGTTAAACAGTCGGTTGAAATGGCACCTGCTATCGCGGACTGATTGGTGTGTTCCGCTATGAATTTTTCCGACACAGGGGATTCAAACTTAGTTATTTTATCAATATGCTACAACCTTCATTGAAAAACAGCAACAAAAATGCCCAGACCTTCTTTCTAATACGAAATATATAGAAATGGATGGGAAAGAAAGAAAAAAAAATAAACAACTGACATTTACAACCGACTGCAATGTGGTTAACATTTTAGCAAGTCTGATAATCACCCCTTCCCCCTAATCTGCTGACACTGATGGACAATATGTGGGTCTGATTTCATTTTGTCATTAAAATGTGCAGATCTGCATACACTTTAGACACATAGGTAATTGGTAACAACCATATTCTATATCTAGTGCAAAATTCAAAATGGCCACAGGATAAAGGGTTGTGCTATTGCACGTGAATTTACATGTCACCAAACATAAGATTGGCTCCGAAAATATAATTTCACCAAAAGATATCTTCATCCGATGGTACCTCCACGGCCATGAGAAACGTCGATAAGTGTAGTTTGCAGGTTTTAATGAATAGGCGATAGCAGCCTCTGAACCACCAATCATTATCATCGAGGTGAGAAGCTGATTTATCGGCGTACATTTTAGCGTGACACTTATTAAGGTATTACATATATAAAAACAAACCAATTCAATCATCTTTCATTTCATTCTACACTATAAATTAGTAATTTATTGCATTATATTGTGTTCTAAGATGATTTGCTTCAAGACCCCAGTTTCATGTGAATGTTTTCGGTCCCGATTTCGGGTGCGAGAGTATGTCACGTGACGAGTGACTTCCGGACCCCAATTTCCATGACTACTGTTAAAATTGCCCAGAGCTATTATTTTATCAAATGTAAATACTATCTTTAAATTTAAGTGTGTGTTTAATTTCAGTAGTCCATGTTTTTGTTATATTTGACGGCAGTTAGTAGATACGACAACTAGAAACATGGGACCCCAGTTTCAGAGATAAATGTTAAAGACCCCACTTTGACCTTAAAACACGTATGTGTGTGTGTGTGTGTGTGTGTGTGTGTGTGATTTGGATTTAGTAATGTATCTTTTAAACAATTCAGTCATATATACGATATATGTAGTGTTGCAGTTTATAGTGATGTCTAGCACTGGGGCATCATGTTGCAGACGTAGCATGATGTCCCACCCAGTCACATTATTCACACCAGGCCGACCAGCCCTAATAATAATCATTTAATGCTGAGCGCCATGCGAGGCAGCTGTTAGAACCATTTTTATAGACTTGGTATGACTCGGCCGGGGATCGAACCCACGATCATCCACATCTGAGGCGGATTCTGGTGATGAACACCGATGACAAGGGCATAACGTTCTAACTGAACTACCGAGAATAGCAAAGACTGCTTTTAACTGAAACCTAATTTTTGAAATCCAATAGATTGATAGGACATATGGTTTTAATGACTGTGTGTTGTGAATGTTTGCACATGTGTATATTGTAATGCCATTTTGTTGTGAATGCTTGTACATGTGTATGTAGGAATTGCAAAGTGTTATGAAAGCTTGCACATGTGTATGTTACGTCAGTGTGTTGTGAATACTTGCACATGTGTATGTTTTGAATGACAGTATGGTGTGAATGCTTGTGTATGTGTATGTTTCAGTGTTAGTGTGTTGTCAAAGTTTGTACATGTGCAAGTTTTTAATGTCAATGTCTTGTGAATGCATGCATATGTATATGTTCATAATGCCAGTGTATTGTGAATGCTTTCTTATGAATACAAGTTTGGTGATAATATTTGAAAAGATAAGTTGACCAACATCTGTTGTGAATAAAGAAACTAAATGGTTTAAAGAAAACGTGAAAGTGCATTTATTTTATTCAGATTAGAATGTCCATTCTTTTTTAAATTTAGACTGATGTGAGAGTAGATAACAATGTCGTGTTGGGACATGCGCATTGAGTGCAAAACATGTTTGCTACTCCAAACCACCTTAACACTGTTTGCGGATACGGCAGGTAATGCCTATGGCAGTTTGATGATTTTATCAGTTTTATAGCTTTATATTGGTAGTTCCAAGCGATAGAACGTGTCGAAAATACTTAACCCATTAAATAAATTCAACGTTAAAAACGATCAAAAAAATAAGACATAACTATCTTACATTTTTTCAAAAGCATATGAAAGGCGTTTAAAATCATTAAACCATTATACGAACATTCGTCTCGGAAAGATGAATTTATCGTATCTGCTGAACTGTATGGTCTTTTTATCTACAAGACTTTGTTCACTTGATCAAAACCGTCTCCCATTTAGATTTTATGTGAAATGTATCCATTCATTTTAAACAGATTGATGATCGTATTAATTACCTGTCAGTCTTCCTTACACTTCAATCAGTTTTTATGTATCCTTCATGACCTGTTACCCCGCTTTTTCTCTTCAATGCACTTGAATGTCTGCTCAAATAATGGCCGAATTATTCGTTTCGCTTTAAAGCGTATTTTCCACCTGAAACATAAAATATCAGAAGCAGCCACTGGAATCATTATTATTTATATTAGTAATATATTGGCTTCCGGTATCATTACTGTGTTAACAGTCCTCCAAAATTACTGAAAGATTTGAATGAGATGTTATATTCACATTCATGTCAGACGTTAGTATGTAGAAAACAAATCGTCTCGTTACTCCTTACAAACTAATAATTATATCCCACTAAATATTTCTTAAATTTAAGATTGGAGGTGGCAATATTACATGTTCTTATTATTAATCTACCTAAAGAGATTATAATCTCAACATGTGGATTTAAACAAAAAGATTAATTCGGGCGTGTATTTGATCTTAAACAGACATAGTTTAATATGAATTCAATTTTTAATTCATATTCCTGCTATTAATCAATATGTCATATAGTTCGTCTAAATGAAATTATAGTTTCGTCTCCAGTATAGAAATCGTCATATTGCTACTAATTTATCTTTTGTATCATCCACATGATTTTATCAGCAACAAACTCTGTATCGTGTCTAATTGGTCCGAAATGAAAAGCATGCCGACCTAAATTAAAAGCACGCCGACCTAAGTGGAAAGCATGCCGAACTAAACTAAAAGCATGCCGACCTAAGTGGAAAGCATGCCAACCTAAATTAAAACCATTCCGACCTACATTAAAAGCATGCCGACCGAAATGAAAAGCATGCCGACCTAAGTGAAAAGCATGCTAACCTAAATTAAAAACATTCCGACCTACATTAAAATAATGCCGACCAAAATGAAAAGCATGCCGACCTGATATAAATATGGTGGTTATATAATAATCGTGTTTAATGTAACCGTGTTTAATGTAACCGATACGAAAATGGTGACGATATAACATCCAGTATGTCTTCCGTAGCCACTCTATGTCATTTTTATATTGTTAATGTTAGCTCCGAGGAACGGTTAGGATTATTTTTCATCTCGCCTCCATCCGTCCATTGAAGCTTTTACGTTACAGTTGAATTCATTTGGATGATAGTCATGAAAATTCACACACACACATACACACACACATACACACACAAACACACACACATTCATCCCATCCCATATAGCTGGCCATAATTAGAAATGGTGCTATTTCGGACATCAACATAATTGTGACATAATTGCACACTGGTGACTTGTTGTGATCAACACCTCGAATGTTTCTTCAAAGCGTCTACAGATATGATTGCAAAATCCGAATAACCACCTGTCTCACTAAGAGGGCTAAGTTACACTAACCAATCCACCAAATTAAACATGAATCTTTCCCCTTTAAATGTCTACGAGATGCTCATTACGTTAAAAGCCTTGTGTTTTCATGGATACTCTCAGTGCATCATTTCCTTTCTTTCTTTTCTTCCCTCGGTGATTTTCAATAAAATTGGTTAGTTACTCTTTTCATAATATTTTAATGTAAGAGATTCATTCAGATAGCAAACGATAGATATTAATGTATTAATCATGTACCATATATAATTTATCAACTTTTAAAGAACATAGTCACGTTCTAAATGCAATGTGCCAGACATATAATTGTATAATTTGCAAGTTTAACACACAGGGCAGTATGGAAGACAAATAATTATTATAATAGGATGGGTAATCTCATTCTTCAAAGTTTATATTGAATATTTTTAACGCAAACTATTTAAAAAATGTGATTACAAGTCTATTTCATCTTGATACTTCTCATTATTTGGTTGTCTATCAAAATCAGGATCAGAGAGAGAGAGAGAGAGAGAGAGAGAGAGAGAGAGAGACATGAAGCGGGATTAGAGCAATATAACTGCACAGTACGATTAAACACGACATTTTTAGATAAAGTATCCATTTAATTACCTTTATACACGTCACTTAACTTGCTGCGAAAAGTATTTCATACTAGGTCACCTTCACGGCCTCACATAAATAAAGACTATAATTATCTGGTTTATGATTTTTCAGTGTAGAAGCTAAGCTTTGACTACTACAACTCAAAACATCATTAAACAATATATACAGCACGTTAGTTCCAATGAATATATTTCATACATAGTACTATAGAATTTATAAAAACATTTTCATATGCTGTCTCCAGGTCAGTGAATACTACAGTCTTGATGAATTTTACAATTCACAGAATGTAATGGATTTCACGGAAATGTCAAACCAACAATTAAATAACTTACTGTATAAACACTTTAAAACATTTAAATATGAAAACCACTATATTCAATCCACTCTCACCTCTTCGCCAGACCTGTTAACATATACGAGTACATTAGACTGGTACAGTTACAAGCATAATATAAATCGATTCCCCACCATCATCTCTCTCTCTCTCTCTCTCTCTCTCTCTCTCTCTCTCTCTCTCTCTCTCTCTCTCTCTCTCTCTCTCTCGTGCGAGTCTTATCGAGCTGTCACTATGTATCTTACTCCTATCCTCATTTACACGCACCACACGTTCAAACCATGATTGGTGGTATAGTTATGTTTGGCAGTTAGTGATATGCTTAAACAAAATCTAAGACAAAAGTTTAAATTTCAACGCAAACAATAACTGCCATACTTACTAATTGATTCGATGGCATTATATTATCCACCGTCTCATTAACATCCCCGCCGATGGTGTCATTCATTTTATTTATAAATATGCATTATTATAGATATAATGTATTTCATTTCGCTTAGTTTTGTCTTTTCATTATATCAGCACAAATAGATTATTTAATATTTGTGTATTTTTATCTCAAAGCCTTACATAATAAGACAGAACATGCAAGCATCCTAACATCGCATGCTAATTCGAAAATATTAGTTTACTCTGGCATGATGTGCACTGAAAACCACTAAGTTAGTAGCATCATGCAAAGTGCAGAGAGTTTTGAAGCTAGATGAAACCATTTAAAATAAAGGGTACTGGATCTAAAATGCGAAGAATATAAAAAAATGAAATGAAAACGATTCATCAGTTCTAATTTTGTTGTTGTGTCTTTGATTTGTCGACCGTTGAGTCCCTCATTGTGTCTTTTATATCTGTAATCAGATCGGAATTGTTGAATTGCGTGTTGTCAGGTTTCGATATGACTGTTTTGTAACAGGCAGATTTAGCTATCAAATGGAAAGCGGAACTACTACGATTAATCCCCAGTTGGACATCCAATCCGTTCAGCAAATACTTCTCTTGCGACGACATGCCTAAATGCAAACGATTGATCAGTTCTAGTTGTTGATGGGTCCTTTGATTTTGTTTCTCCGACTGTTGAAACCCACATCATAGTTTGGTTCTTTCTGTAATCAAATCGGTGTCGCTGACTTTGCCTGCTGTGTCAGGTTTCCATACCACATACGCATGCAGGGTTTCTTTTCCGTACATCAAGAGCTTTTCCAGGTAAGCACGGTAAAGGGAAGTGTTCAAGCCGCTACTGACCTGTTGTTATTCAAGTACATATCCAGTCCACTCCAGTATACAAGGAATGCATGACATTGTTGACGAGGGCTATGTATCTTCGTCCGTTACATCAGGACCCACTCCCCCATTGATGCGGTGATTACTTCCACATTCAAGTAACGGCTATATAATCTTATGAATGTCCGTTGATTTTAAATTAGAGGCGAGCTGATGAAGATTGTTTGACAGAGTCGACGGGATGAAATTCGACCCATTGCATTTCTTGCATCGCCATCATGGCAGGTGGCATAGCAAACAGTTTCAGCTCCACTTCGGAATAGACCCTAGGACTGTCTGTGCATCATTTCCTTTCATTCTTGTTTCCTTTGGTGAATTTCAATAACCATAAACGTCTCTCTTCGTAGTCTATCCAGCTCTAGGGATGTGAAAGTCTCTGGATGCGTGTCTTCGTCGTCTTACCGATGGCCTCTGGGAAGCAGGAATGCCTGACTTGGTAGAGTCCAGAGCATTTATAGGTGTTTCTCTCGGCCCAAAATATTTGTGCTGCCTGCTCTCAAGAAATTATTCTTTGGGATTATGTTTCTCAATGATAGCATTATGGAGAACTTCTTTGCCGTGCGCAATCATCGTGTCACCATCGATTTCAAACTGGAACACGGAACGAAAGGCCAACTTTCCCCATATCTCCTAAACTATGTCCTGGCTATTGAGCGACGCATAGATAAACTGAATGCAAAACTTACAACTTGCAAAAGAATCGTTTTCAAACAAAGAGTTTCAACGTGACTTTCCTTTGGAGAATTGAATAGTTTGTCCCAGATCTCTAACTATAGCAATTTTTACAGTGTCACAATACGACTTACTGACAGGCAAATAGTGAGGATGTACAAATTCGTATAGAACATAACAGGTGTCCTTGTCCTTGTCATTGGTTGTAATAGAATCCACTCTGACAGGCATGAAATATCGTAACGGTACGGAACTTGTCCTTGCCATTGGTCGTGATAGAATCCACTCTGACAGGGATGACAAGTCGTAACGGTACGCACGTTTGTCTCACTACGTAGTACTACACCCAAACGAAATACACAAAATCAAATTAAATCCTTCGTTTAGTTTCACAGGGTATCCAAACGTCCTGTAAAAATCCTTCGAGCTCAGAGTATGTGCAACCAAATATTAGTATCCACCCAGATTTTAAACTACCATTAAACATGATAGACAAAGTTTCATTATCGCAAAATCTAATATTTAAGCGACAAGCCAATGTATGGTACTTCAATCTAACACTTTATCTGACGATGTTTAGGGATTTGCCAAATGCTGCCTCAAACATATCAGCAATTGTGTCCACCAGCGATGTTTATGCTTGTATGTGTAAAGTAATTCCTTTCCGCCAAAGTCAATCCTAATGGGCTTCTTGATCTAATTGGATGGTCTGAGGTAATTTGGGCGTGTAACATTATAAAGTGTTGTTGGGAAACACACCCATAGAACTGGTACAGTGTAACGTTTCGATTGTTTGTTGTTGTTTTCATAATTCCAGAGTTCTGCTGCCAGAAGGGTCAAACGAAGTCATAGGAGTGTCTAAAAGAGTATTGTTGTTGGAGTAATAACTGTTGAAGACATGACTGACGTCGGTCGCAAGGCTCCCGTTGTTCCCCTCTGAGGAGTATTCCTGGAATGGATTCGAGACACGGTAACCGACGCAACTGCTCAACAAAATGGTCAACAGTTAATTAACTTCTTGTTGCAAACTCACAATGGCAATGGCAGCAGCGACTACACAATACTCTACACATATTTGTCAGAAAAATAGATTTACATTTTAGACACACGGTCTCCACAAATGTTCAGGATGCTGCGTTTGGTTTCGGGATTGGTGCAACAATGAATGGCACATTTCTGTAATACGTTTTGGAAAGCATCATGACAGTATGTGCCTTTTTCAGTCTGCTATCGAAGAGGGTGACGACCACTTTGATTCAACACCAGTTTGAATTCTAGAACTAACACAGTGATCGATTTGAAGTCAATGGCTAGACCCAGGCATATTTGGAAAATAATTCGATGAAAAAAGACATATATTTGTAGCCACGATTACAGGTGGCAAAATGATAGACATCGGCAAAATCGGCTTGTCATTGATGGTCGACTCAATCCACTCAATTGTTACTTCTGGGAACATTTCGTTGAATGGGTTTGTGTATAATCTACGTGGCTTGTTCTTGTAACCATCACTGTACTTGACTTAATTGCGGATTTCCAAACTTGTTTTGGCTGCACGATCTAATTCCTGACCTCCTTCATATGCCTCAGGATTGGCTGGATGTAAATGCTCGCTAACGCCTTCTCCAATTTTGTTAACAACTCACCCACTCTTCATTGATGCTACTCTTTTTCATGTTTTATTAACTTGGATTGTACTGCTTTGCGTGTGCGACGAGAGATAAGTGTCAACGAGGAGGATGTTTGAACAAGGGTAATTGGGTGGGCATCATCTGTTTATTCCATCCAATTTCGGATATAGGAGGTGTTGTTAAACTATTATTCACCTTTTCTCTCCTGGACGCTGGTGGTAGCGGTGGGTAATGAACGTTTCATCAGAGTCTGATAAGCTGTTGGATAAATATTGGATTAATTAACATTATAACGCACAAATGTAAAAATATAAAACTATTAACATATTAATCTACAAAATACAAACAAAAGGCTTGAATGATTCCCAGTGCCAAAACAATAGAACGATGGATATAGTTTACTAAGGAAGCAAATAACGTACAATTGTACTCATGTAGTAAAATGAAATATTCACACATAGCGAAACTGTGCAAATGCAAAATGAGAAATTTATAACTTATCTGTTCAGTCCCTAAAGAAATAATGCGTTTTTTTACGAACCTCAAAATTTAATTCTTCTGGATGGATTTACAGTTTGCACAACGTAAAGCTCAATCCCACGGATACTTAGAACGCTCGGGTCTCTCTATACTCTGAACACACCAGACTGCTCTACACGTTCCATATGATCTGGACACCAGATTTTGGACAGTACTTGACAACACTGGTCACTCCACATACTGGGCATCACCATATGCTCTACATTCACGACACTCGAGATGTTGGATAGCTCTACTGCTGAGACAATCCAGATACTATACAATTCTACAGTTGGGACACTCCAAAGGCAGACAATTCCAGACATTAGACAACACGGAATAACACCGGTTAACACCGGACAACATCAAACACTGGACATTTCTTTATACTGATCAGCCGAACATATGTCAAATACTGTGTATTTTATATATGACACTGGCGTAAAAATGTACAAACGTTATGCACAGTAACATATGTTTACGAAACAACAAGTTGAGAAACAACTAGCCTTGAATAATCATAATCCTTATGTACTAAACATTACTAACAATTGTAGCATTATAATACTAATAAAAATCCTTCGCTAAGTCGTAAAGAAGAAAATAAACCAAAGCTACAAATTTGGCACACACGAGAAATGATTTAAGCTTGCATATCACTACAGCTGGAGATGTATGAGCCCTTATAGTAGACTGCCGATTGACAAGACGTTCACTTATATCTGTCTAGTAACGATTCATGTCACAAGCGACATATATATTGCCGTACACATGTTAAGCACCTAACATTTGACAAATAGAGGACGAAAAGTATCAGGATGAAAATACAAGGTTTTAACATAATGAGCATCACGTAGACATTTAAAGGGGATATTTTCATGTTTTATTTTGGTGGGTGTCTGTTAAGAGTCAAATCTATTTTAGTCTGAGAACCCTCTTGTATACCTTTTGTATTAGGAGGTAATAACATATACACTGGATTAGTTGGTTCCTCAATTATTAGAAATCCTGAAGGAGCTGTTGGTGCAAATGAATATAAAATATACCCTTGTTGGGCTTGATTTGATCTTTCGAGATGTATTTGGTAACTTCCGTCGATGGCATCACACACTAAATTTACTGCAATCACCGAGGATATATTTACGTTTTGAGGAGCGATATGCCTACCTCCACCATCTGGATCATTATTATGTTTGAAGATGATTGTTTGTGGTCTCCATGCGGTAAGTAGCAGAAAAAAATGTTCCTGAATAAGATCATTAACAAATTTTTTTAGTTCATTTGCGTTATACCCAGGAAATTTGAAATCGGGTCAATTAGTTTATGCTATATTATATGCAGTTAGGAATTTTTGTTGATCTCCATTCGTTTCAATAATTAATACTTGAATAATTCTTTTGTTGATATATTCCATGTCAGATACAAGTTTATTTAATATCCTAGCATATTTTATAATCTCACTGCGTGAACTCGCTATATCAGAGAGATGCTCCTTGAAACTCTGTCGTAGTCGTTCTAGTTGTGTTTATGTAATTGATTATTTTTTTTAAAATAATCAACGATATTAGTTAGAGTAAATGCAATGGTGATAAATTAATCATTTTTTGTTTCTTTCTTCAAAAACAAAATCCCATTGTATGTTATTGTTATCATGAAATGTAAATCTATCGGTTAATTTTGCGGGGTATTTGTATATCAGATAATTCATCTCGATACGATGGAGTGATTTCATGATATGAATGTATATCTGTAACATAATCAGATTGTTTAGGTTCGGGTAGATTCTGGTAAGAAATCCGAGATGGGATTTCAGGCCATCCTAACACGGTTCTTATAGAACTCTGATAGATGTCTACGGCATACCAGGATGAGTTTATCTCAATGACAGATGTTAGTGTTGGTTCATGAACTGTTAAAGCGATTTTTGATTCTTTTGCAGTAATGGAGTTTATTCTGCGTTGTAATTCATTATTAATCTGTTCAATTTGGTAAGACCCAGATGGTAAGGAAATAACGTTCCAATCGGGAGTTCCGTCTGGTTTAATTTTACTCGCAAACACCAGGGAATTATTTGGTTGCTGACCACCAAATGGTTGTGATCCAATATTTGTCTAACTGTGGTATACTCATAATTTTGCTAACGCTATCTCCTTCACCAGAATCGCAGTGGGGAAATTCACACTGAATTCAGGATTGGTTGAGGTTACTGAGATCATGGTGGTTTTCACCGGGGTGGTATTTTCTACTATTCGTTGAAGTAGTTCTTGCCATGTTACTATATTCGTGTTGTTTTTCTAATTTTGACATCACGGAATCATAAACAAGTACCTTCGCGAAAAACTCACTATCGGATATTAATGTGTCATCGAGTGAGGACGATATCATCGAGGATAATTGTGAGTACTCGTTGGATACAAAATGGAACGTAACTACATAGTCTTGTAGGTTACGCTGACTACACGATGATATTTTGTTTTGTTATTATTGAAATTATTTCCACGATTGTTGTCGCCGCTGATATACAAATTGTAACAGCTATCTGGGCAACCATTGTCACTGAAGAGAGTATAATACCAGGTCCAGTAATTACACCTGATACCGAGTACACGGTAACATCATCTGCGATAATTCTTCGTCGATATTTGTTTTAATTTTACTTCGTACTCCTAAGTGAGTGTTTTGAGTTTAGTTTGAAATTCTTTGACCTGATCATAGTGATACTGCTGTGATGTTGCCATTGACGTCGACATTGTTTATTTACATTAACAGATAGCAATTTCAATTAAGTTGTTTACTCTGATCTGCTACAAATTCTAATACTAATTATATATACCATGTTACTGATACTCTAGCTAATATTGTGAATTCAGTTGTATCCTTGTCGATGATCGTTGATATTGTATTATTGACCCCAGTTGAACTTGTCGATGAAATATTAACATAAGTCGGTGACACTATTGTTAATCTGTAGATGCCTTTGACGGTCGCGCTGATATTTAACGTGTTAGTGAGTGGTGTCCACGTGAATGATCCGTGTGGATCACCACATTTATAGTTTTTTCATATGGAATTTTTGTTTTATCTAATCGGTTAGTCATCTCAGGAAAATTTTCCTTGATAACATCGTAAGTTCTCTTGATGTCATCGATGGATTTTTTTACATGCAGCAGTTTTATGTCTACTTGATCTAATGAGGCTCTAAAGAATTTCTCAATGAGAATTTTACGAAAAGTTGAAAATTTCTCGACATGATCTTCATGTTTGGATTGGAGTGCTGCTAATTCTATAATAGCGGTTTTATGTCCGTGAGCATTGGTAACGTCACCGGTGGATTTCCAAAGACATTTTAATATTGGTGCATCAATCTTGTCAACTATTTTTCTTTGTAATTCAGCAAGTTGATTAAATACAATTATATGTTCATCATATTCATCGCGTAGTTTTTTAATGGTTCTAAATTGTCAATTCTATCAGTGTCGTTGAAACGAGGACACTCGGTTTGAGCCTACCCTGATCGGAAAATACCGCAATAGTATTTTCAGCTGCGTCGTGGTTTTTAACTAAAATATCATCCAGGGAAACATTACTCGTTTTCAATCTTCCCTGACGGTCTTGAAATACAACTATTTCATTGGGTTCCACACTTGCGAGGTTTAGTTCGGATATTTCATCTTCGATTATTTCTTTTTACATCCTTGGTTGCAGATATTTCCGTGATGGGTTTTCTTGGGCTTGAGAGAGATCTTCTCCAAATTTAAATCATAATCTTTTATATAATTTCTCTCTAAAAAGCGATTGCTAGTATATTCGTGTACGGTTTTATGAGGTGGTTTAACCGATGATGAAATAGCGTCGAGGACATTTAATACTTCTATGCCGCATATTGGTGGGTCGGTCATTTTCTGTGTTGGTAGCGTGCAATACCAGATGGGAATTTTCGTTGATAGTATATAACGCATAAACTCTTTAGGCGGCGCTAACCCATATGAATCTAAATAAACAATTGCACGCGGATCAATCGCGTATGCAACCCAGTCAGTTTCAGGTCCGGTGCTGTTGTCGAGATTAATTGTACCGGCTTCAGCGTTGTTTTGTTGTTGTGGTAATTGATTTCTCATAAAAACACCTCTGAAGTTTTTTATCGATACATTTTTAGCAACATCGAGTAAATCCAAATTTGACATCGGCGATATCTGCGATACTGTTATTAAATTGTTCCTGGTATTCGCAGGCTGTTTCCGCTTTACCATGAATGAGGAGTTCCTGGTAGTCTTACACCATTTCCTGATTGTTAATTTTTTATGTATCCTCGCCCAGTTGCTTTCTTTAGTGCCATCTCTGCCGCTGTACCAAAGGCTCCTAACGTGGAAGCTTTCTCCACCGCTGGGATCACTGCTGTAATTAGTGCTGGTAACGAAGCGAGAAGTGGAAATATACCACCTGACCTTATTATGTCTCTGATCGCGGACGCAGAGTGAGTGACCTGAACAGCCTTTTTATCATTGATTGCATCATTGAAATACTTAATTGGACAAGATGTCAGTGATGGTTTGTTCTGACCACCATACATCTGATTGTGTTTTAATGATAGCTTAGTTCCACATTTTTAAGCTGATTCCGATTGCAATTTTTTAATCTGACCAATAGTCAACGTCACATTAACACGACTATATGACTTTTTATTTAATACGAGATTGATCTAATTGTCAACATTTACATATTTTCTACTGGCGCATCAACTGAGCTCAATCGTAAAAATAGTAACACCTTCGAGTAGCATTGATTTGTCACTGAGTATGACATCAATTGCTCTGTATCTACCACCAACAGCAGGAAGTCGTGTTACACGAGCTCAGAAATGTATGTCAACTACGGACTGTCTGATTAAGTCAAGATGTTCCAGCGAAAAGTAGTAGATGGAATATAGATTTCTAAAATCCAATTGTGATATTTGCAAACCAGTGTCTATATTATTATCGAGTCCCATAATGTCAGCAGGCGATGATACGCTCGTGCTATTTGGTTTTGTCCGTATTTAAGTAAAATATATTCGGATGGTTCCTGTTGACCATTTATCATCAACGAGATTTCATTAACACCCAATGGATCAAATATGATATGGCTGCGTAATTGTGAATTTAATCTCCCCCTATCCTGTAACTCAATCAATATGTGTCGCTGCGCAGCAACACCTTGTTATGATGCCAGGTTCCATGTAAATACACCATTAACAGAAGATTCCACGGTATCAGTTGTTGATTGTTAACCATGATATCAATGATTTTTCTCTATGATCCATAAATGATAGTACTTTTTCTTCCGCGGTGATCGATGAAGTCATTACTGGCATCCACAGGGAGATTTTTGTTATATTGAGTTTACCATAATCATTATCTGGATTTGAAGGATCTGCTGAAATCCTCCATCATTATCATCGCCTTTTCGCACGAGTACTACTATGTGTTTAGCTCCATAGATAACGTTTCTAAAATTTCTACAAAATCCCAATATATGAGATAGTGGAATCGTGCATGAAAATAGTCTCCGCCGTCCTTCCAACATTAATGCACATGTCGCTAACCCTAGGATGGAATCAGGATCATTATTTATAATCATATTCTCGACATCACCATTAGCAGCACCAGCATTATTTGGGGTTGTATTATAATAAATGGAGCCTGTCTAGCGCGATCAGTAATATTCTTAGCAAACATTATAGATGGACCTGCTGATCTTGTAAAATCATCGGAATATCTTGCTAACCCCACTATTGTTATGGCAACATCAACATCACGCTCTAAAGCTTTAATCTTTCTGTTATCAATCATATAGTTCGCACTCTCAAATAGTGCCATGATACCATTATTGACAAAGCCTAATTTGGCATTTAGGTCATATGGTGCAGGCACAGCAGGAGTATCAGCAGCTGTTACAAGTTCTCCTACTTCAATAAATGCTTCAGCTGGTAGAAAGTATTTGCTGGTATCATGGACCTAAAGTTCGATTCTTGATCGACTATCTGGTTGTATTGCATTATAGGAATAATACTGATAATCGCGTACTGAATCCGCTTTGAGCATTGGGGCATCTAAATCAAACGCAGTGTCAGGGACGATTTGAACATTTTATTATATATTTCTTAATCTAAATCGCGATTTCAAACCACTTCCCGCTATCATATTTGCAGAAATATATCCCTGAGTGTCATATCCTCCATTGTTCAGTGAGACCTATCAAATGAGGTGGGAAAACCTACTCTACTACTAAAACAATTAAGCTAAAAAGCAATAATTATATATACTGATATTATGTTTGCATTTATATATCTACATTCATCAAGTGTTCTGACTGTGAACTATTTTCTGTTATCAGCCAAATAAGCGCTAATTTGAGTGTTTTCGTCTGTATAAAGATGTATGTTTGCAGAGGAGACATTTTCCCAAATAATTCTTTCATTCCAGTATCGTCCTTGTTAGTTCTGTGGTTGGAGGTCTGGGCAGGCTCACTATTTTGATTGGGTTCATTGCCTGCTGCTGTCATAGCCCAAGAACTCTTATGTATCCTACGAACATTAACGCCCAGACAATTGTGAGTAAGTATTTGAATAATGACAGCTTTACTATTGATCGCTGGGCATGCACATCAGTACACAAATACTGTGCTGTTTTGAAGCCAATAATGGTGAAGAATAGGAAATATTTAACGGTAAAAATGACGATTGTTAGTATTGTTATTATATTATTTATTAGTATTGTTATTAGTATTATTATTATTAACATTATTATTATTATTATTATTATTATTATTATTATTATTATTATTATTATTATTAGTGTTATTATTATTATTATTATTATTATTATTATTATTGCTCATTTTCCAAGCAGTTATTTTGTATTTGGAAATGTTCAATCCCGTCATGGCTTTCTTGATTATGATAGGATGGTACACCTTAACTCATTGTTATAGTTTGCAAGCAGGATTCAAATTGTACTATGCGTTTTGCGATTTTAATCGGAAACGACTACTATGAAGCACATGAATTACAAAATGTACACTTTTATTCAATGGCACTGCGATATGACTTAGATACATATGACATCATCTAAGACTGTGAAGCATATTGGGGAAACTAATATACGTATATGATCACAGTATGTTAAACTACTAAAGGCATTTGTAAGATGGCGATTTCAAGTTGAGTTATGCGTTATTATTAATTTTTATTTTCTCACTAGTCTAATTTCATATACCTTGTTGACAAACTCATTTGTTTGTTTGTTTTTGATTATGATTTTTAACGTAGCTTTTAACAATCAGTTTAAAGTGATGTCTAGTACTGGGGTATATATATATCAATCCCTGACACGGCCATTGAGTTCCCCTTGTATAATGTGGAGTAGTTCAGTGGAGAAGGATGTAAGAAAATATGGGTCATGTGACATTGATGGTTCAGGACTTCATCATTCTCAAATGAATCATCTAAACAAAATGAGAATTATTGTGGTGCATCAGGAACTGACGTTAATGATACGTAGGTTTCTGGGCATATAGCTGATGGACTATTTGGATAATGTGCAGTCAACTTGTTCTTCTTTGACACAAGTTTCAGCTATGTCTGATATGAACTGTTGGATCTTTCCAAGTCATTGGCACTGCAAAAATAAACCATCTCCTATTTCTTTTAAACCACTGGCTAAGCTATGTTGCACAAATGTTGCTGTATACGTTTGTAGTCATCCTGTGCTCCTGAACTTAAACATGCTTCAGCAAAACTACAGGCCGTAGTTATTATACTGCGAGTTTGTGATGCACACGTCACTTCATCGCAAACATGGCATATGTTTTATGCATTGTTCACACAAGTGCGAGGAGGCTCTGCTGACTTTGGATATACATAAATGTGTCCCGTTTCATAATCAAACATTGACAAACAAGAGCTCGATACTGTGTGATTTCTTATGATAAAATAGTGCAATTTGTCATGCAGAGTGATGTAAGCTTAGTCATAATTGCATCAGCCATGAATTCTAGGAATAATATTATGCTATTCATATTGCATTTATCACTGTTTCGCCTAAGAAAGCATGCATTGTGCAAACGCAAATGTATATTTATTCATAGATCCAGCCAAAAAAAATATTCTAGTTATTTCTGATCTAAACTGATAGCATTAACCTTTATAACGTAGGTATTCTCCTCCATTCCCATGTCTGGGGTCAAATATACTTCCACTGTATTAAATCATTAAATTTAGAGCCAATCAACAATTGTTATCATCATTTTCACTATCAGTGACCTGGAACTAGTAAAGTTAGACTACATCTTTTTCGGAGGCTTTTTGGCTGTAGACCCTTGTTAATTCAACTAGTAAGCATTGCTGAGAAACGACGATTGCTTTCATTACATTTCAGGTTCATATTGAATAGGCTTAATAGGAATTAAATATCCTGGTGAAAAAGTGTCCCAATATAGAATTATTATTTTTCAGATACACGGCTGGATATTCGACTCGATTCTAATAATCAACCAAAGCTAGGTTAGGCACAAATGAACAAAGTTGATGCTAAGTGTTAACGTCTTGACTTTAATTACCAAACATCGCAATGTATCAATGCATGTCACCACGTTGATTTGGTCTCATTCATTACTTGAATGCATCTAACGATAACAAATCACACTATGGTTCTTCAAAGTAGCTATATAAGCCAATTTTGGATCGTCATTTATCTTTCAGTGGATAAACATCCACCCGTTAAAACAAAATAGCATTATTACAGCGGACACAAAAGCCAGATCGAAATAGATTACAGTCAGCTTGGTTATTGGAGAGTGGAAGCAATCTTGAAAAGAATGTGCAGGTGCGGCCATCGTCATGATTGGTGTTGATTAGTCATGGATAGCCAACAAGCGTTGTGGAATATTTATCTTCCATTACCCAGATCGATTTCAAGTGGTTGGGTTGATGTTCAAACATATAATTAGGTTCCTACGAATGAAATTTTATTTCATTCACATGATCGTTTCCTTGTTCGACGAGGTCGATGACACACCTATAAGTACTTGGTAATCAGGCTGGAACTGTTCCAGAACTAGGTTAAACGAATGCCATTAGTAATAGCAGTACAAAACAATAAAGTCGATCCGTCACGACTAGTCAGAAAATGATTTAATAATTGATACCAATGCATCCACTGGCAAAGAAGTTTGTATGTTACCGCTAGCGTCGTGCTACTAACTCTGTTAGACCTGTATATGTGTTAACAACTACGGAACGTACTGATACTCTATGACAATCAACGCGTAGAGCTGAGTGTTATCCTGTGTGGCCAACACCACATTAGTGCATCGTTAAACACCCCATGTTACGGGCACCGTATTATATCATTACGTAGGCTCAAATTTACGTTGGCCCTAAATACATTATTTGTACAGTTAGTGTTGGAAGTATTTCTGCATAATAACTTGTAGAGCACCTATTGGTTTTTCATTTTCGTTTTGTCTGGTTACAATCGTGTACATCTTATGTCGCAGTCTTGCATAGTTTACAACTGGATTAATCGGGCTTGCGTTTTTGAATTTACCAATGACCATTTTGTGTTGCTGTTAACAACAGATGCTTTTCCTGAAAATAGTCCTTTTTAATTTAATTTACAAACTATGGGTGTGTGCATATAGTAATTGGATGTAACATGCATCAACAGCGAGTAAATGTTACTGCACAGCATCATAGCTAGATATACGTATAACTGCTTGATCCTGTTAAAACTCGTATGTGAACAGTTGCAACTTAATGTAAATGTACATGGAATGATAGGTCAAACTGATAGAAATAGCCGTAGTCGCTTTATATTGTGATCTTATTTGAGTTTTCGCACGTCAATCTATCTATAACCGATTCACGAATACTAACCAATCGGCAACGGCTGCAAATCATACTTTTCTAAAATATGTATTTCATATATTATTGAACTTCTAATTGCAGTGGTGTCATGTCCGTCCACGTTTATGTTTATGGTGTTCCCATATATGTGACGCAACAAATACAAATCGCCTAGAAAAGAGGCGTTTAGTAACAAATGCTGGTCGATGTCATTGAGCAATTCCACCTCGATTAGTATTTGGACACCAATGCATTACAAGACATTTTTGCAGACGTGAAGCAACGTGCATGATCGATCAGAATTGAGACGTGAATGGCAGTGTGACAAAAGCTTTCAAACACATCAGCCAGGGTCGACACATCGGTGAGCAGAAAACAATGGTGATATTCATCAATATTGTGCATGTAACTACCGACCGAACTAGAAAGATTGTTGTGTAACATCTTAGCCATCCACGACTTATCAAACGCTTTTAGGAGTCCAAATCGAATTTCATCAAGTGTGTCGATATTACTCATGTATTCGTATGAGTGATGGCGAATGTTACCACCAATTTGTGCAAGGAAGCAAGCAGAAGCTGCACCGATTATATGACCCAAAACGTAATATTGATGTTTCTGATGCTTGCTCAGTGACCAAACCATTGCAGAGTTATAAATTAATACAATTGTGTTAGGTAAATTCTCAACTCTGACTCTATTATGTGCAGCTCCTTTGTACGGGACAGTGATGTAACATTGATTTTGGATATTGCAAGCGGTGGATGTAAAAGCTTTGTCAGAGATTATTCAATGAAAGCTTACGGAAAACGCACGAAGTGTTTGAGCAGTTATATTAAAGTAAACTGGTGCACGTAACAGATGTGGGTTCCATTTTGTTGCATCCGCGAGCGATTTACTAAACATTTCAGTCAAGTCCTAGCCATAAAACTGGTTATCGTTGTAAATATGTCGGGATTCAGGAGGTGGTGTGTATCAGAAGCCACACAAAGGGAAAATTGCAAATGGCCCAATTTGACACAACTGCATGTAATAAAAGTTTTAAATAATACTTTTATTCTTGAGCCTACTTGTACGACATATCCTTATGTCAAGCGTGTACTCTGCAATTCTTTGACCTGTCCTTTTGTTTCATTGCGAAAATATATCGACGAAACAATATAAAAGGAAAATCATTAGAAAATCATTTTACCCAAAAGACGGTCTGAATTTCATCTAACGTTCAAAAATATTGAAAAGTAATGTCGAGCTGACGAAGCTGAAAAGATGGATATTTTTTTATAACTATTGTTTTAGTAATGGGATAAAATGATGCAATATTTTTGCTCAGTTTGATATGACGTAGAGTGTTAATTTCTAAGGTATATTTTGCTTTGTTCTGGTCTCTCTTGTACACACCCATATTTGTATGACGACCATATATTACAAGATACCCAATGTTTCGGTTATCACATGATCTGAAACATGTTATTCAGGTGCTTTATCCCAATCGATAGGAAGATACCGTATTTTTCTAGAATTTTTCAAACAACATCCGCCAATAAAAAATAATCAAAAAATATTATTAAACCTTGTTATTTAGAATATCGCTATCAACTATTGTTTTGTTACACATACCAATGTATTAATTTATTTGTTCGATGTAACGTTTGCTCGGGGTCCAATCACGTAGACTTAGTCTAAGTAAAGATATTCTACACACACACACACACACATATATATATATACTATATACATAAACACATTCAGTATATGGACCTGTCGGCTGAGGAAACGATAGCTAACACAAATGGCAGGGTGGAGTGACAGATCAATATATCTCAGCAGTTGAGAATTGACTAATAAGTACTTTATAATGTGTCTATATCATTAATTTTATTTAATTGTCTCTTTCAGCTGTTTACAAATATATTCCTTGATTTTCCATGCTTGTATTGTACCATATAGATAAGAAACAGACACACTAGATATATATATATATAGGCAGGGAGGTAGACAGACAGACAGACATACAGACAGACATATAGATATATATAGTTATAATTATACTCGTATTATCATTTATTGTAAATGTGTGCAACGTTGTAATAAACGTGATATTTATAATCATTTCAGTGAATAGCACGGGAGTTGCTCATGGAACGCCAACCCAATCTTGGCCCTCCGTACGGATATGTCGACAATCCCTATGGTGTATGCAAATGTGCCTCAGCAATATTCCATATACTCCACCATATGCATCTAAATATTAGAAGATACCGTCTCTTCTAGACGTTTAATCTATTTGCTAGAATAAAAAAGTTGTTCCATATTTTTCTCATTGCACTTGAGATAACTGGATAGGTGATGTTTTCTCGGCAAACTAAATTTTATTTAATGTGTGAAAAGGTTAAATTGTAGGAGTTTGATTAATAGGCATATGAATATTGAGCACCTTATCGTGTTAGTAACTACATTATTTTCACTGGATGCATTCATAGTTTATAAATTGCATTTTACTAATTTATCTGTCGTTAAATGAGAATTGTAAGTTATACTTGCACGTTTCCTAGAAATTGTATTATTCATGTAAGAAAGCTTTGTTGTATAACACACATAAGAATGAGGCTAATATTTAATCCAATTGTACCATTTGACTACTATGCAAAAAACCAACAACTGTCAAAACGTAACTTTATCACCAATTGTCATGATAATCTAAAAGACAATAGAGGCCTGTCAAGAAACCATGTAAATAAACAGTTGGACATACATTCGCATGTTTTAGAGTCAGTCTATGAAGATAATTTATTTAAGGTAGAGAATTTTGAAAATATTTTAAAATTATTTTTAACAAAAATTAGATTCCGTAAAATGATCTTAAGCTTTTCATATCAATCAAGCTATCATACTGCACTAACAACCTAAATAAATTGTTCAGTTTCCTAAATTCAGCACGTTTGTGATCCAGTGTCATGGAATGTTATTGACAACCATAACGTTATTATGGCATATAATGATTTGTAGGCTTGTGATCCAGTGTCATCGAATATTATTGACATCCATAAAGTTAGTTTGAATGATTTGTAGGCTTGCGAGCAGTTGAAAGTGTCCAGTATTTACATTTTATGTATTTTCTTTGTATGTACCTGTAAATCTCGAGGACTTACCAAATGGTAGTAATAAAAGAATAGAGAGCAAAGTATCCAACTTCCTAATACAAAATGACTCTTTATACATACAATGGTCTGGTATGGATCTTAAAGGACACATGGCGCGAAAATTGTAGTCATTGGTCTTTTTGCACACAAGATGAAACGATTGCAACATTTCGTGGATAAAGTAGAAGAATGTAAGAGGTAGAAATGTGTCATATCATCTTGGACAGTAACTGAAATCTTGGCTCAAATCCATGAAAGCGATTTTGAAGATGAGATGATGATCCAGTATCCAGACAAATCAATTATACACCCAACCAAAGTTTGCCACCAATAAACCCTCAAAATTACTATCACATTTGAGAGACGAAGAAACGGTGACGGTTAAATATTTGAAGTTCTAAGTACCATTGGAGAAAGCAGAGGGTTTCATCACATAGGTGGGGGATTCTCTGTTAACCATAATGAAATGACAATGTCAAACCATAATAGAAGATCACTTAAGATTTTGAAGTCCCCCATTTGGATCGAGTTTTGCAGCCGAGCAGAATTGACACTTCCAAAGTCATCGACAAATTTCAACACGTGCAACAATCCAAGAAGTTTTACATCACTGATGGACATGCGACAGCGTTCATGACACACGCATCTCTTCGATAAGGGACAGGACGTAACACGGTGTTTTGGTGGAAGACCTTCGCTGCATCAACAAAGTCTCGTCAAAATTAACAACCCTCAAGACTAGATGTGTTTAGTCCTGGTCATCGTCGTAAGACAAACGTATGTCGGCAAGAACGACATTTTAGAATGGAAAAGATCCTGGATAACTGTTAAACTATCAGACCGAACCAAACAACGAAAAGAAACAGAAATCATGTTATTTCAAGCGGGTCTGTCAAGAGGCATACTCTGGCATTCCCGAAATGAAAAAATTGCACGACATCTTGGCTACACTCTACACATTGTATGTACACTCTCAAGAAGTGAGTACATCTATATTGTTTGGATGGAACCGATTTCCATGACGGAAAATACATCACATTTATTATCTCGATGAAAATTTAGATGCCATCACCAGGATCGCCACGATCCCGGAAACGATTATTATTGTGATGTTGTGCCTCTAAATCATGTCTTGACAAAAGACACTAATATGTGCATCGTCCTGTTGACAGCGCACTTGTATTAGACCTGTTTACTACTTATAATATCTTGGTTAACATCATTAAAGCGGTTTTCAACTCCTAAGTATGTGCCCTACTCGTGGCCACGCTATACGCAGCAATAATGTCAATGAGCATGTATGTTCAGCACGTAAACTAAGCCAAATTTGTCACCAAAACGTTGACGTAGCACATGAATGTTACATTAAAAAATACCAATGCATGATACATAAGATGACCAGCAAAAAGATAATTTCATCTCTTTGGATTTGGAATACATGTAAGAGACCAGAATTATCGTTTCTGCGTGGCTTACCGAGCGTGCAAGAAGTAAATCAAAGAGCCTATCTTCAGCCATTGTTTCCATTACAGCAAGATTACTAGTGAATGTGAAACAATCCTTAGGGGACCGTGCATGATAGCTGATTTTCCCAGTAGATCTTACGTGGAACCAATAGAACATATAACGTTAAAGAGATTGTCATCGCGTTGCCACGGCGATGGCTGAAAATGTATCGGGATACGATGGGCAATTTCTTCTCAGATACTATACGGAACAATATACCAAACCTCCTATCGTGAATTTGAACGGAGTCAATATAGTAAAAATTCAATGAATGCTGAATGCCCAAAATGTTTGAAATGCTAGAAATGGTCAAAGGATACGCCGTTTTACCCTATTTACCTGAAGCTGAAACCCAACGAGTAGCTTTATACGCTTGGTAATAAGATCGCGACATGGACCCTTTAAGTTTTCAGGAAGAAATGTTAACGTATCGTCGGTCGGAAGTGGTCATTTTACGGCAATGATATGGTAAAAGTCGAGAGGTATTCATGGATTACAAAACGGTCGATCCTTGGAAACAAGCCTGCACCATTGCCATAATGGTGTTCGTTAGTGTTCCGTCAATAATTCATGCCCGAAACAACACTGGATGTCATCGTCCCTCAAACAACCAATTTTTCCCAACGTCAATACTAGGTAAAAAGCAATACACTAGCTATATTACCTGTGTGACAAAGAATACAAATGGTTGCAGTGCAAATACCATCGAAAGGTATATGGCGGATGGATGAGATTAATAAACCCTCCAGAGCGTGTGCGAGTTTAACAGATTCATTTCACAGATGTCCCCTTTGCTATCCTCGACGTGGCACTATAACAATCAATATTTACAACGTACCATTGAATACGTGTACCAGGCCACTTGTCAGCGACGCCTAACGTTATAATAGCAAGGATACAAGTGGTGAAGATGTAAGACCATACGTGTACGATCACCGTTTCAAAACCGATCCCGAGATTGAACGTACCGTAGAAAGTTTTTGGACCGTCTAAACCCGAGGTCATCTTGTATGGAGGATGGATTAATACCACCTGCGTACTGTACAATGCCGACGATGAGAACAGAACATATATCAAAGATGTATTTGCTGTCTCCATACCTGTGCAAATATTGTCGCTTTCCAGAAGGGAACCCACAATTGCTTACGGAACACATTTACCTGGACAACATTTCACAAATCGAAGGAGAGATTTAGTGCAAACATCTGCCCTCATGGATTTGCATCATCCCCATATTCCTCATCTTTGCCAAGGCTAACCGATGTTTCCCTTGTGCAGTACTTGTGCCGATACATGCAACAAAGATCGACCGTTCCCAATACATGACGACACCACAACGGCAATTAAACTCAGAAGTGTATCTTCGCAGACTATGCATTCCTTTATGAAACTGAAACAAGTAACTAGCAGATATCCTTGCTGATGTCACACTAAAGAAAACGAAAAAAATACTTCAAAGGGAAATGCCTAGAATAGGAATGCATTGTCAAAGTGTTAAATTGCTTGTGAAGTAGAGGTAACGACCGTGTTAACAAAAGAAGGAGTTCTTGTTCGAACCTTTCCGCTACTTCCAGATGATTAAGACAAAACCAAGTTCATGAACATGTAGACGTCTATCTTCAGGACATTATCTTATTTAATTACAAAGAAGAATTATACTGTGTTCAAGCTGTCTATTTGGACATTTCCTCGTTGCGGATTACGCGACAGCCTATGCTCGCTTTAAATTGAACGAAGATTTAGAACTATTAAGAGATCGCGGACAGTTGCATCTACGTCGATGTCCTGGGTTACTGTTAGTTTAGAACAGAAGGAGGCCGTTTAGGATTCTCACCGAAAATATGATTCCATGTTTTCTAGTTGCGGTCCTACAAAATACGACTACGAATACTGGAAAAAAACATGAAATCCACACCGAGTGTAAAGTGAAAGGCTTAACTCTTAATTATCACAGCAGTCTAGTGGTGAACGTTAGCGTGCTGAAATAAGCCTTGCAGTCTGGACAGGATGGAACATATTTAAAGTGACACCTAGAATACTGTACCTTTACTCAAACATCAAATCGACGAAGCATATCCAAGAAGCGAGTGCAACTTCCCAATAACTTCACTTTCCCGTAAGGAAATGTTGATATTGGTCAGCATATACAAAATTGAAAACTTCCAAGACCGATAGTTCATTGTAATTACCAAAACCAAGCGAGAAAAATCAATTCTTTTAAACAGATATCATTGAAGCTGTTCGGTGATTCTCGTGAGATGAGAGCGATGCGGTACTCTGTGACATCAGTGATTCAGCACCATATCATGGGCACTTTTATATGACTACTACTACTACTGCTACTACAACTACTATCGCTATTACTGCTACTATATCTAGTACATCAATCATTGAAAATGACGTTGTACTTGTCAAGCCTGTTGGATGTAAAAGCGATGCAGTCGTTAATGAAGAACTAATAACTATTGGCTTTCATTGTAAATGTCATCCTCCAAGTAGAACCATACCACCCTACGGATGTCATTTCAACTCCTGCGGATTTCACCGTAACCTCATTGGAATAAATTTCAGAAATACGAATATTCACTGGTCATTTGGCCTGAATACTGTCACTTTGTAAGTCAATTCCAAACGCTCCAAACAGTATGGCCAACGTTATTTTGGAGGACCAATCCCGAAAAAGTAGACTGAGCCAAATTGTATGCTTGGCACATGGGTAATGTCAGGTACTTCAGTTGTGGCTTGTCTCTTCACGAGCGGAAGCAGAAAGATTTCACTCACCTAGAACGGCTCAATGGTCTTCGCGTTGTCACTACCTATTTTTATTTTGAATCAACTTATTGAATACCAAGTCGTTTATGAAACCAGATTGGCTTGGAGTCAGAGGTTGTTCAACGATAAGTCTTTAAAACCTATTTGAAAATTACTATGTATGGAACACCAAATGAATTGCAAGTGAAGATCTACATGGATGTTGCCAGAAGTAAATCTCAATTTATGACCGTTGAACCCATTTTTATCGCGAAAGACACAAGAGGAAAGGGAAACAAGTCAACAAACCCAACTTTGCGTTTATCTGGTTATTCTGCTGTAGAACGCTTAGATCAGAAAACGTTTATCCTGCATAGCAGTGGTTATAAATTATTCCATACGTCCATTACGTTCGCTCTAATAGAAAAGTTAATATAACATAAAGGTGACCCCTTAACGTAGTTATAATTATTGACTGACATGATCATGAATATTTACAAGACAACATTCGTGGTTTGTATGTGGAATTGAGAGAACTTATTTACAGAGAGCTGCTTAAAATACGTGCTAAAACCGCAAAGATCAATTGCATCTGATACGTCACCTATGATTAAACCACCTGCACCTGATTGCTTCAAGAGGACTGATTCCATGAAATGTTTCCACTGGTCAGGCTTCTGTTTATTTAACTGTATACTTACTGCAATAAATTCCAAAGAAAGTGTTGAATCATTTACACATCGTAAACTTACTTCAAGAGTAAATGTCTGCTCGGTGTGTTGTTGTGTGAATATTAGTGACTAAACCGTTTAGATTCCCCATTGTAGTACGAACATCTCTGTGCACTGTGCAGAAAGTATACATAATGCCTCCGACAAAAAGAGGTATATACACGACCTACCGTGCCTCGACATTTATCTGTGGTGACTGAACAAGTTCGGTAGAAGGAACTCAATGAGGGTATTCAAATTACTGTCTTATTGCTATCATTTCTGGGATTTCGTTTACCAGCTAATTTATATATTGTACAATCTTTACGAGAATCACCTGCCGCTGAATAAAACATGAAAGTGGTACGTTTAAATGGACACAAGCAATTCATTATTCTAAAAGTATTGCGGTTTGATCTGGATATTTTTCTACGGAAGAAAAGAGTCGTAAACATTTAGGTACTGAAACTTGAATTGAGATCCTAAATTCATACGTCCGGTGAAATAAAAAGCAGCAGCAGAGAGGGTGAACAGACCAGCTTTTTTAGTCGTCAACGATGCTTCCTTCTAGTTAATTTTACTAGGAAGTTCTCAATTTGTCAAATAAACCCTTCTAGTTAATATTTACTAGGAAGTCCTAATTTGTCAAATAGACCTTTCTAATAAATATTAACTAGAAGGGTCTATTTGGTAAAAAAAAAGATGCCATTTAGTTGACGTTCACCTCCTCGGCTGCTAATGCGCTAACAATTTTTTTACGATGAAAGTCTTTAAGACGAAAATCCTTTCAGGACTGTACAAATAAACTAATTTGTAAAACCTCACCTCGTAAATCAATCAGATTATTAGATTGGTCAGTGAGTTTGAAATTAATTCTCGTTAACAAATTATTATGACATCGCATATAGACTAGATTAGTTGGGTCTTCAATAATTAGAAATCCTGGAGGAGCCGTTGGTGCAAATGAGTATAAAATATATCCTTGCTGAGCTTGATTTGATTGTTCGAGATTTATTTGATAATTTCCTTCGATAACGTCACATACTAAATTGAGCGCAATCACCGTTGAAATATTCACATTGTTCGGAGCAATATGTCTACCGCCGCCTTCTGGATCATTATTAAATTTCAGAATATTTGCTGTAGGATTCTTCGATTTTTTCCAATTATCGTGGATTCTTTTGAACCCAATATCAATAGCATCGTCAAGTTGTTTCTTTAGTTTATCCGGATTATATCCAGGGATTTTAAAATCTTTAATCTCCGTTTTATTAATATTGTATAGATCCGCAAACTTATCATGTAAGATCTCTTCATTTAATACTTCTTGAATAATTTTCGAGTGAAATATTTTCATATCGTCGATGATTTTATTACCCGTTTCTACGACGTTGATAAATTCATCCTTGGTGAGAGAGCCGGATTTAATAGATATTAGCAGTAGTGAAAAATCATTATTCATTGCTGTGAAATTTCCGTTAATGAGAGGAATATAAATTGATTCAAAAATTTCTTTATTAAAGAATTTATTAGGAGCATAATCCTGATAACTCTTGACTTCATTGACGGGTTTTATTTTGTTGGTGATATAATCGGATTTTTTAGGTTCGGGTGGAAAATCCTTCGAATTTTCTCGCGAGTTATCCGGTGGTAATTCAGGCCATCCTAACACTGATCTTATAGAACTCTGATAAATATCTACAACATACCCAGGGGAATTAATCTCGATAGCAGATGATAATGTTGGCTCGTGAACTGTTATAGCGATTTTTGATTCTTTTCCAGTGAGAGATTTTATTCTTCGTTGTAATTCGTTATTGATCTGTTCGATTTGATATGACCCAGTTGGTAACGAGACAACGTTCCAGTCTGGGGTTCCGTCTTCACGATTTTTCCACGCGAACACCAAGGAATTATTTGGTTGTTGACCACCAAATGCTACCGATCTAATATTAGGCCAGCTATGATACACTCGTAGTTTTGCTAACGCGATCTCGCTCACGGGAACAGGAATTGGAAAATTCACACTGAATTCAGGACGTGTTGAGGTTACTGATATCGTGCTTGTTTTCACCGGTGTTGTATTTGTTACTATTTGTTGAAGTAGTTCTTGCGACGACATTATTATTATTATTATTCTGCTCTAATTTCAGCATTGTTGATTTATACAATTGAGCCATAGTTGAAAATTCGCTATCTGATATTGTTGTGTCATCCAACGACGATGATATCAACGAGGACAATTGCGAGTAACCGGCAGATGCAATATGAAATTTAATTACATAATTGTGTAGTTTACTCTGGCTACATGAAGATAGTTTTTTGTGATCCCGGTTAATATACCCGCAATTGTAGCTATGGAAGAAATAACAATTGGAACTACAACCGGAGCAATCATAGTAACCGAAGATAGTATTATTCCAGCCGCGGTGATTATTCCCGACACTGAATACACAGTGACATCAACTGCGGTTATTCTTCGTTGGTATTTTTTTATTTTTATTTGATACTCCTCACAGAGAGAACTGAGTTTAGTTTGAAATTCTCTGACTTGATCATAGCGATACTGATTCGATGATGGGGTCATTTTATTTTAAAAGCGCTAGCATTTTCAATTCAAAATTCTGAAAGAATTTTTAAATCAATTTAATTGTTTACTTAAATCCACTACGAATTCTACGTACCACGTTACTGAAACCTTGGCTAGATTTCCATCTGTAGTCGTTATCGTGAATTGTTCAGTTGTATCCTTGTCGATGATCGTTGATACTGTATTATTGACTCCAGATGAACTACTTGATGATATATTAAACTGATTCGGTGATACTATTGTTAATCGATAAATACCCTTGACTGCTGCGGTTATGTTTAAAATGTTGTTTGTGGGAGTCCACATAAATGATCCGTGTTGAATCGTGTGTACTAAGTTGTTGACGATAGATTTATCATGAGGAATTTTTACTTTTTCAACAACGCTTATCATCCTCGTTGCATCATCCTTTATTGCGTTGTTGAATTTTTTAAGTTCATCGATGGATTTTTTAATATCAGGAAGGGTTATTTCAATTTTATCAAATGGGCTCCCAATAAACTTGTCCATGAGGTTTTTACGAAACGTCATAAATAGTTTCACGTGTTTTTCATATTCAGATTGAAGAGTTGCTAGTTCTAACATAGAATCTTTTATTACGGTGAGTTTTGGTGTGGTTACTGGTGGATTTCCAAAAAATTCTAGTATGGGTTTGTCAATTTGGTCAATTGTATTTCTTTGTGTTTCACTAAACTGATCAAATACAATTATATGATCGTCATATTTATCGCTTAGTGATTTTAATGAATTCACTGTGTTATCGTATGTTGCTAATTTATCCGTAATCGTTGAAACAAGTACACCTGGTTTGAGTTTACCCCCATCAGAAAATAACGCGATAGTATCCTCTGCTGCGTCTCGTTGTTTAACCAAAATATCATTAAGAGAGATATTACTACTTTTCAATTTACCCTGACGATCTTGAAATACAACTATTTCACCAGGATCAATATTTGCTAGGTTTAATATTTCGGATATTTCATCTTCGATTAGTTTTTTAATATCCTTGTTATCAACAGTTTCAACTCCACTATCAGGTTTTTTCAGCGATGATAAAGGTCGTCCCCAAATATCAATCATTATTATAGAAATCTTTTCATCATTTAAATCCTATGGATTTTCAATCCAATGACCGCTAGTATACTCATTTACCACTACATGAGGTGGTTTTAAAGATTCTTTCGAAATAGCATTAAGGACATTTAATACTTCTCGACCGCATATTGGTGGGTCATTCAACGTTTGTGTTGGTAGTGTAGAATAAAAAATTGGAAATCTTTTAAATTTCTTAATATAACGCATAAATTCTTTTGGCGGCGCTAATCCATATGAGTCAAAATAAATAATCCCACGTGGATCAATTGTGTAACAAACCCAATGTGTTCCAGGTCCATCGCTGTTATCTAGATTAATAATACCGGTTTCAACATCATTTGGTTGTGTCGGTAACTGATCTCTCATAAAAACACCTCTGAAGTTTTTTATCGCTAGTTTTTTAGCGGCATCAATTAAATCAAAATTGGACATAGGAACCACAGGTTCCCGAACTATATCGTTCCTGGAATTCGAAGACCCTTTCCGCTGTACCATGAATACGGGGTTCCTGGTAGTCTTAGACCCTTTCCTTTTTTTTTACCAGATCCACGAGTGGATCTGCGGATGGATCCGCCTGTTGCTTTCTTTAGTGCCATTCCTGCCGCGGTACCAACGGCTCCTAACGCTGCTGCCTTCGCTACCGCTGGGGCTGCTGCGGCAATCAACCCTGGAATCAACCCTAACAACGGGAATATACCACCAGTCTTTTCCATGTTTTTAATCGCGCTCGCAGAAAGAGTAATCTGAACTCCTTTTTTTTCTTTAAACGCTTTATTAAAATGATTAGTCTGAGTTTTCGTCAGCGATAGTTTATTCCCTCCGCCATTCATTTGATTAGGTTTCAGCGTTATTGTGGTTCCACATTGCTTAGCTGATTTGGATTGTAGTATTTTTTTTTGACCAGGTGTCAACGTAACATTGATATTACTATACGACATTATACAAAACAGATTGATTCTAAATTAGAAATGCTAAGCATTTCTGAAATTGCAAAGCAATTTACAATCAAATATTTTCCACTGGTGCATCAATAAGTCTCATTCGTCCACCAACACCCTCGAGTATCATTGACTTATCACTGAGAATGACAGCAACCGCTCTATAATTAGCAATACCACCAGGACGGGTTACACGAGCTCGGAAGTGTATATCAACGACGGACTGTCTCATCAAGTCAAGATGTTCCAGCGAAAAGTAATAAATCGGGTACAGACTTCTAAAATCCAACTGTGATATTTGTAGACCAGTATCGACATTTTGATCGCGTCCCATATACGACAGCAACCGATGATAAACTCGTGCAATGTGGTTGTTTTCATAGTTAAGTAGTATTTCCTCGGATGGTTCTTGCTGTCCGTTTATTTTCAACGAGACTTCATTAACACCTATCTGATCAAATATCATGTGGGAACGTTCTTGATTGTTTAATCGCGCAGTATTCTGTAGCGCAATAAAAATATGACGTGGAGCTGAAATACCCTGTTTTGATGCTAGATGCCATGTAAGTGTACCATCAATATTAGAATCCATGGTATCTGTGGACGTTGACAACCAACTTAATAATCTCTTCCCCCCTTGATCCATAAATGACAGTAACCGCGGTTCTGTTGACAACGACGGAGTCAACACTGGCATCCACAGTGATAGTTTTGATAAAATGACTTTACCAGCGGCAACGCCAGCACCGCGCCAGATTGCATAATTATCAGTACCCCTTCTCATTAGCGTTATAGTATGCTTTACTCCATAGATAACTTTTCTGACGTTTCTACAAAATCCGAATATGTGATGGAGCGGAATAGCACATGAAAACCGTCGACGCTCTCCTTGCAACGTTGCTACTCTTGTTGCAAACCCTAGGTTGTAACCGGGAATATTATTTATGACATCAAAATCAGCATCTGGTCTTGTATATCCGGCTGGTGCTGGATTAAGTGCTGTAACTTGTGTTGCCTTTACTCTAGAATACTGGACGTGCTCAGCGTTATCAGTAATATCCTTAGAGAACATCATAGATGGACCAGCCGATCTAGTATAATCATCAGAATATCTCGCTAACCCGATTATTCCCGTAGCAACATCAACCTCGCGTTCAATAGATTCGATTTCTCTTCCATCAATGAGATATCTAGCACTTTCAAATAACGCCATGATGCCATTGTTAACAAAACCAACTCGGATAGTTGGGTTATTTGCATATGGTGTATCATCATGCTGTAAAAGTTCACCTTCGACTTCAATAAAAGCTTCAGCGGGTAAAAAGTATTTACTGGTATCATGAACTTGAAGTTCAATTCTTCCACGAAGATCAGGTTGTACTGCGTGATAGGCAAAAAATTGATAATCACGTACAGAATCATCTTTAAGCACTGGGGCGTCCATGTCAAATGCAACATCAGGGTTCTGTTTGAACATTTTTTATTATATACCCGTTGGTCTAAATTAGAAATCGGAAACGCTAGCATTTCTGAGAGGTGAAATCACTCAAAATCGATGCAAAATACAGAAATTGAAAATAAAAAAAAATAATATTATGTTAAATTAATTATTTAGTTGGGTATATCAATAATGTTGCTGATGAAAACAAATCTAGATAACGAAGATCAAATCGAAAATACAAATATTTCAATAACTATAACAACTGAGAATCCTATTCAAATAACCAGAAATATTAGTGTTTCTAACACTAGTGTTTCTAACACTAGTATAGGAAATTCAAGTGGAAACATTAGTGTTTCTAATACAAGTATAAGAAATGCTAGCATTTCTACTGAAACCATCGAAAATTCAGAAAATACAAGTATTTCAATAACTATAACAATTGGAAATCCTGTCCAAATAAATATAACCAGAAACGCAAGCGTTTCTAACACAAGTGTTTCTAATACAAGTATAAGAAATGCTAGTAATTCTAGTGATGATTTTTGAGAAAATATTATTCACCGACGTCGGAAATTCTTTGAATTAGAAAATGCTTTAGTACTTTTAAAGCCACTTCCTGCTATCATATTTGCTGTTATGTTATCCTGGGCGTTAGTTATCAACGACTGTAGTTTTTCATCTACTGCGTTATTTATTATTTTACTAACCCGCGCAGGCATAACCTCAGTAGATGGTAGTGAAGTCATTCTAGAAATGCTAGCATTTCCAGGTTTTGAAAAATTTCTACGTCGAACTAGCGCTGTTAGTTTATCCTTAGCGGCTGAAAATGCCTTCCCGGCAAGATCACCAATAGTGTTAATACCCTTATCTCGGATAACATCAATTGCTTTCATTGATAATTGTTTTACTAGCGGAGCCACTTTTGGAGCCATTCTTGAAAATAATCCCATTATAGTATTACCGAGACCATCTCCATAGTATGCTCGGTATTTTGGCAATCGTGAGTTTACCACGTAGACGTTAGTTGGTTTATCATGGTTGTAGTGTATGATCATTCTCTATATAGAAACACTAGTGTTTCCAAATACTAAAGCATTTCCAAATTGATATTTATCTAATCGCTATGATAACCGTAGAAATTCGAAGAATTTCCATCCGCAGGATTTTCGGCTAACTCTTCAATGAAATCTCGATATGTTGCAATATCCATGATACCACCTTGAAATAATCGCCTACAGATATCAGCTGCTTCATTGATTATTTCCAGTGAGTTATTCCCGGCTCGTTTTCCTCCTACAAGTATTTCTAATCGTGCTATATCACCGAGAATATTGCCGGGACATGTTACACTAGAATTTCCAACACTAGAGTGAAAATCCATAGGTGAATATCCCTTTCCGGTTTTTTTCTTAGTTTTTGCTTCTCTTTTTCTTTGTTGTTGTTGTATGTCATAATCTTCAATTCCTCTCGTAAACATTTTATACTCCAGTTTTCCCTTTTTTAAACGATCAATATTTTGATTCATTTTAAACAACCAATCAACCCAGTCAGGTCGTGATATTTTACTCTTTTTATAATCGTCCTTCAAAAAACGTTCTCTTGAATAATAGCTTTGGACAGCAAAATTACCAAAGGCGATATAATCGTTGGGTTTTATTAATTGAAATTGTTTTATTTGTATTATACCCGCCGGAGTGAATTTGTCTATAAAGGGAACACCACGAGGAGTGGAAACTGCGCCTTCTTGTTCTTCTTCTTCCTCTTCTTCTTCCTGTTCTTGCTGTCGTTGTAGTTCTTCTCGTTCTTCTCGTTCTTGCTGTCGTTGTAGTTCCATCTCCCCTGCGATTTCACCTGGAAGTATTTGTACAGCTTGTTTTGTTTGTTTAGTTCGTTTTGCTATTTTCTCCAACACAGGGAGAAGAGGCTTCTATGTTCTATGACCTTCTTTAGGGACATCTCCGTATATCGCCCGTTCAGTTGCTGTTTTCACACCCTCAGTTGCACTAACAATAGGTTTGAAGAGTTGTTCTGTATCCTCTGTGAAGTCAGTCTGAAATAATTGCCGTTGTTGAAGTTTTTCACGTATACGATCACGAAGGGGTAATATTTTCTTAAGAGCTTCAAGTCTTTCTTTAGTGTTCCGTGTGGTCAATGATTGTCCTATCATTATTAAAAGAGTATCATTATTGTCAATTAAAAATCCTTTGGATTTTCAAATGCAAAGCATTTCCACTCAAAGAGTTTCCACTCAAAGATTTTCATTGTAATTTCAATTGTGAAACTGGACAAACAAAATAAATCACTAAATTGTACACTAACTTGTTATATACTTCCCTGTTGTTACACACACATAATTTTACTTCCTCATAGTGTGATTTATACCGTACTGGTTATACAAACAAAGGAGGCTCTCTACGCGTGGGGCTCATCAAACTCAAAATCCAAAATCCAAATTTTTAACGAATTTTTAACGAATTTTTATTGAGAGTTTTCCATTAATGTTTTTAATTGTCTCGCCTTATGGTTAATAAGCTTTCTTTGTTCATAATCTAAACCTAATTGCTTACGTACACGTTCAACGATGCTACATAATGGTACGAATACATTAACATCTTCAGTATTGACTAAACTTTCACGTATAAACTTTTGTATCCGCTTAATTAAAAAATATTTTTTAGATAGGACGTATTTTCCCGTCTGTTCTGCAAATTGTATATCCTCGAAATCGGTCATAATTTGATCACAATCTAACCCTGAACATAATTTTACATTTTGATCCTTCAGTTTGTTGATTTCAATAATAATCAATTTGAGATTTTCAATATTCATATTATATAATAATATATTTGTTTAAATACAAAGTATGAAAATTCTTTAGAATTAAAAATACAAAGTATTTTCAAAATGAATTCTGGATACACTAAGGTGTTGATCATCTTAGTATACCCAGAAGCTTAATGCGATTATAGGTGATTATGATTATATATAATGAATGACGACGGCACATTCACCGTTTTGAACCCCCTTGGTGTTTTATACATCAAGCAGCGCTCAACGGTTACAACCGACAAACACATAACAATAGATTATAGGTGAACAATGACAATGGATGACGACGGCACAATAACCCCTGATCTAGTGTGGTAGGCGGTTAAATACACATAGGACGGTACAACAATAGATTATAGGTGACACAATGACAATGGATGACGCGGGCTATTCTACATTCAAGTGTAAACAAAACCGCAAAATCGAAACTTTGGTTTTGAATGTCAATAATAACGTTCATACCACGTGTGACGGTGTGGTTTTGTTTACACTTGAATTTCGGCTAAATGCCCAATTATAATAAAGACGAATTTGTATATATACACTCATTACGACGAGGTGATATAAAATAGGTGTAGTGATTGTAATTATTTGTTTGTTTATTAGCGATCACTGACAATGTTGAAAACACACATAATACTTGAAACAGACATTAAAAAAAATGTTTAAATACGACGTGTTTATAAAACAGTTTTGTTAATACTTGAAAAAAGACAAAATTGATTGTGTTTTGTTCAGATTTATGTAATTATAACAGCCAATGAAAAATCGAAGATTTTCCAATCAATGTTAGAAACATTAATATTTCCATGTTTAAGATCCGTAACTCTGTCATTGGTGGAAATCCTACGGATTTCACACGCGTTATACCTAACGGAGTTATCTCCCTACGTAAGAAAACTGAATTTTGTTTTTAAAACGCTTTGAAAAAGCGGTCTTATAAATTCCCTCTGCTACTTTTTGTACCGAGGAGGTGTAAATATCGAAATACTTACCAGCTTCTGACATTGATTGAAATACCATCTCCTTGTTGTCAGTGTCCATTGACTTTACGGATCTAGCATTTTTCGGGTATTTCCCAGTTCTTCCTCGTTTTGTGTTTTCACATTGAGAAATAGCTTGAAGGTTGTTCAATTTGTTATTCTTAGTATCGGAATCAATATGATCAATAACAAAACCATCTTTGATTGATTCGTTATACACTTCGAAGACGAAACGGTGACTGAGATACATTTTCCCTCCAGCTTTAAATATCAAATACCCCATACCATTATCCCACCCAATAGATTTCCTATTTTTACAATGTCTGACAATACCATCACGAGAAGCTTCGTAATTTTTAATAACAGGATGTCTTTGAAATTCTTGGCTCATTTGTATATATAATATATCTATTTGTCTAATTCGTTAATTGGCTGAATTATAACATTAGCAAATCTTTTTAAATAATCAGCCGTAGTTTTTATGATTTTGCCGTCATTGACGTCGTTAGGATTTTTGATTCTTCGCTTGTCATAATAACGTTTTAACTCTCTATAACGCTTACCCCCGCAATTAATGCATAACTGCGACTTGCCTCTTACACCTACCCCACAATGCAAACATGGTAGAGGCCCCTCTGAACCATTTCTAACACTTTGCATATGATACCCACAGAATTCATTTCTGCATGATTTGTTACACGGAGTCTTTGATCCAATCATAAGCCATTTGCAATGATTCATTATATAAAATTTTTTTATTTAAATACTTGTTTTAATTATAATATGAAGGAGTTCAAGAGATTATCGAAAATTAAGCCTTGGAAAAATGCTAGATTTAATCTCGATAGAATCTCTGATATACCTAAAAGTCTAGTAGATGATAAACCACTATTGAGTAAAATCAGCGACTGTTTTAATGAGTTTAAGCGTGATGGAGCATCTCATACGTGGTCGACATTTCGAATTATTGATGAAGATGTCAATATACCCGTAATTGATGCTACTATGAATGATATAAGAGCAGCTGTGATACTTTCACACCTTGGCAAGAAATCTCTACGGAGGTATTTTTTTAGAATAAAATTTATTATCGAAGAGGAAGGTGAATGGATTATCAGAGATAAATTTGACCCAATCCTTAAGGATAAAAAAACTGTTATTGTGAGTAGAGATTCCAAACCAGGAATTTTAACTGGAATTGACAAACCATACTATGAGAAATCTTACCCTGTAACAGCAGTTGTTTACGGAATATATCAGCTAAATGATAAGCCAAGTATTGCAAAACTAACTCCGATGTTTTCATCATCAGTGGCTTTGCCACTTAATTGTGTAGCAACACGGTTAATAGAACACTTCAAAAATGCATCCCGAGGAAATAAATTAACTGATCTACGAAGAAAAAAAATAACCGAATGGGAATTAACAGTGAATCAACATGGAGCAAGGATTTCCGATATAGCTAAATTAGAAGCATTATTAAAATTTCCAATATCGGTAGCGACAATAACCGGAGAAATATTATACGAACCGAAATATCAATCGCGAGGAGCTCCAATTGAAATTATCGATCATAACAAACACGCGTGGACACCCGCGGTAAATATATTTCCACGAGAAAGAACTGTTCGATATATCCCTAAAGAATTTTCTAGGGATGGTTTCTATGAAGAGAAATTATTTGATGCTATTCACACATTAACCAAAGACGACCCTGTGTCAATGTGGTTACTCAGGAGTAATGAGGATCCGGAAATAGGATTTGATCAGTTTGTAAAACCAAATGGTGAATTATATCGAACTGAAGAATTAGATACTAGAATGAGAAAAATCGCTAATGAATTTTCACCTGAAAATTCTAAAGAATTTTCTAATGAAAAACTACTTACGGATAGCTTCACAATTCCATCAGTGGTAGCTCACTTTGCAAGAGAAAAGAATTCATGGCGCCCAACACGAAGTGATTTTCTGGAGGACGTGAAGTTGAGTTGCGTCGAATTGGGTCATGGAGGATTGTGGAATACGAAATACTCACGTGATGGTATGATTTCAATTGATATATCCGCGTGTTATCCTGGAAGTTTTCTCGGATATGGAGAATGCTCTGAATATTTTAAACGATTTGGACATCCCACACATGAAATGACTCGTGTTGCGATTAATGGTCCATTGCCTGATTTTGATTTAACCGGGTTCGCTCGTGTGATATCATTCGAATTAGCTACAGGGTTACATACGTGTAGTTATCTTTGGCTTGGTAGACATATGTATGAAAAAGCGTGGATGCCAATTGTGCTATTGCGATATATGATCGATTGTGGTATGCTAATATCATTAATTGTCAGCGAAGCTATTATATGCTATAACGCGCAGAAAGATGTTTGGTTACCAAAACCCGATCTAGAAAAAATAATTAACGAACAACGAAAACAATTGGGAGATTGTGAAACACTTATGGATTGGTCTAAGAGGTTATTCGAAGGTAGGAATAGAGAGGCTAAAGAGCTCGGACGAAGAATAATCGGTAAATTCACTCAAGGTGGAAGATTTGACAATGCAAAATATTCTTCGAGATTGATCTTAGACAATGAAGAATACGATTTTATCATAACCGATTTAATAAAAAAAGGAAAATTTGTAACCCGTAGGGATGCTTTTCGATCCAATGGTGAGAAATTAGGTACGGTTGTTACCTACTGTGATGGATATAGTTGTCAGTACACACATTTGAGAAGTTCTATGCTAGCCTATTCTTGTATTAATCTATTCTCGATGATAAACAGATTTCCTAATACCGCGGTTAGAGTAGCTACTGATTCGATGTATATCCATGAGAAATACAAATCAGATGTAGCTAAATTCACAGATCCTAAGGAAGCGTGGGGAAATTGGAGGTTTAAAAAAGAAACATTACATGAGTATTGTAAATCCGCAGACGTTGCTATGGATGATAAATACTTGAAAAGTAACCATAATATCTCAGAGATTCAATCAGAATTTTCTACTGCACCGCCCGTATCCGATCCGATTTGTAGATACAAGACAGTTTATTTAAACGGCTGTGGTGGATCAGGAAAGACAACTCGGGTAATTGAATTATATCGTCGTAAAAATCCTACGGATTTCACAAACATGATTGTGTTAACACCAACTCACAGACTCGCCAGAGAGATGATAGCGCGTGGAGTAAAAGCCTGTACTTATCACAGCTTCTTTCGATGGAAAGGCGATACATGGACTCCTGATCGAATGGGCGATAAATTTATTCCTGAAATAATAATCTGGGATGAAATATGCACGGTATCGTTGACAGTATTACAGATATTTCTATCATGGTTGTTATTGAAAAATACAAAAGTCGTCATGTGCGGGGATCACGGCCAACCGCAGCCATTTGTTGGTGGATCTCCACATGAATGGTTAAAGGGTTTTGTAGATTATTATGAAGAGATTAATACCGACCATAGATCACTTGATGAACAATTACGCGAGTTCAAAGCGCTAATTAGATTACAACCGGATAAAATCCAATGTGAAATAGCGCGTGAAATAATCTCTGAAACTCCCATGAATGATTTTTGGGAAATGTGGAAGCCAAATGATTTAATAATCGCGAGTAGAAAAATAGTCAGAGACGCACTTCAGATGAAGTTGTTTGCGCTACATAAAGAAAAATTTGCAACGCTTCCAGTACCACTCTGTTATAGACCTAAGGATACACGAAAGCAGAATATCGACGTTGACATTCCTGGACAACAACAAAAGCAGAATTTAGTATTAAATGATATTGTGTTGGTTGATATCAGCGTCGTTAAAGATGCATTAGGTGCTGATAAATCCCCATGAACGTTAGGTTATGCAGCAACAATACACTCTTCACAGGGATTGACTATATCCGATACAACTCTTTGGATAGTAGATAATCATATTGAGTGGTCAAATTTAGTTTATCTCGCAGTATCCAGAGTACGGCGAATAAACCAACTTCGAAGAATTGTTGTTGACGATGAAATCATTGGTAACGATATTATCACTGGTGATTTTATCACTGGTGATATAATCAGAAAAAAACTCTCTGGTTATAAACAACAGGATAAAAAAAATAAACGAGAATTTGACATTGATGCTGAATTAATAATCACTTTGAAGCAACAACAAAATAATTACTGCGCGAGTTGCAATTGTATAATGCGTTGGAATTGGTCGGATAAAGATCCTCGCCAATTCACCGTAGACAGAAAAAATAACAATCTCGGTCATGTCAGAAACAATGTGATGTTGACCTGTCTTGAGTGTAATAGACGCCGGGGTGACAGCACCCTGGGTGCTAATTAAGACCACGCGGTGGTAATTGAGTATCCTCGGGAATCACTTGTAATTGTTCGCGTGTAAAACCCCGCTGAGGAGCAGTTGAATCCAGTCTATAGATTGGAGGTCTACCCGTAGATCGTGTTATACCGGATATATTATGCGTAGTGACACTCCAAATAGGATCGGTAGCTCTTTTTTTACCACCCTCAAGCTCTCCTGGTTCATATAAGTACCTTACAATGACATTACTACCAAGAATTGGTTCTTTTTGTGAAATTCCTTGGATTTCCATTTTGATAGACGCCTTCTTAATAGCGTTGACAGGTTTCATATTAATTGTTCTAGTAATCTCATTATTAATTGCGGTAATCACAGCTGGTAATCTCTTGACCCATTCACGGGATCGTTTATCCTGGATGAATTCTTTTGCGTATTGATATCCGAATAACCGCTCAGCACGGGTTTTATTAAACCGTTCAACAATTGCCTGATCGCGATGTAGCGCAGTGTGTCCTCGTCTGATGGCGACATTATGATGTTTCATCGTAGATGTAACAACACCTTGAAATTCCTTGCCAGGATCAACTTGTAACAGATTTGGCCAGCGCAGAGGACCTCGTCGATAAATTTTTTCAAATGCAGAAACTACTTCAGTAGATGATTTTGTTTTTAACGGTTCTGCTTCTTTGTATCGACTTGCAATATCAACTAACGTTAACGCGTATTTGTAACCGTTGTCATGCGGCAGAAATAGTATATCAGCTTGATGAACTTCATTAGGTGTTGTAACATCAAAATGCGAATAGTTAATTTGTTTAGGCGCTGGTAGATAAATTTGCCATATTGCCTGTTTAGATAACCAGTTTGCCGCTGTAGTTTTTTTCACCTTTGATGCGCTAGCGAGTTTATTGATTGCTGCGTAACCTCTCCAGTATCCTCTCGGAGAATAATAAATATATTCCATATTAAAATGCTAGCATTTTCAATTACCAGCACCTAACATCAATTTACCCTTCATAGCAGATTTTACCAACCAAGAAGCCAACTTTTCTTTGAAGGATTTATCAGGAATAGCATTTAACGCATGAATTAATTTTACATCTGCGAGATGTCTGTGTTGAAGATTGCTGCTTTTATAAGCGACATCATGAGCATGACACGCCTTATCAATAGCGTTTATTGGATATTCGCCGGGTCGGGGCTGATTTTGATCATCAAGTCTGATATCTAATCGTGTTCCCGGTCCACAGTAGCTATATCCTGGAAGGTGCTTTTCTCCTGGATACTTTGCCCACGGTGTTCCAGGGAGTTTTGCTAACTTGGCTGCAATATCACCTCCTCGTTTTTTTTTAAAGGTTTCGTGGAAGTAAATCTAAATTTTTTCGTACTACATTGTACGCATTTACCAGAAAGCGCTGATCGATTATTTTTCGTTGTAATCGTCGTCAAGTCATTTGTGCCAGTACGCGTCCTACACTTCACACAATATAGATCCATAATTTATATATAACAGTTATGAATGTAATTGATTATTCAGCTACGAGACGACGGGAACCTATTAGACACCATGCAATGTTACCAAATTCTATTCGCGCGATTATCATCAGACCATCTGGAAGTGGTAAAACACAATTGCTACTTAATTTGATAACGAGATGGATGAAGTGGGATAAATTGTACATGATTGCTCCGAGTGTAGACGATCAACGATGTTATGAAGTATTAAAGGATTTTAATGATGCCGCGCGAGAAATTAACGGTGATGGTGTTATTGAGTTTATAACCGATATCGAAGAGGCACCTAGTATTGATGATATTGATGGAAGTATTAACAATTTAGTCGTATATGATGATATCATGTTAGATAATCAAAAGAATCCTGCTAGAATATTTTCCAGAGGCAGACATAAAAACACCGATGTGATATATATCACTCAACGTTACACTCAAATACCAAAAGTGATCAGAGATAACTGCAATATGCTGTGTGTATTTAACGGAGTTGATACTCATACTCTTAGAAATATTTGGCAAACTTGGTGCGGTGGTGATATGGATCATAATCGATTTAGAAATTTCTTTAGCCACGCTCAGACAATCCCACACGGATTTGTGACGATAAATTTATCAGACCCTCGGACAAGATATCGTATCGGACTTGATCAAATATTTAGTTAGCGCATTAGCAGCAGAGGAGGTGAACGTCAACTAAATGGCATCTTTTTTTTTACCAAATGGACCCTTCTAGTTAATATTTATTAGAAAGGTCTATTTGACAAATTAGGACTTCCTAGTAAATATTAACTAGAAGGGTTTATTTGACAAATTGAGAACTTCCTAGTAAAATTAACTAGAAGGAAGCATCGTTGACGACTAAAAAAGCTGGTCTGTTCACCCTCTCTGCTGCTAAAGCTTTTATTTCTGGGTTAACTGCAGGCATCGAAGAACAGTAAGACCGTGTATCTATGCCATCCCAATAACATGTTAATTGCCATAGCCATCGGTCCAATCCTAACCAAATTTGGCAAACGTTTGATCGATCATAAACATCTTTTGATCTAACTGCTACCTCAAAAGATGGTGTAATGTTTCAGAGAGTGGTAATCGCCGCACAGGTTCTGGCGAAAAGATCAGGGCGATTTCTTCGTGTTTGTGAAAGGCATCCTTGGCAAAGATGAAGGAATCGTGTTTGACTCCAATCAATCTCATCTGATTAATGGTGAAGAAATATTAGGAGTATACGAAAAAGAAATTAAACTAGTTTACGCGCAATGCGAAATATCGGAAAAACAAGTGTGATTTCAATTACCAAATTTGGTTTCAACAAAGTAAAGCACATTGCACCATTTGTCCCAATGCTCATTTAGGGGTCTTGTTTAAAAGCCCTATAGATAAATCGCAAGTGCAAGTCTTAGCTAAGCCGATACGAATGCCTTGACCCACTCATGCATACAACGATGTCTCTCAAACCACATGCTCTTATTTATTCGTAGATGTTAACACCACCACCCGATTATTTGCGATTATATCCCCAGTTCGTTCACCACTGGTGCCATAATGGAAGGTGCGTCCCCTTCGTCCACATTTTTTGTCCGAGCCTCTTAGTGAATAAAATTGTTTGGGTCATTTGTTTCCTGGTATGTGTATTACTAAAACGTGGAAAATGTACGTACTAGTTGGTATGTTGTTTGCACCTGCTTAACTACTTGAAATCCATCCTTATACATTTTTCATCTACTTTTGCTCTTTCTTTTTTTCTCAATCTCTCCAATGATGGCATGTGCACTTTGTACATGCCCAATGCAGAGTATCAATAAAATGTGTTCTCCGTGGATAGCAGGGTTATGGACCAGCTTCAAACTGCTAAAAGACATCGCCGAAAAGAAGAGAGGCTTTGGCTTTCCACCAGACTCACTATTCATAAACAAATATATTAGGCCGCTAAGAAGACCGTCACAAACATAGTCCATTTAGCAGCAGTATCTCACTACAGTACTAAGATCACAGCGAGTTCCAACTGCAAAGAACTCTATAATATAACTAACAAACTAATGTTAAGGAACAAATATACCCTTCCTCCAACTACCTTCTCTCCAGTAGACCTTCCAGACCAATTTGCAAATTTCTTCCGTGGCAACGTACAAAACAAATACATATTCGCATGACAACACAATTTTAATTGACTTGAAACCATACAGTTATGATACAGAATTTCAGCGACTAACTGATATTTTTAATATCTCTCTCTCATTTGGGGAATTCTCAACGTTTTTCAAAACTGCCATCGTAAAGCCTCTGCACAAGACACCAACACACCATCACGATTTAAAGAACTACCGCCCAGTTTCTAAACTCCCATTCATATCAAAAAGCTTAGAAAAGGTTGTTCTTACCAAAATGGTATCTCATTTGAATTCAAACAGTATTTTGATAATGTACAGTCTGCATATCGCCCTTGACACAGTACGACAACTACTCTTCTGAAAGTATTTAATGACATTTTCCGCTCTGCTTTGGATAGTGGACGGATAACAGTCTTCACCCTCCTTGATTTGTCTGCAGCACTTGACCCAATATACCATGATATATTACTTCACCGTCTCCAGCATGTATTTGGCATTCAGGATATAGCGTTACAGTGGCTCAAGTTATACTTAGTCAACAAGACACAAATTGTATCTGCAAAAGTAATACATTCCAGTTGCCTTTCAACGTGTTGCATGTCTAAATACGTACAACTTCCTTATACTGTGTTGTACGTAGAGGGCTAAATGACTGAACAGAGATTGTAGATTAGGTCAAATTCTATTAATAAAATACACCGAACCGAAATGACATATCGTAGTTACCCGCTTATAGCAAGAACGAAACTGGGAATACATTTGTAACAACATGCAATTTGCTAGATGCCATTGCACATCAGGATTGGATCTGTTCGATTCAAATTATTAATATAACAACAACCATATATTCAGATTATTATTAATTTTGCGTTGATCCTATATTACATCAAGTGGAGGATGTGTAGGAGGACAACGAAATTAGAATTAGAAAATTATGTTATGTTGATTTGGTATTGCATTGTAATTAGTTGACTGGTGTAAATGATATGAATGTCTTATAGTGCATGTATAAATTATGTATATGATTGTCAAAATATCACGTATAACATGCACAGCATAAAACTGTAGTTGAAAGTTAAAGCAATTTTTTTGATCAAGGCTACACATATGTCTATCTCTGGAGTTTGAATATAAAGAAGATTTAAATTAAGTTACATTACAGCAAGTTTAAAAAATGTAGTGCATAGTCTAGTATATCGACATACATATATTGACCAATGGAGCAGGCCACATCCTGCTCCAAATGGCCGTATGTTGCGTCCATTGTGTAATTTACAAAACTGACAAATTCTCTCTTTGCCATTTATTGTGAAAGTTATTATCTGAATGAAAGGCTAAACATGTGCAAATTTATTGTTAATATAACATAGTCTGCATGGTTGTATCAAATTATGGGTCATTTAATACTTGTTTTCATTATGTAAAGTATTTATTTAATATTTATAACGAATTATATGCTTTTGATTTATATTGACCAATAAATTATATCTCCTTGAAACGGTTTGGATGTATTATGTTTCCCTTTTCAGCTTGTTTTCCTAGACTTATTGTAGCTTAGAGAAGATTACAAATAATACAATCTCTAAAAGTTCGTTAGCTTGTGTACTCTAGCGAATAATCCTTGTGCCGCTGCATTTGACGGGTCATTTACATTTATATCCTAGGTAACATTACGTATATCATGATGATTGTTAGGTCCCTTGTTGCCTAGGGAATATTTAAGAAAACTGGGGGTTGGGGGAGAGGGATCAGATTGCTTTAAATTGTACATGTTCACGGCTCGCTGCCATTTTACCTGTGATCGCATAGGTTAGAATTCCTGGCACGGCCAATGTGGATATGTAACAAAGATGCCAGTTGCTTCCCTTTGGATCGGTGAATTTTACAGGTGTTTTCCCGGGATATTAGCTTACCCCTGGATCGGGGATTTTTACAAGGGGTTTCCCGGTATATTACTCCAACAATTTTGGAAGCAACCGCGTATCCTATCTTGCGCTGATAAACGGCGTTACACCCAAAACAACAACAGATAACACCGCCATTGATAAGTCGCTTGTAACAAAGAGATTACTACACACTCTGGTCTTTTGACAGGTCTTTTACATGTGGTATATATGCTGCTTAGTATAACAAAACATGTGTGGAACGATGCATGAATCTAATTTGAGAAATCTTTTATATGTCATTAAACATCAACTCCCGTATACCTGCTATTTAGACTAATACAAATGAAATATGTGCATGTGTGTATATCGTTTCTTCCACATATTAATTGGTGTGTTTATTTGTTTGTTTGTTTAGTTATGATTTTTAACGTAGCTTTAACAATGTTTCAGTCATATTACAACGATGTCTGCAGTAGGGCAATTTATAGTGATGTCTAGCACTCGGACATCATATCGCAGACATGTAGCATGATGTGCCACCCAGTCACATTAACCTGACACCAGGCAGACCAGTCCTAACACTATCCTCTTAATGTTGAGCGTCAAACGAGGCAGCTGTTTGTAACATTTTTTTAAGTATTTGGTATGACTCGGCCGTGGATCGAACCGACGACCTCCGGCTCTCGCGGCGTACGCTCTAACCACTTCGACACCGGAGCGGTTCATATTAATTGGCATGAACCGAATCCATGGACACCATCGTTTTCCCAGAAATATCGTGTTGCTTAAATTAAATAATAAAGGACATAATAAATAAATAGTGATGTTCGAAATGATTGATGTTTGCTGTCATTTTATTTCGCTTCCAATGGGAAATGCACTTAAATTGACTGACATGTATACTATTGAATGCAGTCTCCCACAAATTCGAATAAATACAGAAACATGTGCATTTAAACAATATTAAAATAGAAAATTTGACAGAGGTTAGCATGATACTATTTCATAAAATTCAAATTTTCATAGGTTTGAATTTAATTTTGGTATGTAATTATGTGTAAATATACACGGGTATTTATTTAAACTTGTGAACACAGGCCATCATAAAAAGCATTTATCACTGATTTGTTATCAGGACATGTCACTTGGGGCTAAAGCTACCGTATATCACCAGATCTTAATTCATATAAAGAGGGTCACAGTAGTCTGTTATTTATGTCTTGATCTTCATTCTTCTCTTTTTATATTTTACTACATGTTTAGTATTTTATATCTTTATTTATTAAATATTATCATATATATGAAAATTTACCTTCATGTTCATAGCGATAGGTCAAGAAATGTAATGGAAGTGTACGGGTTCTTGTTGAAACTATATATTAAAATAGCTTTATTGTTATTGTTAGTGTAGGGTTTAATGCCATTTTTCAGCACAAGATAGGCTATTCATGGCGGCCAGTATTAATGGTATTATAAGTATTAATATAAATGATGTCCAAACATTCTTCTGAAGGTCAAATATCGGTAACTACAGCTGCATATGTTGGAAACATATGTTGAAAACATGGAAACATGGAAACATATGTTGGAAACATGGAAACATGCCAGTATTAATGGTGGAGGAAGAACCCTTAAATATCTTGGAAGGAACCCACGTTGAAAGAGGTGAGATAGCAGTGATCCGTAATGGAGAGCGCTTTAGACCACTCGGCCAATCGGGGTCCCTAAATAGCTTTATGTTTGTTTGTGAACAGGTACACTATGTGCTGTAGTTCGGTATTTATTCAATGCTGGTGCCTATTTTACTTCTTTTAAAACTCATTTTTTTATTTCTCGTTGCACTTTTCATTTTCAATTACATTTTTACGTTTAGTCCTTGGTCTAACCTAGCTGAGTTGCCATGGAGATTATTTAATTTTCTTCAGAAAACAACAACAACTAGTGCACTCTTTGTTTTGTAATGCTGAACACTATATTTGAAAAGTGCAAAACTGTCATACGAAGAATCCAAATGGTGCAGTTTTATGATTCAATTGTAATGTAGCACGCTTGGGATTTGAGCGAACCTAATGAGGACCGAATCGTAATGTAATCCTCGGAATTTAATTGAAGATCAAAATAATTGCGTTGTAATCTAACACGCACGGGATTTAATCAATCTTCATTGTGTGTGTGTGTGTGTGTGTGTGTGTGTGATTTAGATATTTATAGTCGCTTTAACAATGTCTTCAGTCATATCGCTACGATGTCTGCAGTGTGAATGTTTGTAGTTTCCTAACACTAATCTCTTAACGCTGACAACCAGGCAGCGCAAACGTTAGTACCATTTTGCAACTCGTTGGTATGACTTGGTCGGGTATCGAACACACGACCTCCTGCATCTGAGGCGGACGCTCTAGCTACTAGGACACAGGAGCGGTGAACATCATTATGATTGAATTGCAACGTAACACGCAAGGGATTTAAAAGAACCTCATTATGCTTGTAACACAGTTTTAAGTGAACCTCATTATGATTTGATTGTAATGCAGCACACACGGGATTTAAGAGAACCTCATTATAATTGAATTGTAATGTAACACTCACGAGTTTTAAGTGAACCTCTTTATGATTCAATTGTAAAATTGTAATGTAACACGCACGGAATTTAAGAGAACCTCATTATGACTGAAATAGTAATGCAGCACGCACTGGATTTAAGATAAACTCATTATGGAATGCAACACTAATTAGTATCTAAAACCCTATCACGCGTCTTTCACTCGATCTCATCACGGCCTATTTCAAGATCTGACTTAGTGTGATAGATGTTCCTCCTATCATGTGTTTCTGTATTAGTCTTTCTCTGGATTGGTACTCCAGTTCCTCTCCAGTCCATCAACTTCGGCCTCCGTTTCTCTACTTTTCGCGTCTCCCATAGCATCGAGACCAACTGCACTAGGGTATTTCCCTCTGTCTCCTATAGCCCCTATGGTCCATACAATCTTCCTGTACGAACACACAAAGACATTAGCATACAATAAACAATCATATCATTAGATAAGAAATTTCCTTCTCTGGTCATGCACATCGAAATACCCATTATCTCTGATATAGTCTACACGGTTAATATAGATTTTCAGTACAGGACAATATCACGTAATCAGACGCATTTCTGCACATTGCACTTCTACAAAGTGTACACAGATATCCGCATATCGAAAAAGAACCTTATCCAGAGGAATTATGTCTTAAAGTTGGGCCATATGTTCAAGATTTGTGTTTGAATGTAAAAGTTCGATTCTCGCTGATTTTACACCTCCAGTTATCAGGTATCTGTCTCATTGTACAGGGCTTGCAATACAAGAAACCACATTTCTAATTTGTATCCATGATTTTCAAACGAATTTAGCATGCCTTGTGATGAGGCTATTGAGTATACATGTGGATAACATATTGCAATGCTAATTAAAACTATAAATTAGGTATGATGGCTATTGCCATGGCTCAATGATTTGCTGCCTGAAATCATACCGACATGAATTATTTTAACCTGATTGTCTGGTAGCGTAAGAGTTAGAAATGCCTATCTGGCATTAATATTAATATTAATATTAATATCTGGTTCTCGAGTACGTACAGCACTGCTAACAACAAGTGTAATTTATTTGCACTTCGTACTATCGTTACCTATCAGCTATACTTTGAATTCATGCTGGAGAGATTAATTGCTAAACACAATGACTATATAAACTATCCGTTGATAAACGTATAATTGTTTTATTTATCAGACACAAAATATCTTCCGTGTAATACATACACTTGGATATTTTCCCCCATTTATCGTTTACAATGTATATATGTTACATGGCGACTAGTTACGTAAATATCTGTATACTATCTTCCTTATCTAGGATAGACTGTGGATTTATTTTGCATTTTGGGCTTGAGAATGGTTCATTTCAAAGGCTTGTTGTCACTGAATTTATCCGATATGTTGATGTAAGTTCAGCAAGGTTCCTCACATCAATGTCCCAACATAGAATAATATTTGTTTCTTTATATCTGTCCCAATTAGCTAGACATAGGTGTATTCACCCCCCCCCCCCCAATGCTGTTTATGTTAGCATCACTAGAACAATACCAGGTCAGGAATGTTGATGTGTATGTCTCAAGCTATAATTATTATTAAAGTACATTATAAATGTAAATGTCTGGTAACATTTTTCTTAAGTGGCACTTTTTAAAAGAAAAATTTCAACAAATAATTGCTTGAACAATAGAGAAGTTCTATCGCTAATAACAAAGAGTGTATCTCATATTCAGTTACTATTTGCAACTATAAAATCCATTCTTAGCATTCAGTCAACATCATCATGTAATTCTGGTATCTTCCTGACTATACGATGGCAAAAAGGACAGGAAACATTCCATTGTACACAAGTTTAATTATTTTCAAGACAGCAACCCTAGCACAAAGTATATACAATGCAATGCATTTTGCCGCAATGTAGTCACTTTTCTAAAAGAGTAATAACATTTTTACTTTAGTATACAAAATAATTTCCTTGATACCATTTTGTTAGATAATGTCTAGGTAAGTGATATGTACAAAATTTTTGACAGAAATTATTTTTTGCAAAATGTTTAAGGTGGCAGGGTCCAGTTTCGTAAATTGGCCCCTGGCAAATTTCTTAACTTTAGGGTATGGTGTGAGTTTTTGAGCTACTATTGTGTAATAATTAAAGATATGGATAAAATTGTGAACTAGGTGTTTCAGGCTTGTGTTGTTCTTGAAATTGATGTCAGACATGTACACTTTCCATAGTTACTCTGCAGTATGTTGATTGTGAAATACCAATAGCCGGCTAGGAAGAAGAGCTAGCCTCCCGTAGCAGTAGACGCGTGGGTTCAAGGCAAGTAGAATATCTCAAAAACGGCATGGATGACAACTATTATGAATTGCATCAAGCTATTTAGTAGACAATGTTTTTCAAAATTTTCATCTAGGAAAAGGCCCCTTGCGTTTGCACTGTGAGCACCACATGCTGTCAAAAATGGCCTTCGGATGTGAAAAATGCATGTATTAAATAGGGGTTGGGGTACATAAATATTTTATTCTAAGAACTTCAGTAGACTTGTCAGGTCATGTATGTGATATGATTATGTTGCACTACATAATACCTATCCAGAAATATGTACCTTTTTGACCTCACTCGCGTATTATATTTGTAATGACTTTTTATATTAGGCAGGTGCATGCGACATTAAATTTGTACATAAATACTGGACCCTGCCCCCTCATATAGTCATTGCACATCGCGGACTGTCAGCTTTTAGGTAAAGTACAGTATAATATGTTTGACGTCGGATGTACACATACAACCAATAACATGACCTCTTGGGAGCTTTTACAAACGAATATTGCCCATTTACATGCGTCCATATAAAAGATGAAATCTGACATCTATACTAAAACGCTCCATTACAGCGATGTAGAAACCTTGTCATTAAGTCATTTGAGATTCAATAACATTTTCAAACGAGTTTTACATAGTTTGGAGTACACTAACTGGTATGTGATTGCTTTCTCTGAAACACATTTTGTTTTCAGTACCGATTTGAACAAACTTATTTATTGTGAAGCTGTCAGAAAATATTGAGGATGCTAAAGATACATTACAAATATTGGTTACGGGTTATATAACGATATGGTTTGCAAAATGTTAAATTTGTCGAGAAATACTATTTTTTGTACATCAAATGACTTGGAACCGAATTAATATGCTTTGACCTTTCACATACATGTAAGGTTTATGTGGTGTTGGTGGCGTGTGAAATGAAATTAGAGGTCGCACAGATTGCTTAATATTTGGTTATTACCGTGGATTAAGTGGCCAAGTTAACTCAGTAAAAATATATTGTGGTACATGCATCACGACAAAAATAATATATCTCACGAATAGCATGTACCGTACAAAATTTTCATTGCAAGGTAGAACACTTATTACCATATAGGTTTATCAATCGACCTCTAGAGTTCTAATGTGCGTTAAATGCCCGTAGGGATGTGGCACCATTCCTTCCCCACGGGAAACTAACCATCATAAAAATTGATTGTTCAAAACATGATCACATGACCTTTATTGCCGGCATAACTTTAAATTCAAATATATATATATATATATATATATATATATATATATATATATATATATATATATATATATATATATATATATGTGTGTGTTTTAAAGACAGATGACAATTAGTATAGTATGTACTATACAAATTATTTATTACTGATTCCATTTTAAAGAATGTTATATCTCAGGATAGTTTATGTTTCCAAATATCATAAAACATATTGTTAATATAGATGTCTGGTAGTATAACATATAATATATGAAAATAATGCATGGTTTCTATGTAAGATATTTATCGATAGATGGTAAATGAGGAAATAATATCCGAGCATGATAGTGCACATTTCTTCCTCGTTTTTTTTTAAATCTGGATACATTCATCCGATTATTTGTTTTGTTATTGACTATTTACCTCTTTCCTGATGAGTAGTTGATAATGGTGTCTCGTTTATGTCTGCAAACAATGCGTCGAAGTTTGAAAAGGGAAGCTCTGGGAATTTTTTCTCCTCTTGGTTGAGGATCGTATCTTTATCAGTGCTTATTGTTGGATGAATACGTTTCGGTGAACAATATATATATATATATATATATATATATATATATATATATATATATATATATATATATATATATATGGTGCTTTGTATCACGTTGTAGTTTCGTAACATTGCATTTTCTTTTGTGTCCTGTAATGTCGCAACATAGCTGCATAAAGTTTTTCCCCTTATACTTCAAGTGCCACTTAACTTTAATTTCCTTGTTCGTCCCATAATGTTTCCAAAAGCGACTTGATGGGGTAATGCTAATAGTTCGCATTAGTGAGGTCTGCTTCTTTTTCATATTACATGATAAAAAAACAACACAATAGCTTGTGCTGCTTTGAAGAAGGAACTCCAGCTGTTATGATGGGCAGGACCAATAACTCAATACCGATAATTTAGAAGTGAGGAAAAACGTAAATTTAATGACAGAAATGTAGGAGCGGAACTGGAGCTGGAAGATATTGTGATGTTTTAGATGGATATATTATGAGTTGACTAGAGCTATGCAAAAATCGAAGAAAGAGAGTGTGATATAATACCCCTGCAGTTTAATTCATGGAAATTACATTAAAATGATACCGTTTTATGGTATTATTCAACATTTTCATTAATATTAAGGTATATGAAAAGACGTCGAATGTCCTGTAGATCTTACTTAGGTGTTAAGACATTCCTCGATTTAAAAATTTATACAAACATTCTTCTAAAGGTCAAATATTGGTAACTACAGCTGCATTTGTTCGATACATGCTTGACGAATTTAATTGATCCTTGGCGGTAGCTAGTCAGGGATATCAATTTTCTGTGTGGTCATGGGACATTTTCGTCTTCATGGATGAAGTTGGTATATGTTCATCTCAAGGTGATACACATAAGCAGCAATTTTCAAGCTATAAACACATTTCACTTATAAATATATACTATATAATTGCTTCTCAATGTGACGCAAGTAGCATTCAAATTATACTCCACATTATCTTTCAAAAGGATTACAACTGTACTTCTAAATATACACATAACGATTGAACAGTGATTCATCACTGAAGTTCGTATATTTCGCCAAAAACATTTTATTTGCACTTTTCGACTAATTGTCACCTGTCTTTAAAACACAAAAACAAACACCCCCACACACCTCCGCCCCAAAACAGCAGAACAGACAGTTAATATTACTTGAAGTAGAAAGGCACCAACAAGACACGTTTCTATGAACATAAACATTGCTGCGGTTATACTGAGTTTCCTGCATAGATGGGATGATATCAGCTAGCTTGCGAAATATCGACTTTTAACATTACATCTACGATTTGGAAATATAAAGACATGCTAAATCAATATAAACATTTATCTTAAAACACGTATTAAACGGAACATATATAACACATTTAGCTGTGTCTAAAATAAGTCATCTTTAAGTGTAATTAGCACATTCATTTTAATAGGTTCTTAAAAAGGTCAATGCGCTCTTTTAAAATAAAAATCGAAAATTTGACAGTTTAAAAAATAATGGATGAAGATCCATCACGTTTTATTTTCTGGCAATCATGATACAAATCTAAAAACAAAAAAATGTCTGAAATTTAACTTAATAATATTTGCAATTAATTTAACTTAATAATATTGGCAATTAATTTAACTTAATAATATTTGCAATTACTATTCATACTCTATTGTTTAACATATTATTTACGACTACGTTTTAATGTAAATAATCACATTTATTGTCAATGTATTCTTGATCTTTTTAACGTGTAACCAATCCTACCATTAGATGTACTGTATGCGATGTGTAACTTGAATTACTTATTTGTTTTTCTCGCGCAAATTCTATCAAAGATGCAAAATGTCATCTGGCAGTGCTCTGTACAGCCGCATAAAGAGTAAAGATGATAACTAGAAACAGCAATTGGGACTGAAGTATAATCTGCAATTCGATTTTTTAACAAATATAAAACTTCATTTAAAATGGAGAAACATACACATATTCCAAATCGGCCTTGAATATCAACAATCTAATATGCTGCAATTGCATGTGATAGGCCATACTAATAACTGATCCCTATTTAATGTCCAAATCAGCCGGGATTACTAACAATCTAATATGTTGCAATTGTTCAACATGAGATAGGCCATACTAATAACTGATCCCTATCTAGTGTCCACATAGGCCGTGATTATCAACAATCTAATATGTTGCAATTGTCCAACATGTGATAGGCTATACTAATAACTGATCCCTATCTAAAGTCCAATTCAGCCATGATTATCAATAATCTAATATGTTGCAATCGTTCAACATGAGATAAGCCATACTAATAACTGATCCCTATCTAATGTCCAAATCGGCCGTGATTATCAACAATCTAATATGATGCACATTTGATAAACATGAGATAGGCCATACTAAAAAGTGATCGCTATCTAATGTCTAAATCGGCCTTGATTATAAACAATCTAATATGTTGCATTTGTTCAACATGAGTAAGGCGATACTAATAACTGATCCCTATCTAATGTCCAAGTCGGCCGTGATTATCAACCATCTAATATGTTGCAATTGTTCAGCATGATATAGGCGATACTAATAACTGATCAGTAACGAATGTCCAAATAGGCGGTGATTATCAACAATCTAATATGTTGCAATTGTTCAAAATGAGATAGGCCATGCTAATAACTGATCCCGATCTAATGTCCAAATCAGCCGTGATTATCAAAAATCTAATATGTTGCACAATTGATAAACATGAGATAGGCCATACTGATAACTGATCCCTATCTAATGTCCAAATCGGCCGTGATTATCAACAATCTGATATATTGCAATTGTTCAACATGAGGTAGGCCATACTAATAACTGATCCCTATTTAATGTCCAAATCGGCCGTGATTATCAACAATCTATTTTGCTGCAATTGCTCAATATGAGATAGGCCATACTAATAATTGATCCCTATCTAATGTCCAAGTCGGCCGTGATTTTCAACAATCTAATATGTTGCACAATTGATCAACATGAGATAGGCCATACTAATAACTGATCCCTATTTAATGTCCAAATCGGCCGTGATTATCAACAATCTATTATGCTGCATTTGCTCAATATGAGATAGGCCATACTAATAGCTGATCCCTATCTAATGTCCACATTGGCCGTAGATATCAAGAATGTAATATGTTGCAATTGTTCAACATGAGATAGGCATACTAATAACTGATCCCTATCTAAAATCAACATCGGCCGTGATTATCAACAATCTAAGATATTGCACGATTGATAGACATGAGATAGGACACACTAATAACTGATCCCTATATAATGTCTAAATCGGCCGTGATTATCAACAATCTAATATGTTGCAATTGTTTACCATGAGATAGGCCATACTAATAACTGATCCCTATCTAATGTCTAAATCGGCCGGGATTATTAACAATGTAATATGTTGCAATAGTTCAACATGAGATAGGCGATACTAATAACTGATCCCTGTCTAATGTCCAAATCAGCCGTGATTGTCAAGAATCTAATATATTGGACATTTGATAAACATGAGATAGGCCATACTAATAACTGAGCCCTATCTAATGTCCAAATCGGCCGTGATTATCAACAATCTAATATGTTGGACATTTGACCAACATGAGATAGGCCTACTAATAACTGATCCCTATCTAATGTCCAAATCGGCCGTGATTGTCAAGAATCTAATATATTGGACATTTGATAAACATGAGATAGGCCATACCAATAACTGAGCCCTATCTAATGTCCAAATCGGCCGTGATTATCAACAATCTAATATGTTGCAATCGTTCAACATGAGATAGGCCATACTAATAACTGATCCCTATCTAATGTCCAAATCGCCGTGATTATCAACAATCTAATATGATGCAATTGTTCACCATGAGATAGGCCATACTAATAACTAATCCCTATCTGAGGTCCAATTCAGCCGTTATTATCAACAATCACATATTTGCAATTACTCAACATGAGATAGGCCATACTAATAATTGATCCCTATTTAATGTCCAAATCGGCCTTTATTTTCAAACATCTAATATGTTTCATTTGCTCAACCTGAGATAGGCCATACTTATAACTGCTCCCTATCTGTTGTTCAAATCGGCCGTGATTATCAACAATCTAATATGTTACAATTGCTCAACATGAGTTAGGCGATAGTAATAACTGATCCCCATAGAATGTCCAAATAGGCCGTGATTATCAACAATCTAATATTTTGCAATTACTCAACATGAGATAGGCCAACGTAATATCTGATCCCTATCTAATGTCCAAATAGGCCTTTATTATCAACAAGTAATAGTAGTAATAAGTTGGACTTTTTAAGTGGGCACCGGCCACGAAGGGTCATATGGCCCACTATTTATATCCAACATGTCGTTGGACATTTAGTTCTCCCATAGGGACGGTACGGAGCCACGTCCCTACAGGCATTTTGTGCAAACAGGTACACTTCTTTACTTCGGCGTTATACTGAATTACTAATGAGTAACTGTCAGCATAGATGTAAGCCCCACAGGGTGGGTAGGAATAGTACCGGCACACACCCACCCTATCAACCAATCATGTTGCTTTGAATAAGCAGTGTGTCTAGGGTTGTTAGAGTGACCAGATAGTTGGTTCAGGTTAGGTTGTTGGAGTTCTGAATTTATTTGGTGGAGATCCTAAATTGTTCATATTAGTTTTTTTGTTGCTTTGCCGAATAGAATTCTCATACCAATCGTCACGGCAAGAATTCAATATCTAAGAACATGAAACATAAAAACAGACAAGACAGTACGGACGAACAAACAGGAACTATAAAAATAAATAAATAAGAATAGAAATAAGAAAAAATAGAAGAATAGATTACAGTTAAAAAGGGGGTGGATGAATGGGGTCAGTCGGTAACCCAGCATTACTGAAAGGGAGAGACACAGAGGTGTACCTGGCTATTCACTTGTGTGGGCCCAATCCAGGCGTTTTCTAGTACAAGTCCTAGAGCCTGTTTTATAGCAGTAGGTACCAACCTTCCCCGAGCCCCGAAGGAAATAAAAGGATAAAGAATAAAATCAATAAAAGAGTGAATGTATGGGACCGGTCGGGACCTCTGCATTACCGAATGGGGTGACACAGAGGTGTACCTGGCTGTTCACTTGTGTGAGCCCAATCCAGGCGTTTTTCTAGTATATTTCCTAGAGTCTGTTTTATAGCAGGAGGCACCAACCTGTCCGGAATAAGTGATAAATAAAAATAGTAAGGCCATACTAATACATTCTCAGGGCATCAATTCTCACATGAAGAGTTACGATAAAAGAATGATTAACGCATCTGAATTGCAATTACCTTCCATTCGAGTTCGTTGGCAATCATGTTAGCTATAATGTGATTAATCGTGTCTCCTGTACTTTTAATATCGCAAATCGTTCAACAAGTTACAAACTGCGAGGGCCCCGAGTGGCCGAGTGGTCTAAAGCGCTGTCCGTTACGGACCACTGCCATATCACCTCTGCCTGCGTGTGTTCGAGCCAAAGATTCGGCAAATGTATTTATGTGAGAAAGTTTGCCATTAGCTTCTCGTAGGTCGTTGGTTCCTTCCGGGGGTTGTCCGGGTTCTTCCTCCACCATTAATACTGGCCGCCATGTATAGTGTATATTGTGCTGAAAAATGGCGTTAAACCAGCAAAAACAAAAGTGCGACGGTAATCAATACCAATGATTTGCTCCCGATGATAAATTTAAATGTATCCATATGGTAACACAATTTAAAATTACTTATATTGTGAGGACCTACAGTGAAATATAATTTGGTTTACTGTTGTAGACAAGATATTGGTCTGCATCTGTTTGTATATAAATTATTAATATTACACAGGGTGTAGGCTTTGTGAATATTACTGCACACACACGCATATATATATATATATATATATATATATATATATATATATATATATATATATATATATATATATATATGTGTGTGTGTGTGTGTGTATGTGTGTGTGTGTGTGTGTGTGTATGTGTATTTATGCATGTATGTCAGGTTGTTTGTATATATGTATTCGGTTATCATTAATTAATATAACTGCATTGGACACGAGCCAGGTATATGGTCACGTATATGTCACGAGTCGAAACGCAAACTTTGTACTATGACCTCACAACATGTATTTATAATCAGCTATGATAAATAGTTTTGATACATTAGCAGTCTATATGCTGCCATATGATTATACAATCATGTCAATTACAAGAGTAAATTCCGCGTTGGAGAAAGGAGTAACTTGTATATGTCGACATTTTCTAAATGATGGACAGTCGATGAATCTCTAAATGTCTTACAATGTGTATCCTTGATGTATAAACTAACTAAATACGGCAAAAAGTTCGTACAACGTGCACACTTGAAGTATACAAAATAATACGGCAACATATTTCGTATAATGTGTATCCTTGGTGTATACAAAATAATACGGCAACAGATTTCGTATAATTTGTATCCTTGGTGTATACAAAATAATACGGCAACAGATTTCGTATAATGTTTATCCTTGGTGCATACAAAATAATACGGCAACAGATTTCGTATAATGTGTATCCTTGGTGTATACAAAATAATACGGCAACAGATTTCGTATAATGTGTATCCTTGGTGTATACAAAATAATACGGCAACAGATTTCGTATAATGTGTATCCTTGGTGTATACAAAATAATACGGCAACAGATTTCGTATAATGTGTATCCTTGGTGTATACAAAATAATACGGCAACAGATTTCGTATAATGTTTTTCCTTGGTGCATACAAAATAATACGGCAACATATTTCGTATAATGTGTATCCTTGGTGTATACAAAATAATACGGCAACGGATTTCGTATAATGTGTATCCTTGGTGTATACAAAATAATGCGGCAACATATTTCGTATAATGTGTATCCTTGGTCTACAAATTAATGAATACGGCTAACGAATACAACTACCATGATTCATATTAAGATTAAAAGTCCTTAATAACCAAAATATTCAGTTTGTATTTATTTTGGATCAGTCTATCATATAGCGTAATTACTAAATTCACGATTGTATTGCCCTTTTTGGCGTCCTTATTCAATTATTTGCTTTCATTCATTTCATCATTAATTAAGATGTATTCCGTGTATCTTAAACAATAATAAAAGTATAAAAGTAGTGATATCATTTATTACGATATCATTTAGTGAATTATATATAAAAGCTTGATACGATCTTTCGTTAGAAAATAAACGATTTATCTACAGTGCGTCACTTGTTGCTAATTTTCCCATGTACATTTTCTCAATTGCATTTTGTTTGCATTTTAAAGAAAATCATTTTTAAGTTTTCATTTGTTATTAAACAGACCTTGTATAGTATATGTATTTATAAAATAACTTTGAATTCCATTCTTTTCTAGCATGACTGGTTGGTGTAGGTTTATTTGTACTTCAGATGAACTCTTTTAAACAATGTTAGATACGCATCATATTTTTTAATGAGTGATTCTCAAAGGTTAATTAAGAAAAATATAAAAGTCTGTACCTTGTTATCTTAGATGAATACATTTTATACTTCATTTGCTGCGTTTTAGTGTTGTCTAGCAAAAGTCATTTCCACTATTCTAATAACTGCGAAAGGTAAGATAAATGGACGTGCACGTTTCCTTTTGCAAACAACACACATCAGACCGCACCCTGTCCTACATTTATAGAAGAAACTAAGATAACAAAAAGATAGGTTTCGCCCACGCTGATAAAATAATCATATGGCTTCGAGATTATTAGTTTTCAACTATTTACGTAAACTACCCCAAGTGTGATAACATAGTTTGTACATTGGGAAGGGAACTGTGCTATGGACTACACTGCATCCATGGGAGGAAAAATGATTGTATTCGCCATTTTGCAGATTATCCTACTTCAAGGTAATCAGTTTAAAATGTTATAACTTGTACTGTCTTTTGTCGTGGCAGAACTTGTATTATAATTCATATAATGGTACGAAGGTCGTCAAATTACTCGCAAGTCTGCGATCACGTTTCTGTTTCGTTTGTAGTTTTACATGTATTATGGCATAATGGATATATTTGTCCAATTATTTTATAACAAAATGCTACCTCACCTTAAAATTATATCTGCAAAGGATGATTTCACGAAAACTGGTTATTATGGACAAACGTGTTAATAGGGAAATCGAGTTTGTCCTACCCACACGCCTGCCCAACTTTTCTAGTAGATATGTTATTAAACGAGAGACTAATTCTGAACGGATTTATTACATAACAATAGTTTTCTATGGGATATTTATGATCACCATGTTTTATCCAACCAATCAAACACTCCGATAAGATACGACTAAATTGTAATAAAGTAAGTGGGAAAAGGAAAGAAAACCTACAAGTCTTGTAAAATGAAACATTAAATAGAATTATCTAAGTCAAATGAAAGTTAAGAGGAGCGTACGTTACTATAGACAAAATCTGGACTATTCCAAAAATATTCTTAAATACATTACTGTATTTTATCCTATTCCAAAATTGGAGTTATATAAGATTATTTAACTAGATTATAATTTGCCGGCTTAGTTTGATTCTTTTTTTATGTTAATGATTAGCTCTTCTACCACGTGTTGTTTCTATTAATGCTTATCTACATAGCCAGTTCGTACGATAATTGATGAATGTAATAATCTGAGCTGACGATGACAATCCATACATGAACGCACATATAATAATTTTTTTTAAAAAAACAAGTTTCACAGTATGTGTTATGTTCTTGTTAGGGAAGAAAGAAAACATACTAAATGTTTAGGACAACACTATATGGTCTAATGGGAACTGTTCATTTAGCATATATCCACCATATGGCAAATGTGAAATTAACATCACGAGAATTTAACACGGGATTCTGTGCAAAAGGGCACTTGAGAGGTCTTTGTGAAGATAACATTCACAGGGATCTAATCTAAATTTAACATTAAAGCACATCAGGAATGTCTACCTGAGTATAGTAAATGAGAGATATACTTGAATTTAAGATAACCGCGCATCTTTGTGGATTTTAAAACAACATGAGGTCATACATGAAATACAAATCGTAGCTCCAATCGAGAATCGATTGGAAATTGATACTGAGGGCATTCGATAACTTTGTTAGAAGTGTTTGACCTCAAATGTCGCACTTAATATATAATATGCAAGTTATATATAATTTAAATCCATATAATTAAATATGCTTAGCATAATGTTAGTGGTGTAATTAAATATGGCATACATCGCACTGATGCTATGAAAAGCTTCAGCTGATGATAATTCTGAAAGGCTGCATCATAAGAACTGTTGCATCATCCTCAGCTTTATCTAGGGCAACGTTTGTGATACATCGCTTCGAAACCGAAGGACTTCACCAGCACCGCCCCGACGTAGATTTATGCTGGATATAGCTAGGATATGTAATTATTTACAAGAGTAGTATATGGGGATACTCTAGCGTCAATGGGAAATCCAGTCAAAAAGGTCGTGGGAACATCTAGCGTCAAGGGAAATTTAACATGGGGAAATATAACATGGGTGAATGGAGAATTGAACATAGCGACAAGGATTGGGTCACTTTAGCGTCAAATGGGCCTTAAAGTTAAGAAATAGGTATATCAAAAATGGTGTTAACGGGAATTTGACATGGGAATTTCACCTGAAGTTCTAAGGGAATTGAACATTGGTGACATCATTTTGTTTATAGGGTCAAACCTAAGTTTAGGGTAAAATATACATGTAGCGACAAAGGGCTGATAGGGAAAAACATAGACATACAGAAAAAACAAAACAAATACACATCCAAAACACACAGAAAAGAGGACAGAGATCTTCTAAAGAAAGACTCACTTATAATAAAAGTCTACGATATGGGTTCAAAACATTTATTCAAGTACATACATGGGCTCTCTGGCCTGTGCTTTAGTCTAAGCACTATCCATTTAAAACATTCAAATATGGACATGGAACAAATCTTTGATCTAGAAAAAATACTTTTATAATTAAATTGTATGCCTTCAAAAAGACCTCACTTTACATACAACGCATACGCATTTCATATAAGAATTTTACTTTTCATACAACAATTAATATCCATTTTTAAGAAAAAAGCTAAACCAAAACAAGTAACAAACAATCAAATAGGAGAAAGTTCATGTTGCTTTCTATATCCGTCACACACATGGTCTAAAATCTGGTCAGCTATCGCTTGTGTCCCAGCGTAGATGTTTCCCATTACGTACCCTTTTCATTCGTAAATCTGCTTGAGTCTTACGCTCGATACTTGGTGTGTGAAATGATTCCTCTTTCTCGCTTGGCAGTGTTAGTCACAATGAACTATTGGTCTTGGACGATGTCCCTTTTTATATGCTGCCCAATCTCGACGTGACCGTACGGTAAAGTGAAGTGATTGGGAAGCCGCACTCTCTTCTGGTACACGATTTGATAGACTTTTTCCAAAGGTCGGCTAACAATTTGGTGTGTGGGTAAACGGACAATCTTGTGCGGTTCGTGGGTAGTCACTTGAAAAGTTTCATCCTGTTCAGACTTTAAGGCTTCTTGAAGCACGTCAAAGTTCACCACTTGACTGGTGCGATAATTGAGAGTCAATCCTTTTACTTTACATTCGGTGTGCATATCTCCTTGTAGGTCTCGGTATTCGTAGCCGTAATTTTTAGGACCACCACTTGCAAAACTTAGAATCTTGTCGTCGGGATGTTCATCGGTCCAGGCTCCTAAACGGTCTCCTTCGATGGTAGGGTTACACTGGTTCGGTCGGTGAATGTAGATGCAACTGTCTGTGTCAAAATACAGGACGCGATCTCCTAGCAGTTCTAACACTTCGTACAATTTTAAGCGAGCATGGGCTGTCACGTAAGCCGCAATGATGACATTTCCAAATTTGTCGGCTTCTACAAAGTTTAGTTCTTCTTCGTAATTGACTAAGATCAAGTCCTCACGAATGACGTCCACGTGTTTGATGACTTTGGTTTTGTCGTGAATCATCTGGAAGTAGCGAGAAGGTTCAGACAAATACTCCGTCTTGGGTAAAGACGGTCGTTGTGCCATTTTACCCCACAAACAATTGAGCATGACTTTGGCAAACGATCGCCTTCCTTCGTTTTTCTCGACATGGTCTAAAGTGATACCTTCCTGCTCCCTATATTTTTCTTTGAATTTCTTTTGGTCTTCGGGAGTGTGACACCAGGACGGATAGCCACTAGCTTCTTGTTTTAGTTTTAAAAAAGCATTCACGTAGTCTGCAAAAATACCTTTCTGTGTCTCGTCGCCCTTGCGGTATTGTTGTGTTTTGGGAAAGTGATAAATTTCGTGCACTTCTAACAGTCGGTATCCCATGTCCAGAGCTTTATACAATTCCACGCTCACCCACGTTCCTGTCAAGGCGCGTTCTTCCAGGCTGTGTTGACAAGGTTGATCTTGGTTGCACGTTTCGGCACATGTGCGACACAAAGGAAACATCAGTTTTCCTTGGCAATGGTGAGGTAAAACGGGATGGTACAAGTCTGTGGGAGGTAAGACTTTGCACTTGATTAATCCTTCGTACTGACGAATGTGGTCCAAGTCAATGTGTTCTGTCATCAGTTCTGGATGTCCTACGGGAAAGTGACAATATTTGCAGACGTACGGATACAGCGAACACACGTCCAAGTATTTGATTTCTTCTCCCTTCTCCTCGTCCGCTTGGTACAGCAAACAAGTAGCATTCGTTCGTCCTCCGTACAAACTATCCCGAGGGTTCAATGGGTCCACCAACTTGTAACTTTCTACGATGCGTTTAAACTCGGGATCGGTTTTCAAACGCAGATCGTACTCGTGTTCCCACATTTCCACTACCTGGTATCCTTGCTGTTCTAACTTCAAACGTCGCTGACACGTGGTCTGGTACAAGTCTTCCATAGTCCGTTGTAAAAATTGATTTTTGGTGTCACGCTGAGGGTAGCACATAGGGCATCCGTGAAATAAGCATCCGTTAAACTCGTACACAATTTGAGGGTTTTTTAAGTCCCAACCATCCACCGAATACGTTCCGATGGTCTTTTCTCCTCCTCCGTTGCGAGCGTGTTGGATCCATTTGTTTTCCTTGTCACACAAGTAATGGAGCCAGCGTAGGGCTTTGACCGAGTATTGCCGTTTGACAAAGTTCGTCGTTTGAGGACTGATGACAGCTAGAGTATTTTCAGGCATGAAGCATTTTCGGTACACTAAGGAACATGCTTTGGCGATGGTACAAGCTTCTTTCAAAGGATCGATCCCTCCGTACTCCATGAACAATTCTCGAAATTTTCCACAGCAACGTCGTAAAATGTCCACGTCAGATCGACAGTACTTTAACATTTCTTCTTGAAAGTCAAAAGGGTCCGAGGCGTGAGTCTGGTACCAAGCGAAGAAAGCTTCTCGTTGTTCGGTACGCATGTTGTCAGGGTCGTAATAGTGAGCCTCCGGCAAATGGAGCAGAACGGTACGTTGATTGGCTTCGGTATTGAAAAAGTGTGGAAAATAACCTTTAGCCATTTCTGGCATACCAAACGTTTTAGGCATGCGACTCAATGGCATGGCCAAGTAACTCATCGAATCTTTAAACTGCACTTGTCCTACTTGCATGTAAATGATTTTGGCTCCGTTCAAAGTCACTTTAGGACGTTCGGTACTTTGTTCCGTATAGTATCTGAGCAGAAATTGCCCATCGTATCCCGAGAAATTGTGAGCCATGACCGTGGCATGGCGATGACAATCTCTGTAACGTTCGATGTCTTCTGGACTCCACGTCTCATCGATGGGGTTTAAGATCCATTGGGCAAAATTGACCAAGGTGTTTGACCCTTGAAATATTTTTTCACGTCCTCCAGGAATCTTGCTACAGTGAGGGCAATGACTAAAGATGGGCTCTTGGATACACTGATCGCACGCTCGATGAGCCACGCAGAAATTGGGAATGTGAATACCGGTCTCTTGCATGCATTCGAAATCAAAAAAGATAAAATTTCCTTTTTTCTGGGTATCTTCTGGTTGGGGTTGGTATTTTTGAATGAAGCATTCGTGATCCAAATCCACGATTTGGCGACAAATGTGACATAGTTTCTTACCTCGACAAACGTGAAACTTGGCACTATTGGTACGTATGCCTTGTCCACAAGTAGGGCACAATCTCAGGAGTTGACAAGCGTTTCTCTGCTGCGAACCTAGCATCTTCAAATGTTGTTGGTAACAGGTAGGACTGACAAAAGTGCGCTGACACACAGGGCAATGCACCCTTTCTTTTCCTTTGTCCAGACAAGGTTTAGAGGCCAAACATCCCTCACATTTTGATCCACAATACTTGTGTTGTTCTCGATTGTTATAACCATAGTCACATTTTTCACAGTAGTAACCGTATCCCAGGAATCCAGTGATACTGGTAATGGTATCAAAATGCTCATCGTGATGATAGACGTGAATGTATTTTCCGTCTTTGAAATCGGGGCCTCGAAACAAAAGAGGTCCACGCACTTCTTGAGGGTGTACTTTCAAGGTGTAACGTGGAGCCAAGACGTCTTGCAACTTTTGCATTTCTGGAATGCCGCTAAGGGTGTCTTTGGATATCCCCGCTTGCTGTAACAGGAGTTCTGCTTCACTTCTTTGTTTGGCTCGGTCCGATTGTTGAATAGTTTTCCAGGCTCTTTTCCATTCTGCCGTGTCGTTCTTGTTGGCATACGTTCGTCCCACGACGACAGCACGGGCTAAACACATCTGGTCTTGAGGATTGTTAATTCGGACGAGGCTTAGTTTGGTGTTGCGAAGGTTGTCGACCAATAATACTTTTTTGCGTCCTGTCCCCTGGGGAAGAGACACGTGGGTCATGAACAGTGTGGCTTTTCCGTCGGCAATGTGAAACTTGTCATTTGATTGTTGCACATGTTGAATCTTGTCGATGACTTTAGAAGGTGTCAGTTCTGATGGACTGCTAAACTCGATCCAAACAGGAGACTTCAAACCGTCGTGATGAATGGAAAGTGTCAAGCGATCGTCTTCTTTGCATTGGCATCGTAGTTTCAGTGAGGTTAACAAAGAGTCCCAAAAATCGGCGATGAACCCTTCTGCTTTCTCCAAAGGTACTTCCGACTTGAAATCTTTAATTTTCACCGTGTACCTGTAGGCTGTAGTTCTAAATTTTCTAGAGGAGCGTTTTTCCGTCTCTCGAATGTGGTAATACGTTTCGGGTGATACTGGTGGACTTTGGTTTGGAATATGCTCTCTCGGTCTGGCCGCAGACGTGGAAGGTATCGGTTCAGGTTCGCTCATGTCTTCGATTTGAGCAAACACTTCTTTACGTGTGTGAGGCGATACGTCACGTCGCTGCCTCTTACCTTCTTCTTCTCTCTCACTGAAATCGTGCGATCGTTTCATCCCAATTACTGATTCAGAAATGATTTAACTAAGTTCGATTTCTCTTTATATATACCCCTATGTACCTCTAGTTATGATAATGACTTGGTATATTTCACAAGGGCAAGTGAAAGTCCAACAGTTTGGAAGCCCTGGATGACTTATGCAAACGACAATAGTAAGTCTGAAACAACTCATGCATCTTGACGACCCTTCGATTCAAATCCTACCACGAAAAGAAAAAGGTTGCAAGAAAAGGATAAAAACTAGACAGTTGGTGTCATCAAGAGCTCCAGAGACTATACTGTACTGTTAAAACACGTACGTACTCCATCTAGAAAACAACGCTACTTGACTACGATGTCTCATTCTCTTTGTCACTTCTACTTTGCTGTTGACCGCGATATCTACCAACCCTGATTTAACACACGTCTTTCTTCATTTGATATTTTAAGAAAATAATAAACCCATTTTTAAAAGAACTACCCCTTTTTTTGACAACAGCGACGATGTCTCCTCCTGCTCTTACTACTGTTGCTGCACCTACAACGATGATCTTTCATAAGACCAAAGCATGAGTCAGAGTAAGTTAAGTTGTGAAGCTGAGCAGAGGTGTATAAACAACAACTGTCAAGACCCTATGTTCCAGTTCTGTTTGTGATAATAACTTGTGATACTTCACATTTTCTAAAGTGTAAATGTGTGCAAGTCGTACAAAAGTTATGTGACTATAGCATTTGACACTTGCACAGACACTTCACTTCATAAGTATCAAGAAAAAATTACTATCAGATGTTTACCATTATACAAAATACGCACACACTTGCAATGTGACATGAATCTGCACTTCCATATTTGTGGATATCCCACAGATTCGTCCCAACATACAGAGTTGGCTAAGAACTGTAGGAATATCACACCATTGTTTCAGAAATACCAACAACAAAAATTATGTGTATCTTCCCCGTTCCACCCTTTATTAATGTTTGGGTATGTTCTCTAAAAACACAAACAATATGGAACAAAATTAAATTTTGAATTAAAAATTCTCTCTTTATAATTTTTTTCTTGTGCATGTCAGATTACATTCAATGCCTTCTCCAAGTGAAAGACGTTTCTACACGTCACTGCATTTGATAAATTCGGTTGTTTGTTTTTTGGGGTGTTAGTCATCGTTTATCTTCAATTCTATTCTTTTATATATTTTATCTTTTATAGAAGATGTAAGATTGTTGATTGCTGTAACGGTATATATTTTGTTTAGTCTATTGCTGCAAAAAGAAAATATATATAGCACAGGGCTTAGGTTTGTTCATATTTTTGTTATTTCAAGCTCTACATAACGTACCAAGTTTTTTTTGCAAGAGGATTGAAACTTAAAGTTGCGCAGACGTGAAGGAAAACATGCCTTTGTTACAAAAGTTTGCACTCTGTGTTAATTCTAATCATGCTTGCCTTATATCTTTTTGTTTTAGATAACACATTTCTTCTGATGTAAATACATGCATCTCTGGACAGACAGTTTGGGTTATCATCCTTCATGTTCACTGTACTTTAGTTTATTTACTTTATACAAACCCCAAATTCACTAGTTTGACAAAATTTACCACTTAGTACTATATTATTTCTCTCTACCTAGGCGAATGCGTTTATGTCAAAGTGTCAAAGTGAGAAAGTATTTTCTTGGTCAGTTTTAAAACTCGAACAATAATTGCACAGTTAAGTAGTTGATGTGTCATGAAGAAATGGTACAATGCGCAACAAAGGGATTGTAAGTTCACACTCCAGTCTGTCTGCGCTGCAAATGAATCAATGCATGAGCCTAGGCAAAACAATGCGACAGTAGTTAGAAGCAATTAATTGGCTACACTTTTTTCTACCCCCTTAGCTTCGAAATGCCCTCACTCGTTCTTAGTACAGTGACAAGATAAGACGTGTTTTTTCTGCGCCTGATCACTACACTATCTACTTTGAATTTCGAACCCAACAATGTGTCACACATTGTAAGTGATTTCATTGGCAAATCGATATTTTCCACAGCCATCGCTTCAAATCGGCTTCAGTTGTTATTCTCACAGTGAGAAGATAAGGCGTGTATTTCTGTACCTGTTCACTAGTCACTTTCCAAACAATAAAACTTATGCACAAATAATCGCACCATCGTTGAAATGTCAGTCTTATTGCGAAATACACCAAAATATGTTTGGATGTACTATTCTGTGAGAACTTCACAAAACGTTTTTGACATAATGATTTTAGTAGGCTATGTCTGTAATTCATTCTTGTGATATTTTACAATAGTGGTTTATTTCCTAAAGGAATAAGTATGTCAGTGAGATGTGTGTGAAATTTCGTAAGGAAAATATACCATACAAAACGTAAAAGAGTGGTGATATTTTTAAAAGTAGGAATAACACACACTCTCTCTCTCTCTCTTTCTCTCTCTCTCTCTCTCTCCTAGCAATTTTTATTGAAATCTAATGGCATCTGTTCCTGTTTTGAAGATACCTCTCCAAAATTGTGAGCTGTAGTCACCATAATTACGTAAACTGTTCCGTCTGTCATGTAAATTTGTTTACAAAACTTACACCCTAAAATTATAGAACGAATTTTTCTTCTATCAGTAAATCATTGTATGAAACAAAATCTTGAGTTGACTTCAGCTTGTACAATTCAGGTATCTTAGCTTTATCCTATTTTTGCAAACTGCAATGTGTCATGAAAACAATCCTAATTTTTTATTCTTCTTCCAAAAGCCAGCAAACACAGGGCTTTTTCAAGAATGACGCGAGTGACATTGCACTGTATAACCCTGCCTATGGTTAACTCTAAATTCTGAAAGCGAAACATGCGTTCAGAACAATTGTAGCAATGTTCGACCTATTTCTCTCAGTTTAGACTGTCGATAGAACAAGGCACATTTTGATACTGCATCTTTTCCATATCCTTAGATTTGTGAAAACTTTGTAACCTTGTTGGTAGCGTGTGCTGCGAAACACAGGACACCTCGTTCATTTTCGATCCACTGCAAAATGTTAAGTAGGCAATTGACAATACATGTACGTACCGCACTATCTTCTGTAGAAAATTGATGAATGAATGAATGAATGAAAACAATGACCATTTCTCATATGTAATGTGCGTTGGTCTTTATTAACGTTGTCCTTATCATACCGCAAAAAATAACAGACTCCAAAATGGTGTCCTACGTTTTGTATTTATTTACCAGTAATGTTAGCTATGTCTACCCATCTCTCAAGCACTTCAGGCTAAAATATTGCCCAATCTACTGTTACCCATTTCAGTACAATTTGTGTGCGTGTTGTTGCTTTAGAAAAAAAATATGTGTTAGACTTATTGTAATGGTTATAAAAAAAAACAGACCCCAAATTGGTGTTTAACGTTTTTTAACCATTTGTTTATTCTTTCTTTCTTTCTAAAACTTACACCTGTCCACTAGTGACCTTCCAAACAATAAAACTTATGCACAAATAATCGCACCATCGTTGAAATGTCAGTCTTATTGCGAAATACACCAAAACATGTTTGGATGTACTATTCTGTGAGAACTTCACAAAACGTTTTTGACATAATGATTTTAGTAGGCTATGTCTGTAATTCATTCTTGTGATATTTTACAATAGTGGTTTATTTCCTAAAGGAATAAGTATGTCAGTGAGATGAGTATGAAATTTTGTAAGGAAAATATACTATACAAAACGTAAAAGAGTAGTGATATTTTTAAAAGTAGGAATAACATTCTCTCTCTCTCTCTCTCTCTCTCTCTCTCTCTCTCTCTCTCTCTCTCTCTCTCTCTCCTAGCAATTTTTATTGAAATCTAATGGTATCTGTTCCTGTTTTGAAGATACCTCTCCAAAATTGTGAGCTGTAGTCACCATAATTACGTAAACTGTTCCTTCTGTCATGTAAATTTGTTTACAAAACTTACATCCTAAAATTATAGAACGATTTTTTTCTATCAGTAAATCATTGTATGAAACAAAATCTTGAGTTGACTTCAGCTTGTACAATTCAGGTATCTTAGCATCCTATTTTTGCAAACAGCAATGTGTCAAGAAAACAATTCTAACATTAGATCTACCGTTTTTTCTTCTTCTTCCAAAAGGCAGCAAACACAGGTTTATTTTTAAGAATGGCGCGAGTGACATTGCACTGTATAACCCTGCCTATGGTTAACTCTAAATTCTGAAAGCAAAACACGCGTTCAGAACAATTGTAGTAATGTTCGACCTATTTCACTGTTTAGACTGTCGATATAACAAGGCAAGTTGTTTTTTATACTGCTTCTTTTCCATACCCTTAGATTTGTGATAACTGTGCAACATTGTTGGTAGCGTGTGCTGCGAAACACAGGTCACCTCGTACATTTTCGATCCACTGCAAAATGTTAAGTAGGCAATTGACAATACGTATCGAACTATCTTCTTTATAAAATTGATGAATGAATGAATGAATGAAAACAATGACCATTTCTCATATGTAATGTGTGTTGGTCTTTATTAACGTTGTCATTATCATACCGCAAAAAATAGCAGACCCCAAAATGGTGTCCTACGTTTTGTATTTATTTACCAGTAATGTTAGCTATGTCTGCCCATCTCTCAAAGACTCCAGGCTAAAGTATCGACTAATTTACTGTTACCCATTTCAGTACAATTTATTTGGGTGACAGTAGATTAAATAAATGTGTGTAAGAGTTTACAATAACACTTGTGTGCGTGCTTTTGCTTGAGAAAAAAAAATATGTGTAAGACCTATTGTAATAATTATAAAAAAGCTACGTTAAACACCATTTTATGGTCTGTTTTTAATATAATAATTTAATATAAAAACAGACCCCAAAATGGTGTTTAACGTAGCTTTTTATAATTATTACAATAGGTCTTACACATATTTTTTTTTCTCAAGCAAAAGCACGCACACAAGTGTTATTGTAAACTCTTACACACATTTATTTAATCTACTGTCACCCAAATAAATTGTACTGAAATGGGTAACAGTAAATTAGTCGATACTTTAGCCTGGAGTCTTTGAGAGATGGGCAGACATAGCTAACATTACTGGTAAATAAATACAAAACGTAGGACACCATTTTGGGGTCTGCTATTTTTTGCGGTATGATAATGACAACGTTAATAAAGACCAACACACATTACATATGAGAAATGGCCATTGTTTTCATTCATTCATTCATTCATCAATTTTATAAAGAAGATAGTTCGATACGTATTGTCAATTGCCTACTTAACATTTTGCAGTGGATCGAAAATGTACGAGGTGACCTGTGTTTCGCAGCACACGCTACCAACAATGTTGCACAGTTATCACAAATCTAAGGGTATGGAAAAGAAGCAGTATAAAAAAAAACTTGCCTTGTTATATCGACAGTCTAAACAGTGAAATAGGTCGAACATTACTACAATTGTTCTGAACGCGTGTTTTGCTTTCAGAATTTAGAGTTAACCATAGGCAGGGTTATACAGTGCAATGTCACTCGCGCCATTCTTAAAAATAAACCTGTGTTTGTTGCCTTTTGGAAGAAGAAGAAAAAACGGTAGATCTAATGTTAGAATTGTTTTCTTGACACATTGCTGTTTGCAAAAATAGGATGCTAAGATACCTGAATTGTACAAGCTGAAGTCAACTCAAGATTTTGTTTCATACAATGATTTACTGATAGAAAAAAATCTTTCTATAATTTTAGGATGTAAGTTTTGTAAACAAATTTACATGACAGAAGGAACAGTTTACGTAATTATGGTGACTACAGCTCACAATTTTGGAGAGGTATCTTCAAAACAGGAACAGATACCATTAGATTTCAATAAAAATTGCTAGGAGAGAGAGAGAGAGAGAGAGAGAGAGAGAGAGAGAGAGAGAGAGAGAGAGAGAGAGAGAATGTTATTCCTACTTTTAAAAATATCACTACTCTTTTACGTTTTGTATAGTATATTTTCCTTACAAAATTTCATACTCATCTCACTGACATACTTATTCCTTTAGGAAATAAACCACTATTGTAAAATATCACAAGAATGAATTACAGACATAGCCTACTAAAATCATTATGTCAAAAACGTTTTGTGAAGTTCTCACAGAATAGTACATCCAAACATGTTTTGGTGTATTTCGCAATAAGACTGACATTTCAACGATGGTGCGATTATTTGTGCATAAGTTTTATTGTTTGGAAGGTCACTAGTGGACAGGTGTAAGTTTTAGAAAGAAAGAAAGAATAAACAAATGGTTAAAAAACGTTAAACACCAATTTGGGGTCTGTTTTTTTTTATAACCATTACAATAAGTCTAACACATATTTTTTTTCTAAAGCAACAGCACGCACACAAATTGTACTGAAATGGGTAACAGTAGATTGGGCAATATTTTAGCCTGAAGTGCTTGAGAGATGGGTAGACATAGCTAACATTACTGGTAAATAAATACAAAACGTAGGACACCATTTTGGAGTCTGTTATTTTTTGCGGTATGATAAGGACAACGTTAATAAAGACCAACGCACATTACATATGAGAAATGGTCATTGTTTTCATTCATTCATTCATTCATCAATTTTCTACAGAAGATAGTGCGGTACGTACATGTATTGTCAATTGCCTACTTAACATTTTGCAGTGGATCGAAAATGAACGAGGTGTCCTGTGTTTCGCAGCACACGCTACCAACAAGGTTACAAAGTTTTCACAAATCTAAGGATATGGAAAAGATGCAGTATCAAAATGTGCCTTGTTCTATCGACAGTCTAAACTGAGAGAAATAGGTCGAACATTGCTACAATTGTTCTGAACGCATGTTTCGCTTTCAGAATTTAGAGTTAACCATAGGCAGGGTTATACAGTGCAATGTCACTCGCGTCATTCTTGAAAAAGCCCTGTGTTTGCTGGCTTTTGGAAGAAGAATAAAAAATTAGGATTGTTTTCATGACACATTGCAGTTTGCAAAAATAGGATAAAGCTAAGATACCTGAATTGTACAAGCTGAAGTCAACTCAAGATTTTGTTTCATACAATGATTTACTGATAGAAGAAAAATTCGTTCTATAATTTTAGGGTGTAAGTTTTGTAAACAAATTTACATGACAGACGGAACAGTTTACGTAATTATGGTGACTACAGCTCACAATTTTGGAGAGGTATCTTCAAAACAGGAACAGATGCCATTAGATTTCAATAAAAATTGCTAGGAGAGAGAGAGAGAGAGAAAGAGAGAGAGAGAGAGTGTGTGTTATTCCTACTTTTAAAAATATCACCACTCTTTTACGTTTTGTATGGTATATTTTCCTTACGAAATTTCACACACATCTCACTGACATACTTATTCCTTTAGGAAATAAACCACTATTGTAAAATATCACAAGAATGAATTACAGACATAGCCTACTAAAATCATTATGTCAAAAACGTTTTGTGAAGTTCTCACAGAATAGTACATCCAAACATATTTTGGTGTATTTCGCAATAAGACTGACATTTCAACGATGGTGCGATTATTTGTGCATAAGTTTTATTGTTTGGAAAGTGACTAGTGAACAGGTACAGAAATACACGCCTTATCTTCTCACTGTGAGAATAACAACTGAAGCCGATTTGAAGCGATGGCTGTGGAAAATATCGATTTGCCAATGAAATCACTTACAATGTGTGACACATTGTTGGGTTCGAAATTCAAAGTAGATAGTGTAGTGATCAGGCGCAGAAAAAACACGTCTTATCTTGTCACTGTACTAAGAACGAGTGAGGGCATTTCGAAGCTAAGGGGGTAGAAAAAAGTGTAGCCAATTAATTGCTTCTAACTACTGTCGCATTGTTTTGCCTAGGCTCATGCATTGATTCATTTGCAGCGCAGACAGACTGGAGTGTGAACTTACAATCCCTTTGTTGCGCATTGTACCATTTCTTCATGACACATCAACTACTTAACTGTGCAATTATTGTTCGAGTTTTAAAACTGACCAAGAAAATACTTTCTCACTTTGACACTTTGACATAAACGCATTCGCCTAGGTAGAGAGAAATAATATAGTACTAAGTGGTAAATTTTGTCAAACTAGTGAATTTGGGGTTTGTATAAAGTAAATAAACTAAAGTACAGTGAACATGAAGGATGATAACCCAAACTGTCTGTCCAGAGATGCATGTATTTACATCAGAAGAAATGTGTTATCTAAAACAAAAAGATATAAGGCAAGCATGATTAGAATTAACACAGAGTGCAAACTTTTGTAACAAAGGCATGTTTTCCTTCACGTCTGCGCAACTTTAAGTTTCAATCCTCTTGCAAAAAAAACTTGGTACGTTATGTAGAGCTTGAAATAACAAAAATATGAACAAACCTAAGCCCTGTGCTATATATATTTTCTTTTTGCAGCAATAGACTAAACAAAATATATACCGTTACAGCAATCAACAATCTTACATCTTCTATAAAAGATAAAATATATAAAAGAATAGAATTGAAGATAAACGATGACTAACACCCCAAAAAACAAACAACCGAATTTATCAAATGCAGTGACGTGTAGAAACGTCTTTCACTTGGAGAAGGCATTGAATGTAATCTGAAATGCACAAGAAAAAAATTATAAAGAGAGAATTTTTAATTCAAAATTTAATTTTGTTCCATATTGTTTGTGTTTTTAGAGAACATACCCAAACATTAATAAAGGGTGGAACGGGGAAGATACACATAATTTTTGTTGTTGGTATTTCTGAAACAATGGTGTGATATTCCTACAGTTCTTAGCCAACTCTGTATGTTGGGACGAATCTGTGGGATATCCACAAATATGGAAGTGCAGATTCATGTCACATTGCAAGTGTGTGCGTATTTTGTATAATGGTAAACATCTGATAGTAATTTTTTCTTGATACTTATGAAGTGAAGTGTCTGTGCAAGTGTCAAATGCTATAGTCACATAACTTTTGTACGACTTGCACACATTTACACTTTAGAAAATGTGAAGTATCACAAGTTATTATCACAAACAGAACTGGAACATAGGGTCTTGACAGTTGTTGTTTATACACCTCTGCTCAGCTTCACAACTTAACTTACTCTGACTCATGCTTTGGTCTTATGAAAGATCATCGTTGTAGGTGCAGCAACAGTAGTAAGAGCAGGAGGAGACATCGTCGCTGTTGTCAAAAAAAGGGGTAGTTCTTTTAAAAATGGGTTTATTATTTTCTTAAAATATCAAATGAAGAAAGACGTGTGTTAAATCAGGGTTGGTAGATATCGCGGTCAACAGCAAAGTAGAAGTGACAAAGAGAATGAGACATCGTAGTCAAGTAGCGTTGTTTTCTAGATGGAGTACGTACGTGTTTTAACAGTACAGTATAGTCTCTGGAGCTCTTGATGACACCAACTGTCTAGTTTTTATCCTTTTCTTGCAACCTTTTTCTTTTCGTGGTAGGATTTGAATCGAAGGGTCGTCAAGATGCATGAGTTGTTTCAGACTTACTATTGTCGTTTGCATAAGTCATCCAGGGCTTCCAAACTGTTGGACTTTCACTTGCCCTTGTGAAATATACCAAGTCATTATCATAACTAGAGGTACATAGGGGTATATATAAAGAGAAATCGAACTTAGTTAAATCATTTCTGAATCAGTAATTGGGATGAAACGATCGCACGATTTCAGTGAGAGAGAAGAAGAAGGTAAGAGGCAGCGACGTGACGTATCGCCTCACACACGTAAAGAAGTGTTTGCTCAAATCGAAGACATGAGCGAACCTGAACCGATACCTTCCACGTCTGCGGCCAGACCGAGAGAGCATATTCCAAACCAAAGTCCACCAGTATCACCCGAAACGTATTACCACATTCGAGAGACGGAAAAACGCTCCTCTAGAAAATTTAGAACTACAGCCTACAGGTACACGGTGAAAATTAAAGATTTCAAGTCGGAAGTACCTTTGGAGAAAGCAGAAGGGTTCATCGCCGATTTTTGGGACTCTTTGTTAACCTCACTGAAACTACGATGCCAATGCAAAGAAGACGATCGCTTGACACTTTCCATTCATCACGACGGTTTGAAGTCTCCTGTTTGGATCGAGTTTAGCAGTCCATCAGAACTGACACCTTCTAAAGTCATCGACAAGATTCAACATGTGCAACAATCAAATGACAAGTTTCACATTGCCGACGGAAAAGCCACACTGTTCATGACCCACGTGTCTCTTCCCCAGGGGACAGGACGCAAAAAAGTATTATTGGTCGACAACCTTCGCAACACCAAACTAAGCCTCGTCCGAATTAACAATCCTCAAGACCAGATGTGTTTAGCCCGTGCTGTCGTCGTGGGACGAACGTATGCCAACAAGAACGACACGGCAGAATGGAAAAGAGCCTGGAAAACTATTCAACAATCGGACCGAGCCAAACAAAGAAGTGAAGCAGAACTCCTGTTACAGCAAGCGGGGATATCCAAAGACACCCTTAGCGGCATTCCAGAAATGCAAAAGTTGCAAGACGTCTTGGCTCCACGTTACACCTTGAAAGTACACCCTCAAGAAGTGCGTGGACCTCTTTTGTTTCGAGGCCCCGATTTCAAAGACGGAAAATACATTCACGTCTATCATCACGATGAGCATTTTGATACCATTACCAGTATCACTGGATTCCTGGGATACGGTTACTACTGTGAAAAATGTGACTATGGTTATAACAATCGAGAACAACACAAGTATTGTGGATCAAAATGTGAGGGATGTTTGGCCTCTAAACCTTGTCTGGACAAAGGAAAAGAAAGGGTGCATTGCCCTGTGTGTCAGCGCACTTTTGTCAGTCCTACCTGTTACCAACAACATTTGAAGATGCTAGGTTCGCAGCAGAGAAACGCTTGTCAACTCCTGAGATTGTGCCCTACTTGTGGACAAGGCATACGTACCAATAGTGCCAAGTTTCACGTTTGTCGAGGTAAGAAACTATGTCACATTTGTCGCCAAATCGTGGATTTGGATCACGAATGCTTCATTCAAAAATACCAACCCCAACCAGAAGATACCCAGAAAAAAGGAAATTTTATCTTTTTTGATTTCGAATGCATGCAAGAGACCGGTATTCACATTCCCAATTTCTGCGTGGCTCATCGAGCGTGCGATCAGTGTATCCAAGAGCCCATCTTTAGTCATTGCCCTCACTGTAGCAAGATTCCTGGAGGACGTGAAAAAATATTTCAAGGGTCAAACACCTTGGTCAATTTTGCCCAATGGATCTTAAACCCCATCGATGAGACGTGGAGTCCAGAAGACATCGAACGTTACAGAGATTGTCATCGCCATGCCACGGTCATGGCTCACAATTTCTCGGGATACGATGGGCAATTTCTGCTCAGATACTATACGGAACAAAGTACCGAACGTCCTAAAGTGACTTTGAACGGAGCCAAAATCATTTACATGCAAGTAGGACAAGTGCAGTTTAAAGATTCGATGAGTTACTTGGCCATGCCATTGAGTCGCATGCCTAAAACGTTTGGTATGCCAGAAATGGCTAAAGGTTATTTTCCACACTTTTTCAATACCGAAGCCAATCAACGTACCGTTCTGCTCCATTTGCCGGAGGCTCACTATTACGACCCTGACAACATGCGTACCGAACAACGAGAAGCTTTCTTCGCTTGGTACCAGACTCACGCCTCGGACCCTTTTGACTTTCAAGAAGAAATGTTAAAGTACTGTCGATCTGACGTGGACATTTTACGACGTTGCTGTGGAAAATTTCGAGAATTGTTCATGGAGTACGGAGGGATCGATCCTTTGAAAGAAGCTTGTACCATCGCCAAAGCATGTTCCTTAGTGTACCGAAAATGCTTCATGCCTGAAAATACTCTAGCTGTCATCAGTCCTCAAACGACGAACTTTGTCAAACGGCAATACTCGGTCAAAGCCCTACGCTGGCTCCATTACTTGTGTGACAAGGAAAACAAATGGATCCAACACGCTCGCAACGGAGGAGGAGAAAAGACCATCGGAACGTATTCGGTGGATGGTTGGGACTTAAAAAACCCTCAAATTGTGTACGAGTTTAACGGATGCTTATTTCACGGATGCCCTATGTGCTACCCTCAGCGTGACACCAAAAATCAATTTTTACAACGGACTATGGAAGACTTGTACCAGACCACGTGTCAGCGACGTTTGAAGTTAGAACAGCAAGGATACCAGGTAGTGGAAATGTGGGAACACGAGTACGATCTGCGTTTGAAAACCGATCCCGAGTTTAAACGCATCGTAGAAAGTTACAAGTTGGTGGACCCATTGAACCCTCGGGATAGTTTGTACGGAGGACGAACGAATGCTACTTGTTTGCTGTACCAAGCGGACGAGGAGAAGGGAGAAGAAATCAAATACTTGGACGTGTGTTCGCTGTATCCGTACGTCTGCAAATATTGTCACTTTCCCGTAGGACATCCAGAACTGATGACAGAACACATTGACTTGGACCACATTCGTCAGTACGAAGGATTAATCAAGTGCAAAGTCTTACCTCCCACAGACTTGTACCATCCCGTTTTACCTCACCATTGCCAAGGAAAACTGATGTTTCCTTTGTGTCGCACATGTGCCGAAACGTGCAACCAAGATCAACCTTGTCAACACAGCCTGGAAGAACGCGCCTTGACAGGAACGTGGGTGAGCGTGGAATTGTATAAAGCTCTGGACATGGGATACCGACTGTTAGAAGTGCACGAAATTTATCACTTTCCCAAAACACAACAATACCGCAAGGGCGACGAGACACAGAAAGGTATTTTTGCAGACTACGTGAATGCTTTTTTAAAACTAAAACAAGAAGCTAGTGGCTATCCGTCCTGGTGTCACACTCCCGAAGACCAAAAGAAATTCAAAGAAAAATATAGGGAGCAGGAAGGTATCACTTTAGACCATGTCGAGAAAAACGAAGGAAGGCGATCGTTTGCCAAAGTCATGCTCAATTGTTTGTGGGGTAAAATGGCACAACGACCGTCTTTACCCAAGACGGAGTATTTGTCTGAACCTTCTCGCTACTTCCAGATGATTCACGACAAAACCAAAGTCATCAAACACGTGGACGTCATTCGTGAGGACTTGATCTTAGTCAATTACGAAGAAGAACTAAACTTTGTAGAAGCCGACAAATTTGGAAATGTCATCATTGCGGCTTACGTGACAGCCCATGCTCGCTTAAAATTGTACGAAGTGTTAGAACTGCTAGGAGATCGCGTCCTGTATTTTGACACAGACAGTTGCATCTACATTCACCGACCGAACCAGTGTAACCCTACCATCGAAGGAGACCGTTTAGGAGCCTGGACCGATGAACATCCCGACGACAAGATTCTAAGTTTTGCAAGTGGTGGTCCTAAAAATTACGGCTACGAATACCGAGACCTACAAGGAGATATGCACACCGAATGTAAAGTAAAAGGATTGACTCTCAATTATCGCACCAGTCAAGTGGTGAACTTTGACGTGCTTCAAGAAGCCTTAAAGTCTGAACAGGATGAAACTTTTCAAGTGACTACCCACGAACCGCACAAGATTGTCCGTTTACCCACACACCAAATTGTTAGCCGACCTTTGGAAAAAGTCTATCAAATCGTGTACCAGAAGAGAGTGCGGCTTCCCAATCACTTCACTTTACCGTACGGTCACGTCGAGATTGGGCAGCATATAAAAAGGGACATCGTCCAAGACCAATAGTTCATTGTGACTAACACTGCCAAGCGAGAAAGAGGAATCATTTCACACACCAAGTATCGAGCGTAAGACTCAAGCAGATTTACGAATGAAAAGGGTACGTAATGGGAAACATCTACGCTGGGACACAAGCGATAGCTGACCAGATTTTAGACCATGTGTGTGACGGATATAGAAAGCAACATGAACTTTCTCCTATTTGATTGTTTGTTACTTGTTTTGGTTTAGCTTTTTTCTTAAAAATGGATATTAATTGTTGTATGAAAAGTAAAATTCTTATATGAAATGCGTATGCGTTGTATGTAAAGTGAGGTCTTTTTGAAGGCATACAATTTAATTATAAAAGTATTTTTTCTAGATCAAAGATTTGTTCCATGTCCATATTTGAATGTTTTAAATGGATAGTGCTTAGACTAAAGCACAGGCCAGAGAGCCCATGTATGTACTTGAATAAATGTTTTGAACCCATATCGTAGACTTTTATTATAAGTGAGTCTTTCTTTAGAAGATCTCTGTCCTCTTTTCTGTGTGTTTTGGATGTGTATTTGTTTTGTTTTTCTGTATGTCTATGTTTTTCCCTATCAGCCCTTTGTCGCTACATGTATATTTTACCCTAAACTTAGGTTTGACCCTATAAACAAAATGATGTCACCAATGTTCAATTCCCTTAGAACTTCAGGTGAAATTCCCATGTCAAATTCCCGTTAACACCATTTTTGATATACCTATTTCTTAACTTTAAGGCCCATTTGACGCTAAAGTGACCCAATCCTTGTCGCTATGTTCAATTCTCCATTCACCCATGTTATATTTCCCCATGTTAAATTTCCCTTGACGCTAGATGTTCCCACGACCTTTTTGACTGGATTTCCCATTGACGCTAGAGTATCCCCATATACTACTTACAAGCATCTTCAGGGCTGGAATCCGCTAGCAGTTGTCCGACTTCTAGCCAAAAAGACTGCAAACTTCGTGTCGCACGTGCTGACTAACGGAAAAAATTATTTTGGTTCCAGATGTAAGGTGTTTCATAGAGTGACGTCTATTGCATACAGGCTGTACGAGATAGCAAGGCCACAGCACGCGAGAAAGCCTCGAATTAGCTCCGCAAAAAAAACAAGACATTTACTGAGGAGGGATCGAGTTATATTACAACATTATTGTTCTTTGACAGCAGGGCCCATGTCCGTCACAGCCTTTCGGAAAACATTCTTCGTCGACTAGCCCGGAAATATCAGCAAGGCTGTGTTGACATGAGATCTCAGCCGGCGTCTTGCATTAAAATCTACAGGTGAGAGTGAAGTTTGTTCTCAAGGCAAAATAGTTAGTTTCTAAGCCTTGATAGATCGAGAGAGAGAGAGAGAGAGAGAGAGAGAGAGAGAGAGAGAGAGAGAGAGAGAGAGGAGTCTTGTCTTGATTGTCATGTCATATTGTGCGACCACGACAAATCTGGCAGACGACAGCAACCGTATTGACACGTCCGATGATAACGTCGGAAACTTCGAATTGATTACTTTAATCTTTATTCCCTGACGACCCGGCAGGTGAGAATGACAGTGCTTGTTAACATCGTCGTTCTCGATGTCTACAGAAGCAAGATTTGTAATTGAAATCCACCCAGTGTTCATCCGGGATTTGTCGGCTCCCTTTTCAACCATAATATGCCTCCATAAAACAAGAAGCCGAAACGAAAGACAGGAAACTATTAGGCATGTAGACGATCAAGACATGCTAGAATGAAGTACATCGACAACCATGTTAGGATCTCAAATATGTACTCTAACAACACGGAATTAAATATAAAATAATCGTGGGCCGTGACAAGGAAAGTCGGAAAAAAGTAACTCTCCTTGTATTCCAAACTAGTAGGAATATGGTCGGCGTGCTTACATGGCGGCAGACAGGATCAATATGTGGAGACTCAGATAACATTGTATTGATGCAGTTTATGTAGAGACCACAACGTAAAATAACATGAAAGCGATAGCATATCCACTAATTAGTGTTTTATAAACGTTTAGGAAACAATGGATAGAGACAGACGTGGTACCTTGAGAGGATATGTAATTTTCCAACGAATTGAAAGACTTGATATTACGACAAGCTCATTTTTTATCACCTCAAATAGAGCTGTTTCTTGCTGAAAACCCACGGCATTGGTGAAATATAACAAACAACAAATTCCAAAATGGACCTGAATAAAATAAAATTAATATATGGCTAGAATTAAATATCGGAATACATGATTTGAGAATGCGTGATCTAATGGGAAACTAACAAAGAAAAGTCCAAATAAGTCATAATGTATACATATGTAGCAGCCCAAAGCTTATGCAAGAACATTTAAAGGAGTCTTATTCATATCTCCCTTGCATGAAGAGAATTGTGAATCTATCAAACGAAACCATCTGCATTCAGGTCAAAATAATATCGTATGTTTTGTTAGGTTTTTATTCTGAATTAAATACTGATTACCTGGAGCATGACTCAATTTCTGAGTTTGACATGTCATTATAATATAGGACAAAATCTTAAATCTACTTTCATTTTACACATTTGAAGTCATATAAAGAGTGAACAATGCACATTTTCCTTGACAAACCAGAGACGAAAACCTCAACACTTGGTCAACCGTTACAAAATCGTACTAGAAAACAACTATATGCTTCATCACGACCCGAAAATGCTGAAGAAATGTAACACATGGATAAACATAGCAATGTACGTCAACTCAATTCACCAATGTAATAGGCCAATAATTTAACAGGTACTGATGGTTCAGGGGTTTTTAATAACCTGCTGCCTACTATATTAAGCCTACTTTACATCAAAAGGAAGGCTACATAAAGTGCGGTATTCACTACTGCAGATGGTAAACATTATTGTTCTCAGCAAATACACGGAACATGTTATCAGAAAAGGTTAGAGACCAAACTATCTTAACTGATATACTACACGTTACGTTTCAAGCACCAAACTTGCCTGTTGTGACTCATGCATAATTTGTTATATAGTCCAATTAAATGAGTGTTCGCAGTAAGCATACAACACCCCTAAAGAGGATAAGAGATAAAATATGTGCAGATGATTTTATAATAATTTGTATAATATATATATATATATATATATATATATATATATATATATATATATATATATATATATATATATATATATAGTTACGTATCTAGGGTCTTAAAGAATTAAAAAGAAAGAGCAAAACCAGAACGGTTCAGTATAATTTGAAATTATAAATTTATTTCCCTAAAGTACAAAGTGAAAGATTTGTATAAATAATTTACGGTGTGGTGAATGGTTTCCAAAACCCGATAAGATTATAATAATTCCAGAAGCTGTGGTTAATACGAATAGGTCGCAATGATATTTATATTGTATGCACTAATGTATTTAATGTGCCAACAGTGCTAAAGCAATCACTAATATAATTCCGAAATGTCTTTAAATGAATATCGGTAAGTCCAATACAGCTATTATTCCAATTCGCTTAACATGTTGAACAATAACTCTGTATCGCTGTTTTTGATCTACTATACTCTTTTCAATGACTGATGTAAGTCTTAATCTATACCAAATCCAGCGCAATAAATCTAATTCATATATAAACCAAGAGCATTAGAATAAATTACATGGTTTGTATGAATCATCCTAAGGTAATTGAAAACCTTAAATAAATCCGCTGTTTACGCTTTGACTAATCCCAAATCAGGTGATTTTTTTCCCTAGTAAATACACCATTAAGTACATGCTCCTTGAACTAATATTTTGAACATACTATGCATTATATAGGTATTCATAAAAAAGTGTACATAACACCTCCACCAATACTGAACAAGATAGATTTATAATAATAAATTATTTTTGCATATTAGTTAAATATACATATAATTAACATTGCTTAAGAATATATAATGTCAGTGTTGTGGTACATTTTACTTGTATACGTTGGAATATCTATTAACTAGAGCAGATATTCTTCCAATAGGTGTATCACTTGATTGATTTCCCAATATTTCCAAATTGCAAGGATAGGTTACTGCAACGTTGCTAGAGTGCACTTTCATATATTTCTTTAAATCCGTGATTTCGTGACTAATATATTAAATGTCTAGATCATCATAAACGTTTTCATATTAAATTATCAAATTGACATTGCTTTGCACAAATTGTTAATAAACTTTTAGTCAGTTATTTTCCTTTCAACTAAATAAAGACCATACTACCTAATCTGATGTGGATCGTAAGCTGATATTTAAACAATAGCAAATGAATGCCTTTGACACAAACGTTTTCCGTATTTCTGATAGAGTCCAAAATATGAAGAAACTTTACCAATATTTCCCTATGTTTGTAATAACTTTATCATTTAAAGGAATGTTTTACTGTAAATCTTATTTATGCACCGCACACATAATAATCAGCAAGTATTTGTTGTCTAACTTGTTGGTAGCTAAATAGACCGACCCAATCTACACTTATGATACTAAATAGTGTGTCAAATGAAGGAATGAGTTGCTGATGAACCTCACCGCTCCGGTGGCCAAGCGGTTAGAGCATCCGCCGTGGAAGAGGGAGGTCGTGGGTTCGATCCCCGGCCGAGTCATACCAAAGACTTACAAAATTGGTACAAACAGCTACCTCGCCTGGTGCTCAGCATTAAGAGGTTAGTATTAGAACTGGTATGTCTGGTGTCAGGTTTAATGTGACTGGGTGTGACATCATGTTATATGTCTGCGGTATGATGCCTCAGTTCTAGACATCACTATAAACTGACTCACTGCAGACATCGTAACGATATGAATGAAACATTGTTAAAGCTACGTTACAAAAATTCTAATCAAACAAACAAACGAGAAGATGAACCTTAAGTACCTTCTGATTGGACTTTTCTACCATTTTACAACTATGACAATATATACAGTATTGGAAAGTATCACCATTAAAGTAAGTGCAAATAAAAATCATTTATGATATGGATTCAACTTGCTGCATTCGACTCAAAATATATGTGTACCGTGGGTTTCTTTTCTCTGTACAAACACAACATGAGAACTATGCGTCACCTCAGTTGGTTTTATAACTCCAAGGTCTATCATAGCCTTAATTTCATTTCGCACAGTTTCTAATATCGCACAGAGTAGCTGATTTGTTTTTTTTTGTGGTTTAAAGCCATTTTTTAACACAATATAGGCTATACATGACGGCTAGTATTAATGGTGGAGGAAGAAACCCGACAAACCCCGGAAAGAACCACCGACCCACGAGAAGCTACTGGCAAGCTTTCTCACATATCTACATTTGCGGAATCTTAGACTCGAACACACGCAGATAGAGGTGAGATGGCAGTGGTCCGTAACGGACAGCGCTTTGGATCACTTGGCCACTCGGGGCCCCTATAGAGTAGCTGATATGGCTTGAACTTCAATGGCTTCTCATTCAGAAACTTCAGTGTGAAACGCCTATAATTCCGTCTTGCCGGGTAGTTCTGTGAAGACGATAGATTAGTCTTAGAGTAACGATACAACTTCTTTACGTTGCTCCGACATTAACGTCACGTCAACGACAACGTCGACGTTGGTTTGGTCCTTCTCATAGGACAACTAGGGAGTACTTCCGCCTCTGCTCCCTTGTCGTCGGGTTCTTCAGTCACAACTGTAGCAGCCACGAACGTTGTGGGTGTCTCTCTTTCACGTAACGTTTCAGGAGAATTACATTGTACAGCTTCTTGTATCCTATCCTCATACGGTAGTCCTGCCCACAATCTTTCTCCGTTACCACAAATGGTCCCATCCATGAGCTTAAAGTTTGCTCATTCGTTTTGTATTGTAATATTTAGCTTGACATTCCCTTGCGTCAAGGAGATTTTCCTGAGCCAATTAAAACCTCTTCTAGCTTGTTGCGGAGATCAACAATATAGTTGCATGTTATTTGCACTTTCTCTGATGCTTGCTTATCCGTCCATGTTTGCTTCGATACAGCAATGGGTCCGCTGATTGTCTTCCGATAGGCTAATTCAAATAGCCGGCGGTACGTCTCGATACGCAAAAGGTATCGAGACGTACCACCGGCTATTTTGAATTAGGACGGTATCGACACCAATAACTTGTTCGACCTTCACATAGCTTCTCTAGAGCCCTTTTATGTTGTTCAATTGAAACGCTCCACCAAACCATTGCACTGGGGGTGATACGGAGTAGTTTTCAGGTGACTAATGAACAGTAATCTATTTACCTATCCATAACCTGTCTCACACGCTGCGTTCCCTGGTGAGGTAGTATATTTTCAGGGTCACCAACTCTTGATCAATCGTCTAACATGGCCTCAGCCACAGTGAATGAGTCTATGCTTTGCAAATCCACGTCCTCAGGGTACTGCGTGGCGTAATCGATTATCATTAATATATACAGATTACCACATGCTGCCGCCAGCATAGTCGAACCAACTAGGACCATCCTCGAGGAAGGTTCGTTAATCAGTAGGGTGGTTTCTAGTTTCATTTTTCCTCCCCATGATATCCTTCTCTGCCCAATAAGTCTGCGTCGACCCATACAATTATTCTCGGTGAGAGGTACGGCCTCTGGCTCCCGTACTGACTAGTCCGTCTCTGGCGTGTCACCTCAGTGGTCCTTCTATGCTCAACAATTTCAGGGCATTCCCGGCCACATCAGGTGGTTCGACGCAATTGCTCTCTCCCATATCGCTCGTCCATCACTCTTATATCATCCAATTTGAGAATTCACGCTCCGCTAAGAACACTTTTAAGTCTTTTCTGTGTATACTTAAGATGTGCTATTTCAAAATTTCCTCACGTATGCCTTTATATGTTAGCACGATACCTGACATTTTCATCCATTTGTACGCGTACAAAGCTATGGAATTGAGCGTGCATTTCGGTTTTCGCGTGGTCAGTTCTCAAACGAGTTTCCGAAACATTTCTTCCAATAGCTCTTTATGCCGTATATGCTCTTTCTTCAGAGCGTCACTGTCGTCTACCTCGTTTAGCGTTATATTATGTTAGATGCCTTGCGCTACTCGCTGTAGGAAAGCCTAAACATTGATAGTCTACTGTTCGTTGGGTAACTGATAAACCAGTGAAAACTTTTCAAACTGCGTCAAAAAGTTTTCAATGATTTATTCCTTGTCTTTGAACATGGACATGGAGATCAGTATTGGTCGTCTGTATTCAGATTGATTAATTGTGGGTCCTGAACGGACATTCAGGTCTTCAAACCTCTCTGCTTCGATCCTCAGTCTCTCCATGGCTAGCGTATGTTCGCGTTCTCTACATTTGTCTTTGGCGTGCAGTCTAGCTAGTTTTAGTCTCTTTTACGCTCAGCTGCCTGTCTGTCTTTCTTTCCGCATACAGTTCCTCATTGTGTTCTTTAATACTTTGATCAACAAATTCACCTAACTGGTCCCCTTTGTACCCCACTTGTTTTTACCAATTAATTTAAACTCTCTAACTAATTGTCTTATATCGTTATCATGGTCAACTGGTAACGGTGACACATTACTTAAGTTCTTTACCTACACTTAAGATTTAATGCCATAGTCTAAAATAGCCCCACCGTATTTCATCTACCTCTAATATGGCCTACTCAAACTATTCCTGGATCAGTAGTAAATATACGGGTGGCTGTAATATCTTCGTAAATAAAAAATCCTAACACTTACAGATGAACAAGGAGTAATTACTAAGACGGGGTTCGCTTAAATATATATTCTCCCAACAGAATACAAGCACAAGTCTTCACTTTACTTCACAAAGTTTTAATCCACCTGACAGCAACTATGTGAATCAATTCATTACGACAATTGCATCACAATCTGAACATAACTGGCAAGAAAATGTGCATGCTCACAATGTAAAATAAAAAGCAGACAATTATTCGATTCACTCTTATAACTGTCTCGAAAGTTACTCAGGACATTATCAGTTTGTAGACTTATTCTATCATAGATTTAATCAGACTCTTTTAACGAACAAAATGTTATAATCACAAGGAAGAGCGTCTGCATGATTGACACCGATATGTGAGGTATATGGGTTGATTATCTGATTGTAAATTCTTACATATATATATATATATATATATATATATATATATATATATATATATATATATATATATATATATATATATATATATATATATATTTACATATCTCTCTATATATATAAATATCTATATATACATGTATATATATATATATATATATATATATAGATAGATAGATAGATAGATAGATAGATAGATAGATAGATAGATAGATAGATAGATAGATATTGTTTATTTGTTTAGCTCTGCCTGCGGTAAATGGCGAATGGTGTACGTACGACTACTCATTTAGCAAATTAATTCAAAACACGAGATACTGTGACGGAGAATGCTGTGGCACTAAATATAGCGATTACAGTGATGTTTGTTGCAAGTAAGTACTCTCTCTCTCTCTCTCTCTCTCTCTCTCTCTCTCTCTCTCTCTCTCTCTCTCTCTCTCTCTCTCTCTCTCTATATATATATATATATATATATATATATATATATATATATATATATATATTCATATATATATGCATATATATGCATATATATTCATATATAACTATTCATATATCTATTCATATATATGTATATATATATATCTATTCATATATATGTATATATACATATATATATATATATATATATATATATATATAGTTTCTATACACACACACACACACTGTAAAATGCTCTTTAAATAAATTATCGAGAAATAGGAAAAGACAACAAACTTTGTAAAATTTAAAATATATATTTATTTATCTAGAATATACTGTAAAAGTGAGGAAAACAACAGAAGTTATTGCTGTGTAAGTCCCAAATTAATCTGATAATTACAGATTCAAGTCCTAGTAATTAAAAGTAATGATTAAATTCAGGAAAAGTCCCGTAATAGTTCAAGAAATGAAGGTGTTGACTTGTCAGTTATACCTAATAGAAGCATCGTTTCCATTACGTAATGTTTTTTTCTATAAAATGCTAATTGTCACCTAAGTCACTACTTCAATTCAATAATTTAAAGACATTGTCTTTTCAGTATAAATTCCAGTAAATGTTTCAATTCAATAATTTAAATACATTGTCTTTTCAGTATAAATTCCAGTAAATGTTTCAATTCAATAATTTAAATACATTGTCTTTTCAGTATAAATTCCAATGAATGTTTCAATTCAATAATTTAAATCCATGGTTTATTTCAGTATATATTCCAGGGAATGTTTCAATTCAATAATTTAAATACATTGTCTTTTCAGTATAAATTCCAGTGAATGTTTCAATTCAATAATTTAAATGCATGGTTTATTTCAGTATATATTCCAGGGAATGTTTCAATTCAATAATTTTCAGAAAAGTTTTGTATTTCTAGAGAAAATAATCGCCTGAATTGAAAAATTGAAATAACAAAAGAGTTCCATCACGAAATAAATAAAAACATAATATAGTACTTTAACGTGAGAGATGTTAAAGCACGAATTACAAGATTATATATTTGCCTGGGGTGACAATTAGCATTAAATAGAAAAAACATTACGTGTGTGTGTGTGTGTGTAGTTGTCTGCATTTATCAAATGTTCTATTGGTGAACTCTTTTCTGTTACCAGAAACATGGGCACTAACTTAGACTTTTATATATATATTTTTCTCTATAAAGATATATTTTTGCAGTGGAAATATTTTCCCAAATAATTCATATAAATATCTTTCATTCCAGTGTAGTTAATGTCGGCGTCATTGCTGGTTCTGTGGTTGGGAGCCTGGTTGGGCTCGGTGTTTTCATTGGGATCATTGTATGCTGCTGTTGTGCTTGCGCAAGGTCTGGCCAGAGGCCAGGAGCTGTTTTCCAACCTATGAACACTACCTCCCAGACTATCGTGAGTAAGTATTTGAATAATGAATGTTTTACTATTGATGGATAGACATGTACATCTATACACAAATACTGTGCTGTTTTGATGTCAATGATGATTATGAACAGGACATATTTAACGGTAAAAATGATTATTATTATTTTTTTTACTATTATTATTATTATTATTATTATTATTATTTTGTATTATTATTATTATTATTATTATTAGTAGTAGTAGTAGTAGTAGTAGTAGTAGAAGAAGTAGTAGTAGTAGTAGTAGTAGTTGTTGTTGTTGTTATTGTTTTTGTTTTCGTAGTAGTAGTATCGTCATCAGTCATTACCAACTATTAATGCTTATTATCCAAATAGTTTGTTATATTTGGAATTGTTCCATACCGTTGTCAGTTTCTTGATTATGACAAGTGGCAGCTCATTAAGTTAATTAATTGTTAATTGTGACCTCAACTCCTTACAATTAAGATAATTAATTGTTATTGTTTGCAAGCAGGATTCAAATTATCATATGCGCTGGAAACGAGAACTATTAAATACACGAATTACAAAATATACACTTATATTTAATGGTACAGCTATATGACTGAGTTACATATGACTTAATCTAAGACAGTGATGCATATTGGGGAAAATAATAAATACACACACACACACACACACACACATATATATATATATATATATATATATATATATATATATATATATGTGTGTATATGTATATATGGTCACAGTGTGTTAAAAATATTAAATACATGTGTTAGATGGCGCTTTCAAGTTGAGTTATGAGTTCTTGTCTTTTATTTTTAGGTATGTATGTATGTATGTATGTATGTATGTATGTATGTATGTATGTATGTATGTATGTATGTATGTATGCATTCAGAAACGTACCCATACATACATACACTCAGAGATATATATATATATATATATATATATATATATATATATATATATATATATATATATATATATATATAAACCTTTGCGTCTTTTAAAGCCATTTTCAATAAGCAAACTAAACTAAGTTCCAATTTACTTAAACCTGCACATTTATATTTTTCACCTTATTATAATTCATATACATATAATTGTGCTTCATAAACTGAAAACCTATGTTTATGGTTGACTTGCATGATAATATTTCACCTACCTGTTTTGCTTACGAAATGTTATGAGATAAAGTACCAAAAGGGTTTTACAAATAAAATGTGTTATGAAACAAAAAACAACAATTATAATGCATTCATTAGTTCATAGCTTTGTTCTTATTCAATGTCGACTTAGCTTATTTTATCTGGTCTCTCATTTTCATTAAATGGAGCATCTCCCCATCAAAGTTTGCAAACGTTGTGTGGCTCCATTTGCCCTGATATAATTTCTCCATTGTTAAAATGTTCAAGTGAAATGATAGCTATTCTTTTCGGTCACAGCTGCGTACTTCGATGGAAACACATATTAATGTATCTGTAGCGACTTTTTGTATCCCTTGAGGAGGTTTTCCACCAACTCGCAGTAGTTGTCTTCCTTGTCGTGTCTGAGAAAATATGTTGCCACTAACTGGAATGATCTTTGCATCGTATCCAAGAAGTTCACGAATCTGAGGCAAATTCCTTATCTTAGCTGTATTGTCCATGGCATTGATAAAGTTCTTCATCAGACCCATGCTAAAATGTGGTAACATAATCTTCCTTAATGCAACAAGCGTGCATATTGGAAACCTTTCCTCACATGCTTCTGTTTCCAATTTGTAGTCTAATACAGAGAGCACAGCACTTCAAATCTTCATATAGCTGACCTGATGTACGTTATAGTTTATGCAGTTCATTTGTTTCATATTTCATACGATTCCGTAAAAAGAACTGCAAAACCAACTGGTAATGATGAATCAATGGATTAATTTCCACCCATTGGAATAATGAGCGACACCATTGATGTCATTGCAGATTACAATACCCCTTTCTTAACAGTTACCGAAAATATAAACCCTAACATAAACTGCCAGGAGATTCCACTGCTTTAATTATGAGCCAAACATCTACTACCGTACTCTTCAATAGTTCACATACCTGCCTAGGTCATTCGGTCCAACTTGTGTAATGTGTTGTGGTTTAGAGACGGCGCATGTAAGAAAATATGGGTCCTGTGACATTGATAATTCTGGACATCGTCATCTTCTAATTTTGCTTTGACGTAAGTGCAAGAGGAACCGGCGTTAATTATACGTGGGGTTCTAGGCGTAAAGCGGATGGACTGTTTTGTTAATGCGTAGTCCACGTTTTTTTCTTTGACACAAGTTTCCCAGCAGGAAACACCATGCACAAGAACAATTTGCTTATTTGAACCGTTTGCTTTCTCCAAATCATTGATACTGCAAAGATGTTTTGCAGACTTGTTTCTGTATTGGTTTGTGGTCATCAAATAGTCCTGATCTCAGAACGTTATAGCCAATATACAGGCTTTCTTAACCGTAGTTGTTATACTGCAAGTTTGTGATGCACACGTCACTTTATCGCAAACACATTATGTTTTCTGTATGGTTCACGCACATACGAGGAGGCTCTGACAACATGTCCCGTTTCATAACAAAAACGATTGACAGAAAAAGAGCTCGACACTGTGTGATGTCTCGAGTTAATTTGTCTAGCAGAGAGATGTAAGCTCAGTCATTATTGCGTAATCCATAACGTCTAGGAATAATGTGATGCTATTCATTGCGTAGATGACGCAAAACTAGCTTCATATTGCATTTTTCATTGGTTTGCCTAAGTAACCATGTACTATGCAAACCAAAATATATATTTATTCATAGATATAGTCAATAAAGTACTATTATCATTTCTGATTTAAACTGACAGCATTAACCTATATTACGTAGGTATTCTCCACCATTCCCATGTCTAGTCATGGAAATGCTTTCCTGGTGTTATGCCATTAAAACTAGAACCAACCAACAATTGGTATCATCATTTTCGTTCCTGTAACCTGGTACTAATAAATTTGGACTATATTCATTTCGGAAGCAGTTTGGCTGTATCCCCGTGTTAATAGAACTAGTAATTATTGCTGAGAAATCACGTTAACATACTAGTTTTACAATTGGTTTCGCAATGATTTCGTGGCTGCATTATGAACGTCAATCGGAGTACCCTGGAGTAAAAATTTCTGGTGAAAAAGTGTCCCTGGATAGAATGATTATTTTTCATATAACGGCTAGATATTGACATGATTTGGCACCAAAGAACAAAGTTGATTCTGCGTTTTACCGTCTTGACCTTAATTATCAAACATCACAATGTATGAATGCATGTCACGACGTTGATGTCGGTCTCATCCGTTAGTTGAATGGATCGACCGACAATGACTCACACGATGGACCATGACAGTAGCGGAAAAGCCAATCTTGGATCGTCATATATATTCCAGTGGAAAAAAGTCCATCCGTTTAAACAGATAGTAGTATAACAGCGGACACAAGAGACATATAGATCGAAGTTTATTACAATACGATTGGTTGTTGGAGAGCATGATCAGGTTTGAACAAGTTAGGTTGCGACCAACGTCAGGATTGTGAGTTCCTTAAACCTGGATAGCCAACACGTGCTGTAGGACATTTATCTACCATTACCAAGAATGATTTCAAGTGGTTGGGTTGATGTCCAAACGTATAACTAAATTCCTCAGACCAAACATATTTTTCATTCACAGGATCGAGTCCGTGAACGACGAGATGGATCACACTTACAATTACGTTATAATCGGACCGAATCTGTCCCTTAACTGGGTTAAACGATTGTCATTAGTGATAGCAGTACAAAACAATTATGGATTGGGTTCACGATTGGTATCAAGTATGAGTGATACTAAGAAAAGGCCGTCATGATTAGTCAGAAAATGATTTAATTACCGATATAAATGTATCCAATCGTAGAGAAATTTTTCAGTATCGATATGCACCTAAAAAGAAGGTGGATATCATCGTGCTACTAACTCTGTTAGACCTGTATATATGTTAAAAAGTACGGAAAGTATTGTTATTCCATGCCAATCAACGCGTTCCGTCGCGTGGTATCAAGTGTGACCATGCTTAAACTATTGCATCATTAAACACCCCATGTTACAGTGACCCTATTATAATTTTCGCATGCGCAAATTCACGTTGATCCACAAGACATTCCTTGTACAGTTAGAGTTGGAAATATTTCTTCACAATTAACTATGGAACAGCTCTTGTTATTCCTTTTTTTGTCCGGCTACAATCGTGTACAATTAATGTCGCAGTCCTGCAAACTTTCCGTCTATGATGCTTTGATTGATTTTAAAGCTTGCGTTACCATTTCAAAAGTGTATTTATTATGCATTTTTCTTTTTTTAATATGAAAATTAGTTACTCCAAAAACCGTCACATTCGTGTACCATAGTTTTTAATCTTGCGATGCAGGTTTCCGGGGGTTTATCATTACACGTGTGTACTAATGATATTTTTTGTAAGAAGTAAATTACAACGTAATGGATGGAGTACTTCATGTTGTCTGTTTATTCTTTAAATTAAATGTGAATCTATTTCACCTTTGAAATCGTTTCTCTCTTTCTTCTTTCTAGATTTGCGATTTATTTTGAATCTATCCTGCATCAATATGCATATGTCATTCTATTTATTATGATTGTATTTGGAAATCGATTGTCCGCTCTTTCAATTTTCATTCAGTTTCTTTCTTACTGGCTTATCTATTTTGATCTACATTTCGTTACATCTATCTGACTTTGCATCTGTCGTTTCTCTTTCTCTTGCGCGAGTTCACACATCTTCATCTTCATCTTCATCGTCATTTTATTATTATATTATAGCTTCAATTCCACAGTTTGCAAGCAAATAAGACCGTGACTTACCAATGAAACGCAACGAACATTTATTCTCAAAAATACTTTTTCTGCCCAATGTTGAACCAAAATATATTTTTCTTCTTGTTTCTTCTTGTTTAACTCAAGAAGTGTTTCTCTCCTGATATTGTCTGGCATGTTGGAGCAATTCATCCTTTGTCAAAGTCTCTAACAGTTCATGAATAGCATTTAAAATAAGTTTCTCTTCTTTAGCTGACGTTGTGAGATCTGTTTGTTTCGCAGTCTTAAAGAGCATGAATCAGCAAATATCCAAAATAAATGCATCTTAATTTTAAAGACAAATATATTTTTGAAATAATATTAACATGTGTATGCTGGACTCTGTCCATTACCTAAAAAACAGAAACTGACAGAACCATTTGTTTATTTTCTAAAATTAAGAAATATATTAATTATCAAATTTAAAAATGAAAATTGCATATAAATAAAAAAATATGCAATGCACTTGAAACGGGTACACAAGAAAAGAGGATGACTCCAGATTCGGAATGAATGTTATTGTAACGGCCTCTCTTGAATGCACCCATATTTGTTAAGGCGATAATATATTGGAAGATACCCAATGTACCGGATATCAATTGATCTGAAACATGTTATGCAGGTGACTTAGCTCAATCGATAGGAAGCTACCGTATTTTAATAGAATCTTCCAACCCCCATCTGCCAATAAAAAAATAACCCAAATACATTATTAAGCCTTGTTATTAAGAATATCGCTATCAACTGTTTACACATAGCAATGCATTAATTTATTTGTCCGATGTAACCTTTGCTCGAGCTCTTGTCACGTAGACTTAGTCTAAGTAAATCTATTCTGCATAATTTGTAGTCATGTATAAATATTACCATCAAATAGATATCATTATGGAACAGGGAACATATATATATATATATAATAGCATATATATATATATATATATATATATATATATATATATATATATATATATATATATATATATATATATATATATATAAATATATATAGATATGCACATATACTTGTCTTCGAACATTTATGATAAATGGCATCATTAGAGGTAGCAAATGCATACACATATTTAGTAAATGGATCTATCAGCTGAGGTATCGATAGAAACCATATATACAGACAGACAGATGGCACGGTGGATTGACATATCAATATATATCATCAGTTGAGAATATATATATATAGTTATATAGTTATAGTTATATAGTTATAGTTATACTCATATTATCGTTTATCGTAACTGATTGTAAACATTGTAATAAAGGGAAACGTGTTATTTTTATTCATTTCAGTGAATAGCACGTCAGTTGCTCAAGGAATGTCAACTAGTCCTGGTCCTCCGTACGGACATGCCGGCTATCCCTATGGTGTCGCCCAAGCAGGAAATGTCCCGTTTACAAATGTGCCTCAGGAACATCCACCACCATATGCATCTAGATATTAGAAGATCCTGTCTCTTCTAGACGTTTAATCTATTTGCTAGAATAAAACCTTTGTTCCATATTACTCTCATTGCACTTGAGATAACTGGATAGGTGATGTTTTCTCGGCAAACTAAATTTTCTGCTATTTGTGTAAATGTTAAATTGTAGGAGTTTGATTAATAGGCATATGAATATTGAGCACCTTATCGTGTTAGTAACTACATTATTTTCACTGGATGCATTCATAGTTTATAAATTGCAGACTTAATTTGCTAATGTATATGTCGATCAATGAGAATGTCAGTTATACGTTTCCTTGAAATCGTATTTGTCATGAAATAAATCTATGTTTTTAAAAGACACATTTGAATGAGGTCACCTTTTAATCCTAACGTACCATTTTACTCCTATGCCAAAAAAGTAATACGTTACTATATCACCAAATGTTATGATAATCTACACATCTGTATCTGTATGCTTAATTAAAATCCAGATATTTGTCTCAATTAATATAAGATATGATTGTTTGATCTTATCCTCTTACAAATCTGAGCAGTCTTTTGGTGTGCCGCACGACCTACACAGACCAATATACCACCTATTTTAGAATGTCCGTATAAAGCGGGAATAGTTATGCAACATATTACAATGTTTCCTGAACTGATACATTTCAATGATGTACAAGGATACGGGGAAATTACGGAGACCAGCCTCCCTTGCGAGCACTGAGCCACATGTTTGGACCCCATTATATGTGACATTTAAGAGTAGTCCCTGCACAGTTAATGCTATGCTGATATATTTTCATGATGAGATATAGAAATGCACAAATTAAGCAGGCGGATGCAATCGTTGACATATTTATATACAATATGTTTCGACCTAGATAGCAAAATATGTTAGTGTTATATTAAGTCATGTTAGGTACTCAACTGTAAATATACATATATATATATATATATATATATATATATATATATATATATATATATATATATATATATATATATGCATTCAATTAGTTAAGTAAAGTGTTAAACACAGATCAATATATCCAGTACTGAATCAAACTGTTATCGGGAACAATACATAACACGTGGATTGGCGAAGCAGGAAGTTGTGGCGCCTCCGATTTGCCACCGGCCGGTTTGACACGCACAGTTTAGCGCCAGATGTTTTGGCACGGGCCGGTTTGGCGCCGGCCACTTTGGCGCTGAGCAATTATTATTCCTGTTGAGAGGTAACATTACAGTAGTAGAGCAGGTAAGGACAACATTGATTAGCTCAGCGATCAAAGAGATGTAGTGTGTAAGTGAAATATAAAGTGAAAAGTAAAAGTAAAATTATTCCAATGATCAACCTTGTGTTATTAAAATAACTAACTATGCTATGTTCTTTTAGTAGAATGAATTGGGCGTCATCAGAGTGAAGACAGGCTTTACGTTCGTTTTTCAACTTGCATTGCCAAAACATTTAAGCTTTCTCGGCACTGTATTTATCAAAATCGTATTAATATCTATCGTGCACGTACCTTTCTTTACCACGCTTCGATTTCATAACGCTCATTTCCGAAAATAAACTTTTACGTTAATACATTTGACATCACAATTATGTAAAAAAAAACAACTTAATAGAAGTGGGTTTGAGCCTGGTTGGCTAAATCGTTAATCATTTGCTTGGACTTCTTTTACCTATCATTGCTTTCGTTTTCACATATAAATAACACGTCAAAAGGTTAAATTGTTAATCCTTACGTGGTCATGACTCACATGACAATATACAAATAGAGTTAATTATCTTAAGCGTCCTGCTTATATTGTTATTTCTTAATCCCTTTGTAAATGCCGACATGGCCTCTAACCATCTTCAGGATAATATGTAATCTTTTGATGCTTGTTGGTGCCAAAACATCCGGCGCCAAAACAACCCACTCCAAAACTTCCAAGCGCCACAACGCTCGCGCCAAACCATTTTGATATTGTTCGTGACAGTCTGAAACTGTTACCTGCCATTATAAACTTAACCACATGCCTTTCTCTTTACGCTCTTTGCACACACAAAACCATTAGAATTGAACACATTAGTTTATGGACCATACAAATGGAGCATAACATTGGAACATGCTGGAGTATGGACCATAGGATTGGAGCACACTAGAGTATCAAGCATAAGATTGGAACATGCTAGAGTATCAAGCATAAGATTGGAACATGCTAGAGTATAGACCATAATATTGGAATACACTAGTTTATGGACTATAAGATTGGAAAACACTAGTATATGGATCATAAGATTGGAACAAACTAGCCCACATTATTTTATCTTGAAAATATGCAGTTATCTTAAGAGCAAACAATATTTATTTAAAAGTGTAAGTTCAGCCTTCCATGGGTGTAGCGATTCCAACTTACAGTTCTATTTCGTTAAATTTCCTTTTTCCTTTCCAAGTTCACGCTTTCTTAACTTCATTTTGTTATTCTAGCTACATATCCGAAAGCTAATATTTCCTGACAGGATGGAGCAATTCATCGTTTGCCAAAGACTCTAGCAGTTCATGAGTAGCATTTAAATTAAAGTTTGCTTCTTTTGGTGGCCTTGCACGAGCTTGTTTGATTTAGTATAAACTAGAAAATCATGCATAAATTAATTTCTGAAATAAATGCATTTAAATTTAAAGACAATTAGAATATATTGGAAATGTATCTAACATTAGTATGTTGCACTATATTGCTATAACCTAAGTAACATAAACAAGCATAATAATTTGTATTGTTTTACAAACTGAAATTTAAAAAAATTACATTTAAAAATTAAATAAATTTCAAAACATGCAATGTACGTGTCCTCCAAGAATATGGAAGTAGTCAATATGCAATAGCCAAAATCATTTTTGCCTAATCCCAAATGGTTCCAGAATCATATTATTATCCAAACTATTAAGAACTTCCTGTCTCCAACGAACAGTCTAGGCATTTATATGTCTCGAATACTATCTAAGAACAACATAAAACCAGTAAGCAGACTTAAAATAGGTACTCATGAAATGAGGATGACTCAAGATTCGGAATGCATCTCAATTTCAAGGTCTCTCATTTATACACCTATATGTTTACGACGACTATATATTACAACATATCCCTTGTTTCCGATGTAATTTATGCAATTAACAGACTCCGTCACGTAGGCCTATTCAAAGTAAATAAATACAATCATGGTACAGGTAATTTAGATATGTATATATAGTTTGTATTCGCCTTGTATATCCAAACATCCAAACTCGACTGATAAATGATGTCATTACAAGTAGAAACTGAATAACACATTTAGTAGATGCAGATCTTTTGTATTCTGGGGATTAGTCAATTTTTTGAAGAACAACACATATTTATTTAAAACTGGGAAAGGTTAATGAAGACTACAAGGAGATTTGAATATTCTTTTGCCAGTTCATACTTCACTAATTCAATATATGTAGTTTTATGATACAATATGAATGCAATTGATTTAAGCGAACTTTATCATATAGAAACATTTCTACCAGGATTTCGTGCGATCGATGTTTTGTTATTTCCACGAACCTTGAGGGTGATATAGGCCATCGATATGGAACTAGAAACGACGATATGTTATATAATGAAACATAGGTGATCTCGGTAGTGTTGCGTTTGGGACGAATATGCAGGATTATGACAAATAAACAGTAAATGTTAACCTGAAACGACATCTCGATCACCTATCAAATTACCCAGAATGATGATTTAGAAAACTTAACAATCCATACAATCAACTGATATCTCGATATCCTTAATTTAAATGTACATTTCAAAATTTCCCTCCCAGGACTCACACGAGTTTCTGCGATTTCGGAAAATTATACACTAGCAGTAAAAAGAGAATACATTTGTTTTGTAACCTTGTAACCGTAGGTTAACGTATCATCAAACAGAAACATATAAATAGAGAGAGAGAGAGAGAGAGAGAGAGAGAGAGAGAGAGAGAGAGAGAGAGAGAGAGAGAGATATATATATTATGAAATATCTACCAGCTAAAGATTCTCTATTGTAGTTTATTAAATTCAGGTATACCATTAGGCAGCACATAGGGAAATAATAATGAAATGGCAAAAACATTAGATAGAGTAGGCTGTGGAAATTACGTAGGAATATTAAATTGACATTAAGCGTCCATCTGGGTGCATATTGAAAAAATATTAGCATTGATCCATTACACCGGATCGACAAAAAAGATGCGAACCAGTCTTATTGATCGATAATGATAATTACCTTAAATTTAAGAGATAGGAAGTCTTAAGCTGTATCCATTTTGAGAGCCGAGAGAGGAGAGGACATTAATATTAGAAGATTCATGTTATTTCCAACTTGCTGTATTTAATCATCTGGGCAATGTATAAATTTAATATTTTGCAAGTAAAGAAACAAGGTCATGCATTCTTTGTGTATGTACATGTAAATAAGCTGCTGATTCAGACTAAGATTCTTATTATGTTTCGTGTTATCGTGGTAACAGCAAGTTTGCAGTCGGGTTTTCTGTTAGATATATATATATATATATATATATATATATATATATATATATATATATATATATATATATATATATATATATATATAGATAGATAGATAGATAGATAGATAGATAGATAGATAGATAGATAGATATATATATATATATATATGCTTGAAAGCACTATTCAGTAGAAACAGAACGTGCTCATTGGACTACACTATTTTGTCTTCATTTGCTGGATATTATTTAAAGGTGTGCTTATAAACGATATTTCCAACCGTCAGCACTGTTGACACATCAGAATATTTCAACATCTCAAATTTATACAGGACTGATATTTACTGATTATCACACTCATATTACAAATACCCCGTCAGAGCGACATCCATCCGCCGTTTAGTAACCATAATCCCAGTACTGTTAAACTAGCAGCGCCAATCATTAGTTGGCAAAGCACAGTCGTACAAGTAAGTGCGATGGACGTAAAGTTGGAGAAAGATTAAAACCCATATGGGACACATTATAGTCTAATACTTACTATTAAATATGTATATAATTCCAAAGATTCACATATAAATTCACTTATATACTACTACAGTTGGAGTGTAATCGGTATGTGGTGGGTAAACGTTAAGTAATGAAAAACAAAACAAATGCATACCAAGTTTATAAGAATTCAAACGCAACATATGGAATGTCGAACAGAGGAATAAAATATATGTTCATGATATATATGTGTGACCCTGATATAGCTCTATCGTCGTTATCCTGGATTGTTTACAATATCGATGTCTAGAACAGGTGTACCTATCTTACACATTTGATCGTAATTGTTCCATCTACCGTCGGAGAGGCATTGCTGAATATTGGGAGCGTGTACTTCCGGATCCCATTATATCCTTTGCGGGATTAGTGGCTGTTAAGAAAGTCGTTTCAAGTTTATTCGTGTTTAAGAGTGCAGTTACATTTCTAACTCCATATTGCACAATTGTGTCCTTCCGTGTGTCCGATCGCTAGATAAGCTCTCATACTGTTCACTGAGAATTATATTCCCCTTCCTGCTTCCTTCCCTTCCTTTCCCTCTTCTGATTCACCCAAGATCTCAATATTTCCTTTGTATCTTTATTAATGACTTTTGTTATGAACAGCATTGTTTGGGGCCCAGATTGGGTGAGAAGTGCTTTTAGTCCTATCTCAGGAGGTATTACAATAACAATTACTATACTATTAAATAATGTTATTTCAAACAGTCCACTAAACCGTACTAGGTGGCTCATTTCTCATTCAACACTGGATAGTGAGCCAGGCAAACATATCCATTTACATTAGATAGGAGCATTCGAGATGTATGACATTCCTCAAATTTGAGACGCAAACCGAAACGAATCATACAATTTTGCATTTGAATAAAGGTTTTAAAGAATCACAAATCAACCAGCATGTTTATTTTGAATTTGATGAATGCATGTAAAATCGAATTATACTCAATGAGAATCTAACATCACTTAAATCCCCTGTCATTATTATTTTCTAGCCATCCACGAAAATAAAAAATTCGAATATATGCAAATGATTTATCCTGGCAGTGAATATGATGTCTCAGGTTTGGCATCTTTATCTGCAGTATTTCTGCACCGGCGTTGGTGATGAATCAGTGATGTCAACACCAATATGATCTATATCGATGGTCTTTGAGGTCCACCGTTAGTAACGATTGATATGGTCCATGTTGATCGAGAAATTTTGCTTTGCTGTTTAGTAACGTTTAGATGTGTGACAATAAAATGATGTTGTAACATTACATTTCCATTTCTGTTCGATACCTGTTTCAGCTGGGAAACGTAATGGCAATTTCCATTTTACTCCCATTCATATTGCCACCAAACGGTATTATACGTTTCTGCTTAACCATATTCTAAATGTGGCTCATGCGGGCAAATCTAATAGATTGGCATTGTTGTGGTCTAGTTGCATTACCAATTGAAGTAGAATCACTTTTGTATAAGGTTAACAAATGCGTTGTCATCATGAACACCAACTTAATACAGATAGTTTAAAACCTAGAAACACAGTGAATTAAATACATGTATTGGATGAACAAATGTAGAATTCGAAGATTTTGAGAAAAAGACGCTACTTCATGAGCTAAATAATACTATTCAGCAACACGAAAACCATTTTCGGAAGAGTCTGTCTTATTCTCGTCAATATATGTCTCAATTTCACAACGGACGCATTTCTTAAACTCTTTAACTTAGAACAGTTTTATGAGATCTTCTTAACATTGAATAACTTTGTTAGATAAGCACCACTTTTCAAATAACTGCTCTGTACTCTTGAAAATTCGACTTGAGTTTCCCGATATCGTCTTTCCAGTTCATTAACATTTGTTGATAAGCTTTGGAAACCAACTCATAACTCTTCGAGACATATTCCTGAACCATATCATAATCAGTAAGTGGCGGTACTTAGTGGAAAATGAAGATTCCATGCACTTTGCAAAAATGTGCATATTGCATCCAAAACCGTCTTCTCCCTATCAACTGGTTTTCAGCACTTATTTTCAAATTTGCGAAATTTGTATTTATTTCTTTGGGCTGTAAAACCGGAAGATAACGTAATATTTGTCGTAACATAAAAGCGCAGATTTGTTTATAAACTAGAGGATTGCACAAACTTCGACAAAATGCAGAATGTCTGAAGTAAACGAGACCAACGAAAAGATATATGACCCAATTAACTTTTTATGTAAATACCATGACGTAATTCAATTTTCCATTCTAGAACATTAAGGATTCTCGACAATATAAAATGTGTTTTGAACAGTTATAAAGAAGATGCGTTGAACATCAGTTAGGGTAGTTATTGGCATGTTGGGGTGGGTGTCCCAATAACCATGACTCAGATTCTAACAAATTTAATTTATTTAGTGTAATACAAAATGTGTTATGCATCACATATGCTAGGTATCATTATTGGGCAATTATACAATCATTGACCCAGAAACCGATATATAAGTTTATATCGATTGATAATGATACAAATATTTCAACCACCCTCATAAATGAATATTAACTTTTACTTGCTTACAAAACAGCCTTCAGTCTATGTCGTAGTCATGAACACGGTGAAGTTTATATTGGAAATACTTAATACAATTAAAAGTAACACATAATAAAGGTGAGCAATCTATAAAACAATACAAATTAAGACACAAAACACCTCACCCCATAAAAATGATCTATACATGCAATATTTCTTTAATATATTAGTCAATATGTAAATGATTTAATATTGTTACCTTAGGAGCTAGTGTATGCTGAAGTATGTCCTTTATTTTATCAAAGAGCGCTATAGGTGTATCGTTTCCATGGCCGGCAATATTTGATACAAATGTTACTGAAGCAAGACCAACTTCACTACCAAGCTCCTTCATTAAACGTCGCGTACTTGTAGGAAATGGCATGTATTTATTAACAGTCTCATAAAAATTTTATACATGCAATTCATTTCTGACTGAAATTGGGAAGTCCTCGTAATAGACTGGAATGGCTTATTTGTACGAAAGTCATGCTGAGTGGATTACTTACTTAGAAATGAAACTTTGTGATTGGAGGAATAATCTTATTCCATAGGATACCGTTATTGACATTGAGATATAAATTAAACGAGTTATGTGAATAATATTACTTTGTAAAATCCAGATATACTTCTCTTCCTAGAAAAAGGGAAGAGGGTTAAAAACTTACAAACATTGAGCTTGAGCTTACGCTGGGGGTAATGTTCTCTACTTCTTCCTCGCCTATTTTATATAAATTGAAATATCCTCTAATTACCTATTTTCGTCTGTACTACATATATTTTAAATATAAAATCGTCTGTACTGAGAGAGAGAGAGAGAGAGAGAGAGAGAGAGAGAGAGAGAGAGAGAGAGAGAGAGAGAGTTTGGTGTAAGTACAAGTTTTCTTTGTGTTCAGTGTGCATTTTATGTTGATGTTTTTACTGGTAAGTAGATCCGTATGTCCATATCGTCATGGCCACAGAGAGTGAGTGATAGGTACGTGTTTTCATTCTTACGTGTGGTATAACTTTGCTTTTTACCCTTTGGAAATCATCAAATTAGTTTAATTCCGTCTAACTTCAATGTATATTAAGATTCATGTTTTAATTGGCTGTTATATAACATGTTTTTGGTGTAATGAAATAATTACCTAAGATCTGTATTATCCTAGCTCAGTTACCTATGTATATATGGCAGGCAAAGGACACTCAGTTACCTACGTATATCTGGCAGGCAAAGGACACTCAGTTACTATGTACATCTGGCAGGCAAAGGACACTCAGTTACCTATGTATATCTGGCAGGCAAAGGGACACTCAGTTACCTATGCATCTCTGGCAGGCAAAGGACACTCAGTTACCTATGTACATCTGGCAGGCGAAGGACACTCAATTATTATAAATACTTTCTAATGGTGACTTAGCATTGTTATAAAACACCAGTTCGATAAAACGTAATGCTTTTTATACATGTCGAAGTAGTTATTCAAAAACTCATTTTCAGATATATTGTCAACCACCTATCAATTACTAAGCACACAAATTATTGAATATAATCACAAAGTGTGTACGAAAGATTATCACATATGCTGCTCTACAAAATTTAAAATGATAATAAACACCTTTCATACATAGATCGATTTAAAACTTAATTAGTTTAATGACGATTTATTAATTATATTGGTTTACGTTAATAATAAACTGAAAACAATTAGGAGCTTAAAGTATTATGAATAAAACTCAAAATAATTCCAACAAGTCAGTGTTTAATCAATTTCTAAACAAATCAATATTTAATCTATATATAAACAAATCACTATTTCATTTATATCTAAACAAATCACTATTTAATCTATATCTAAACAAATCACTATTTAATCTTCTATATCTAAAGAAATCACTATTTAATCAATATCTAAACAAATCACTATTTAATCTATATCTAAACAAATCACTATTTAATATTCTATATCTAAACAAATAACTATTTAATATATATATATATATATATATATATATATATATATATATATATATATATAAACAAATCACAATTTAATCTTCTATATCTAAACAAATCACCATTTAATCTATATCTAAACAAACCACTATTTAATCTATATCTTAATAAATCACTATTTAATTTATATCTAACCAAATCACTATTTAATCTATATCTAAACAAATCACTATTTAATCTATATCTAAACAAATCACTATTTAATCTATATCTAAACAAATCACTATTTCATTTATATCTAAACAAATCACTATTTAATCTATATCTAAACAAATCACTATTTAATCTTCTATATCTAAAGAAATCACTATTTAATCAATATCTAAACAAATCACTATTTAATCTATATATAAACAAATCACTATTTCATTTATATCTAAACAAATCACTATTTAATCTATATCTAAACAAATCACTATTTAATCTTCTATATCTAAAGAAATCACTATTTAATCAATATCTAAACAAATCACTATTTAATCTATATCTAAACAAATCACTATTTAATATTCTATATCTAAACAAATAACTATTTAATATATATATATATATATATATATATATATATATATATATATATATATATATAAACAAATCACAATTTAATCTTCTATATCTAAACAAATCACCATTTAATCTATATCTAAACAAACCACTATTTAATCTATATCTTAATAAATCACTATTTAATTTATATCTAACCAAATCACTATTTAATCTATATCTAAACAAATCACTATTTAATCTATATCTAAACAAATCACTATTTAATCTATATCTAAACAAATCACTATTTAATCTATATCTAAACAAATCACTACTTAATCGATATCTAAACAAATCACTATTTAATCTATATCTAAACAAATCACTATTTAATATATATCTAAACAAATTACTATTTAATCTTATCTAAACAAATCACTATTTAATCTATATTTAACAAATCACTATTTAATCTATATTTAACAAATCACTATTTAATCTATATCTAAACAAATGACTATTTAATCTATATCTAAACAAATGACTATTTAATCTATATCTAAACAAATCACTATTTAATCTATATCAAAACAAATCACTACTTAATCTATATCTAAACAAATCACTATTTAATCTATATCTAAACAAATCACTATTTAATCTATATCTAAACAAATCACTATTTAATCTATATCAAAACAAATCACTACTTAATCTATATCTAAACAAATGACTATTTAATCTATATCTAAACAAATGACTATTTAATCTATATCTAAACAAATCACTATTTAATCTATATCTAAACAAATCACTATTTAATCTATATCAAAACAAATCACTACTTAATCTATATCTAAACAAATCACTATTTAATCTATATCTAAACAAATCACTATTTAATATATATCTAAACAAATCACTATTTAATCTATATCTAAACAAATTACTATTTAATCTATATCTAAACAAATCACTATTTAATATTCTATATCTAAACAAATCACTATTTAATCTTCTATATCTAAACATATCACTATTTAATCTATATCTAAACATATCACTATTTAATCTATATCTAAACAAATCACTATTTAATCTTCTATATCTAAACAAATCACTATTTAATCTATATCTAAACAAATTACTATTTAATCTATATCTAAACAAATCACTATTTAATATTCTATATCTAAACAAATCACTATTTAATCTTCTATATCTAAACAAATCACTATTTAATCTATATCTAAACATATCACTATTTAATCTATATCTAAACAAATCACTATTTAATCTTCTATATCTAAACAAATCACTATTTAATCTTCTATATCTAAACATATCACTATTTAATCTTCTATATCTAAACAAATCACTATTTAATCTTCTATATCTAAACAAATCACTATTTAATCTTCTATATCTAAACAAATCACTATTTAATCTTCTATATCTAAACAAATCACTATTTAATCTTCTATATCTAAACAAATCACTATTTAATCTTCTATATCTAAACAAATCACTATTTAATCTATATCTAAACAAATCACTATTTAATCTTCTATATCTAAACAAATCACTATTTAATCTTCTATATCTAAACAAATAACTATTTAATCTTCTATATCTAAACAAATCACTATTTAATCTTCTATATCTAAACAAATCACTATTTAATCTTCTATATCTAAACAAATCACTATTTAATCTATATCTAAACAAATCACTATTTAATCTTCTATATCTAAACAAATCACTATTTAATATTCTATATCTAAACAAATCACTATTTAATCTATATCTAAACATATCACTATTTAATCTATATCTAAACAAATCACTATTTAATCTATATCTAAACAAATCACTATTTAATCTTCTATATCTAAACAAATCACTATTTAATCTATATCTAAACATATCACTATTTAATCTATATCTAAACATATCACTATTTAATCTATATCTAAACAAATCACTATTTAATCTATATCTAAACATATCACTATTTAATCTATATCTAAACAAATCACTATTTAATCTTCTATATCTAAACAAATCACTATTTAATCTTCTATATCTAAACATATCACTATTTAATCTTCTATATCTAAACAAATCACTATTTAATCTTCTATATCTAAACAAATCACTATTTAATCTTCTATATCTAAACAAATCACTATTTAATCTTCTATATCTAAACAAATCACTATTTAATCTTCTATATCTAAACAAATCACTATTTAATCTTCTATATCTAAACAAATCACTATTTAATCTATATCTAAACAAATCACTATTTAATCTTCTATATCTAAACAAATCACTATTTAATCTTCTATATCTAAACAAATAACTATTTAATCTTCTATATCTAAACAAATCACTATTTAATCTTCTATATCTAAACAAATCACTATTTAATCTTCTATATCTAAACAAATCACTATTTAATCTATATCTAAACAAATCACTATTTAATCTTCTATATCTAAACAAATCACTATTTAATGTATATCTAAACAAATCACTATTTAATCTTCTATATCTAAACAAATCACTATTTAATCTATATCTAAACATATCACTATTTAATCTTCTATATCTAAACATATCACTATTTAATCTTCTATATCTAAACAAATTACTATTTAATCTATATCTAAACAAATCACTATTTAATCTTCTATATCTAAACAAATCACTATTTAATGTATATCTAAACAAATCACTATTTAATCTTCTATATCTAAACAAATCACTATTTAATCTATATCTAAACAAATCACTATTTAATCTTCTATATCTAAACAAATCACTATTTAATCTTCTATATCTAAACAAATTACTATTTAATCTATATCTAAACATATCACTATTTAATCTTCTATATCTAAACATATCACTATTTAATCTTCTATATCTAAACAAATCACTATTTAATCTTCTATATCTAAACAAATCACTATTTAATCTTCTATATCTAAACAAATCACTATTTAATCTTCTATATCTAAACAAATCACTATTTAATCTTCTATATCTAAAGAAATCACTATTTAATCTATATCTAAACAAATCACTATTTAATGTATATCTAAACAAATCACTATTTAATCTTCTATATCTAAACAAATCACTATTTAATCTTCTATATCTAAACAAATTACTATTTAATCTTCTATATCTAAACAAATTACTATTTAATCTTCTATATCTAAACAAATCACTATTTAATCTTCTATATCTAAACAAATCACTATTTAATCTTCTATATCTAAACAAATCACTATTTAATCTTCTATATCTAAAGAAATCACTATTTAATCTATATCTAAACAAATCACTATTTAATGTATATCTAAACAAATCACTATTTAATCTTCTATATCTAAACAAATCACTATTTAATCTTCTATATCTAAACAAATTACTATTTAATCTATATCTAAACAAATGACTATTTAATCTATATCTAAACAAATGACAATTTAATCTATATCTAAACAAATCACTATTTAATCTATATCTAAACAAATCACTATTTAATCTATATCTAAACAAATCACTATTTAATCTATATCTAAACAAATCACTATTTAATCTATATCTAAGCAAATCACTACTTAATCGATATCTAAACAAATCACTATTTAATCTATATCTAAACAAATCACTATTTAATATATATCTAAACAGATTAGTATTTAATCTTATCTAAACAAATCACTATTTAATCTATATTTAACAAATCACTATTTAATCTATATCTAAACAAATCACTATTTAATCTATATCTAAACAAATGACTGTTTAATCTATATCTAAACAAATCACTATTTAATCTATATCTAAACAAATGACTATTTAATCTATATCTAAACAAATGACAATTTAATCTATATCTAAACAAATCACTATTTAATCTATATCTAAACAAGTCACTATTTAATATATATCTAAACAAATCACTATTTAATCTATATCTAAACAAATCACTATTTAATCTATATCTAAGCAAATGACTATTCAATCTATATCCAAACAAATCACTATTTAATCTATATCTAAACAAATCACTATTTAATCTATATCTAAACAAATCACTATTTAATCTATATCTAAACAAATGACTATTTAATCTATATCTAAACAAATCACTATTTAATCTATATCTTAATAAATCACTATTTAATTTATATCTAACCAAATCACTATTTAATCTATATCTAAACAAATCACTATTTAATCGATATCTAAACAAATTACTATTTAATCTATATCTAAACAAGTCACTATTTAATCTATATCTAAGCAAATCACTACTTAATCTATATCTAAACAAATCACTATTTAATCTATATCTAAACAAATCACTATTTAATCTTCTATATCTAAACAAATCACTATTTAATCTATATCGAAACAAATCACTATTTAATCTGTATCTAAACAAATCACTATTTAATCTATATCTGAACAAATCACTATTTAATCTTCTATATCTAAACAAATCACTATTTAATCTATATCCAAACAAATCACTATTTAATCTATATCTAAACCAATCACTATTTAATCTTCTATATCTAAACAAATCACTATTTAATCTTCTATATCTAAACAAATCACTATTTAATCTATATCTAAACAAATCACTATTTAATCTATATCTAAACAAATCACTATTTAATCTATATCTAAACATATCACTATTTAATCTATATCTAAACAAATCACTATTTAATCTATATCTAAACAAATCACTATTTAATCTATATCTAAACAAATCAGTATTTAATCTTCTATATCTAAACAAATCACTATTTAATCTTCTATATCTAAACAAATCACTATTTAATCTTCTATATCTAAACAAATCACTATTTAATCTATATCCAAACAAATCACTATTTAATCTATATCTAAACAAATCACTATTTAATCTTCTATATCTAAACAAATCACTATTTAATCTACTATATCTAAACAAATCACTATTTAATCTTCTATATCTAAACAAATCACTATTTAATCTTCTATATCTAAACAAATCACTATTTAATCTTCTATATCTAAACAAATCACTATTTAATCTATATCTAAACAAATCACTATTTAATCTTCTATATCTAAACAAATCACTATTGAATCTATATCTAAACAAATCACTATTTAATCTTCTATATCTAAACAAATCACTATTTAATCTTCTATATCTAAACAAATCACTATTTAATCTATATCTAAACAAATCACTATTTAATCTTCTATATCTAAACAAATCACTATTTAATCTATATCTAAACATATCACTATTTAATCTTCTATATCTAAACAAATCACTATTTAATCTTCTATATCTAAACAAATCACTATTTAATCTTCTATATCTAAACAAATCACTATTTAATCTATATCTAAACAAATCACTATTTAATCTTCTATATCTAAACAAATCACTATTTAATCTTCTATATCTAAACAAATCACTATTTAATCTTCTATATCTAAACAAATCACTATTTAATGTATATCTAAACAAATTACTATTTAATCTATATCTAAACACATCACTATTTAATCTTTTATATCTAAACAAATCACTATTTAATCTTCTACATCTAAACAAATCACTATTTAATCTTCTATATCTAAACAAATCAATATTTAATCTTCTATATCTAAACATATCACTATTTAATCTATATCTAAACAAATTACTATTTAATCTATATCTAAACACATCACTATTTAATCTTTTATATCTAAACAAATCACTATTTAATCTTCTACATCTAAACAAATCACTATTTAATCTTCTATATCTAAACAAATCAATATTTAATCTTCTATATCTAAACATATCACTATTTAATCTATATCTAAACAAATTACTATTTAATCTTCTATAGCTAAACAAATCACTATTTAATCTTCTATATCTAAACAAATCACTATTTAATCTTCTATATCTAAACATATCACTATTTAATCTTCTATATCTAAACAAATCACTATTTAATCTTCTATATCTAAACAAATCACTATTTAATCTATATCTAAACAAATCACTATTTAATCTATATCTAAACAAATCACTATTTAATCTTCTATATCTAAACATATCACTATTTAATCTTCTATATCTAAACAAATCACCATTTAATCTTCTATATCTAAACAAATCACTATTTAATATATATCTAAACAAATCACTATTTAATCTTCTATATCTAAACAAATCACTATTTAATCTATATCTAAACAAATCACTATTTAATCTATATCTAAACAAATCACTATTTAATCTTCTATATCTAAACATATCACTATTTAATCTTCTATATCTAAACAAATCACTATTTAATCTATATCTAAACAAATCACTATTTAATCTTCTATATCTAAACAAATCACTATTTAATCTTCTATATCTAAACAAATCACTATTTAATCTTCTATATCTAAACAAATCACTATTTAATCTTCTATATCTAAACAAATCACTATTTAATCTTCTATATCTAAACAAATCACTATTTAATCTTCTATATCTAAACAAATCACTATTTAATCTTCTATATCTAAACAAATCACTATTTAATCTTCTATATCTAAACATATCACTATTTAATCTTCTATATCTAAACAAATCACTATTTAATCTATATCTAAACAAATCACTATTTAATCTTCTATATCTAAACAAATCACTATTTAATCTATATCTAAACAAATCACTATTTAATCTATATCTAAACAAATCACTATTTAAAGTATATCTAAACAAATCACTATTTAATCTATATCTAAACAAATCACTATTTAATCTTCTATATCTAAACAAATCACTATTTAATCTTCTATATCTAAACAAATCACTATTTAATCTTCTATATCTAAACATATCACTATTTAATCTTCTATATCTAAACAAATCACTATTTAATCTTCTATATCTAAACAAATCACTATTTAATCTTCTATATCTAAACAAATCACTATTTAATCTTCTATATCTAAACAAATCACTATTTAATCTTCTATATCTAAACAAATAACTATTTAATCTATATCCAAACAAATCACTATTTAATCTATATCTAAACAAATCACTATTTAATCTTCTATATCTAAACAAATAACTATTTAATCTATATCTAAACAAATCACTATTTAATCTTCTATATCTAAACAAATCACTATTTAATCTTCTATATCTAAACAAATCACTATTTAATCTTCTATATCTAAACAAATCACTATTTAATCTATATCTAAACAAATCACTATTTAATCTTCTATATCTAAACAAATCACTATTTAATCTTCTATATCTAAACAAATCACTATTTAATCTATATCTAAACAAATCACTATTTAATCTTCTATATCTAAACAAATCACTATTTAATCTTCTATATCTAAACAAATCACTATTTAATCTTCTATATCTAAACAAATCACTATTTAATATATATCTAAACAAATCACTATTTAATCTTCTATATCTAAACAAATCACTATTTAATATTCTATATCTAAACATATCACTATTTAATCTTCTATATCTAAACAAATCACTATTAAATCTTCTATATCTAAACAAATCACTATTTAATCTATATCTAAACAAATCACTATTTAATCTATATCTAAACAAATTACTATTTAATCTTCTATATCTAAACAAATCACTATTTAATCTTCTATATCTAAACAAATCACTATTTAATCTTCTATATCTAAACAAATCACTATTTAATCTTCTATATCTAAACAAATCACTATTTAATCTATATCTAAACAAATCACTAGTTAATCTATATCTAAACAAATCACTATTTAATCTTCTATATCTAAACAAATCACTATTTAATCTTCTATATCTAAACAAATCACTATTTAATATATATCTAAACAAATCACTATTTAATCTTCTATATCTAAACAAATCACTATTTAATCTTCTATATCTAAACAAATCACTATTTAATCTTCTATATCTAAACAAATTACTATTTAATCTTCTATATCTAAACAAATCACTATTTAATCTTCTATATCTAAACAAATCACTATTTAATCTTCTATATCTAAACAAATCACTATTTAATCTATATCTAAACAAAGCACTATTTAATCTTCTATATCTAAACAAATTACTATTTAATCTTCTATATCTAAACAAATCACTATTTAATCTTCTATATCTAAACAAATCACTATTTAATCTTCTATATCTAAACAAATCACTATTTAATCTTCTATATCTAAACAAATCACTATTTAATCTTCTATATCTAAACAAATCACTATTTAATCTTCTATTTCTAAACAAATCACTATTTAATCTTCTATATCTAAACAAATCACTATTTAATCTTCTATATCTAAACAAATCACTATTTAATCTTCTATATCTAAACAAATCACTATTTAATCTTCTATATCTAAACAAATAACTATTTAATCTATATCCAAACAAATCACTATTTAATCTATATCTAAACAAATCACTATTTTATCTTCTATATCTAAACAAATCACTATTTAATCTTCTATATCTAAACAAATAACTATTTAATCTATATCTAAACAAATCACTATTTAATCTTCTATATCTAAACAAATCACTATTTAATCTTCTATATCTAAACAAATCACTATTTAATCTTCTATATCTAAACAAATCACTATTTAATCTTCTATATCTAAACAAATCACTATTTAATCTTCTATATCTAAACAAATCACTATTTAATCTTCTATATCTAAACAAAACACTATTTAATATATATCTAAACAAATCACTATTTAATCTTCTGTATCTAAACAAATCACTATTTAATCTTCTATATCTAAACAAATCACTATTTAATCTTCTATATCTAAACAAATCACTATTTAATCTATATCTAAACAAATCACTATTTAATCTTCTATATCTAAACAAATCACTATTTAATCTTCTATATCTAAACAAATCACTATTTAATCTTCTATATCTAAACAAATCACTATTTAATCTTCTATATCTAAACAAATCACTATTTAATATATTTCTAAACAAATCACTATTTAATCCTCTGTATCTAAACAAATCACTATTTAATCTTCTATATCTAAACAAATCACTATTTAATCTTCTATATCTAAACAAATCACTATTTAATCTTCTATATCTAAACAAATCACTATTTAATCTATATCTAAACAAATCACTATTTAATCTTCTATATCTAAACAAATCACTATTTAATCTTCTATATCTAAACAAATCACTATTTAATCTTCTATATCTAAACAAATCACTATTTAATGTATATCTAAACAAATCACTATTTAATCTTCTATATCTAAACAAATCACTATTTAATCTTCTATATCTAAACAAATCACTATTTAATCTTCTATATCTATACAAATCACTATTTAATCTTCTATATCTAAACAAATAACTATTTAATCTTCTATATCTAACCAAATCACTATTTAATCTATTTCTAAACAAATCACTATTTAATCTATATCCAAACAAATCACTATTTAATCTATATCTGAACAAATCACTATTTAATCTATTTCTAAACAAATCACTATTTAATCTATTTCTAAACAAGTCACTATTTAATCTATATCCAAACAAATCACTATTCAATCTATTTCTAAACAAATCACTATTTAATCTATATCCAAACAAATCACTATTTAATCTATATCTAAATAAATCACTATTTAATCTTCTATATCTAAACAAATCACTATTTAATCTATTTCTAAACAGATCACTATTTAATCTATATCCAAACAAATCACTATTTAATCTATTTCTAAACAAATCACTATTTAATCTATATCCAAACAAATCACTATTTAATCTATATCTAAACAAATCACTATTTAATCTTCTATATCTAAACAAATCACTATTTAATCTTCTATATCTAAACAAATAACTATTTAATCTATATCTAAACAAATCACTATTTAATCTTCTATATCTAAACAAATCACTATTTAATCTTCTATATCTAAACAAATCACTATTTAATCTTCTATATCTAAACAAATCACTATTTAATCTATATCTAAACAAATCACTATTTAATCTTCTATATCTAAACAAATCACTATTTAATCTTCTATATCTAAACAAATCACTATTTAATCTTCTATATCTAAACAAATCACTATTTAATCTTCTATATCTAAACAAATCACTATTTAATCTTCTATATCTAAACAAATCACTATTTAATCTTCTATATCTAAACAAATCACTATTTAATCTTCTATATCTAAACAAATCACTATTTAATCTATATCTAAACAAATCACTATTTAATCTTCTATATCTAAACAAATCACTATTTAATCTTCTATATCTAAACAAATCACTATTTAATCTATATCTAAACAAATCACTATTTAATCTTCTATATCTAAACAAATCACTATTTAATCTATATCTAAACAAATCACTATTTAATCTTCTATATCTAAACAAATCACTATTTAATCTTCTATATCTAAACAAATCACTATTTAATCTTCTATATCTAAACAAGTTACTATTTAATCTTCTATATCTAAACAAATCACTATTTAATCTATATCTAAACAAATCACTATTTAATATTCTATATCTAAACAAATCACTATTTAATCTTCTATATCTAAACAAATCACTATTTAATCTTCTATATCTAAACAAATCACTATTTAATCTATATCTAAGCAAATCACTATTTAATCTTCTATATCTAAACAAATTACTATTTAATCTTCTATATCTAAACAAATCACTATTTAATCTTCTATATCTAAACAAATCACTTTTTAATCTTCTATATCTAAACAAATCACTATTTAATCTTCTATATCTAAACAAATCACTATTTAATCTTCTATATCTAAACAAATCACTATTTAATCTATATCTAAACACATCACTATTTAATCTTCTATATCTAAACAAATCACTATTTAATCTTCTATATCTAAACAAATAACTATTTAATCTATATCTAAACAAATCACTATTTAATCTTCTATATCTAAACAAATAACTATTTAATCTATATCTAAACAAATCACTATTTAATCTTCTATATCTAAACAAATCACTATTTAATCTTCTATATCTAAACAAATCACTATTTAATCTATATCTAAACACATCACTATTTAATCTTCTATATCTAAACAAATCACTATTTAATCTTCTATATCTAAACAAATGACTATTTAATCCTCTATATCTAAACAAATCACTATTTAATCTTCTATATCTAAACAAATCACTATTTAATCTTCTATATCTAAACAAATCACTATTTAATCTATATCTAAACAAATCACTATTTAATCTTCTATATCTAAACAAATCACTATTTAATCTTCTATATCTAAACAAATCACTATTTAATGTATATCTAAACAAATCACTATTTAATCTATATCTAAACAAATCACTATTTAATCTTTATATCTAAACAAATCACTATTTAATCTTCTATATCTAAACAAATCACTATTTAATCTTCTATATCTAAACAAATCACTATTTAATCTTCTATATCTAAACAAATCACTATTTAATCTTCTATATCTAAACAAATCACTATTTGATGTATATCTAAACAAATCGCTATTTAATGTATATCTAAACAAATCACTATTTAATATTCTATATCTAAACAAATCACTATTTAATCTATATCTAAACAAATCACTATTTAATCTTCTATATCTAAACAAATCACTATTTAATGTATATCTAAACAAATCACTATTTAATCTTCTATATCTAAACAAATCACTATTTAATCTATATCTAAACAAATCACTATTTAATCTTCTATATCTAAACAAATCACTATTTAATGTATATCTAAACAAATCACTATTTAATCTTCTATATCTAAACAAATCACTATTTAATCTATATCTAAACAAATCACTATTTAATCTTCTATATCTAAACAAATCACTATTTAATCTTCTATATCTAAACAAATCACTATTTAATCTTCTATATCTAAACAAATCACTATTTAATCTTCTATATCTAAACAAATCACTATTTAATCTTCTATATCTAAACAAATCACTATTTAATGTATATCTAAACAAATCACTATTTAATGTATATCTAAACAAATCACTATTTAATCTTCTATATCTAAACAAATCACTATTTAATCTTCTATATCTAAACAAATCACCATTTAATCTTCTATTTCTAAACAAATAACTATTTAATATATATCTAAACAAAACACTATTTAATCTTCTATATCTAAACAAATCACTATTTAATCTTCTATATCTAAACAAATCAATATTTAATCTTCTCTTTCTAAACAAATCATTATTTAATGTATATCTAAACAAATCACTATTTAATCTTCTATATCTAAACAAATCACTATTTAATCTATATCTAAACAAATCACTATTTAATCTTCTATATCTAAACAGATCACCATTTAATCTTCTATATCTAAACAAATCACTATTTAATCTTCTATATCTAAACAAATCACTATTTAATCTTCTATATCTAAACAAATCACTATTTAATGTATATCTAAACAAATCACTATTTAATCTTCTATATCTAAACAAATCACTATTTAATGTATATCTAAACAAATCACTATTTAATCTTCTATATCTAAACAAATCACTATTTAATCTTCTATATCTAAACAAATCACTATTTAATCTATATCTAAACAAATCACTATTTAATCTTCTATATATAAACAAATCACTATTTAATCTTCTATATCTAAACAAATCACTATTTAATCTTCTATATCTAAACAAATCACTATTTAATCTTCTATATCTAAACAAATCACTATTTAATCTATATCTAAACAAATCACTATTTAATCTATATCTAAACAAATCACTATTTAATCTTCTATATCTAAACAAATCACTATTTAATCTTCTATTTCTAAACAAATCACAATTTAATGTATATCTAAACAAATCACTATTTAATCTTCTATATCTAAACAAATCACTATTTAATTTTCTATATCTAAACAAATCACTATTTAATCTATATCTAAACAAATCACTATTTAATCTTCTATATCTAAACAAATCACTATTTAATGTATATCTAAACAAATCACTATTTAATCTTCTATATCTAAACAAATCACTATTTAATCTATATCTAAACAAATCACTATTTAATGTATATCTAAACAAATCACTATTTAATGTATATCTAAACAAATCACTATTTAATCTTCTATATCTAAACAAATCACTATTTAATCTTCTATATCTAAACAAATCACTATTTAATCTATATCTAAACAAATAACTATTTAATCTATATCTAAACAAATAACTATTTAATGTATATCTAAACAAATCACTATTTAATCTTCTATATCTAAACAAATAACTATTTAAGCTATATCTAAACAAATCACTATTTAATCTTCTATATCTAAACAAATCACTATTTAATCTTCTATATCTAAACAAATCACTATTTAATCTATATCTAAACACATCACTATTTAATCTTCTATATCTAAACAAATCACTATTTAATCTTCTATATCTAAACAAATCACTATTTAATCTATATCTAAACACATCACTATTTAATCTTCTATATCTAAACAAATCACTATTTAATCTTCTATATCTAAACAAATCACTATTTAATGTATATCTAAACAAATCACTATTTAATCTTCTATATCTAAACAAATCACTATTTAATCTATATCTAAACAAATCACTATTTAATCTTCTATATCTAAACAAATCACTATTTAATCTTCTATATCTAAACAAATCACTATTTAATCTTCTATATCTAAACAAATCACTATTTAATCTATATCTAAACAAATCACTATTTAATCTATATCTAAACAAATCACTATTTAATGTATATCTAAACAAATCACTATTTAATCTATTTCTAAACAAATCACTATTTAATCTTCTATTTCTAAACAAATCACTATTTAATCTTCTATATCTAAACAAATCACTATTTAATCTTCTATATCTAAACAAATCACTATTTAATCTTCTATATCTAAACAAATCACTATTTAATCTATATCTAAACACATCACTATTTAATCTTCTATATCTAAACAAATCACTATTTAATCTTCTATATCTAAACAAATCACTATTTAATCTATATCTAAACACATCACTATTTAATCTTCTATATCTAAACAAATCACTATTTAATCTATATCTAAACAAATCACTATTTAATGTATATCTAAACAAATCACTATTTAATCTTCTATATCTAAACAAATCACTATTTAATCTTCTATATCTAAACAAATCACTATTTAATGTATATCTAAACAAATCACTATTTAATCTTCTATATCTAAACAAATCACTATTTAATCTATATCTAAACAAATCACTATTTAATCTATATCTAAACACATCACTATTTAATCTTCTATATCTAAACAAATCACTATTTAATCTTCTATATCTAAACAAATCACTATTTAATGTATATCTAAACAAATCACTATTTAATCTTCTATATCTAAACAAATCACTATTTAATCTATATCTAAACAAATCACTATTTAATGTATATCTAAACAAATCACTATTTAATGTATATCTAAACAAATCACTATTTAATCTTCTATATCTAAACAAATCACTATTTAATCTTCTATATCTAAACAAATCACTATTTAATCTTCTATATCTAAACAAATAACTATTTAATCTTCTATATCTAAACAAATCACTATTTAATCTTCTATATCTAAACAAATCACTATTTAATCTTCTATATCTAAACAAATAACTATTTAATCTTCTATATCTAAACAAATCACTATTTAATCTTCTATATCTAAACAAATCACTATTTAATCTTCTATATCTAAACAAATCACTATTTAATCTATATCTAAACAAATCACTATTTAATGTATATCTAAACAAATCACTATTTAATGTATATCTAAACAAATCACTATTTAATCTTCTATATCTAAACAAATCACTATTTAATCTTCTATATCTAAACAAATCACTATTTAATCTTCTATATCTAAACAAATAACTATTTAATCTTCTATATCTAAACAAATCACTATTTAATCTTCTATATCTAAACAAATCACTATTTAATCTATATCTAAACAAATCACTATTTAATGTATATCTAAACAAATCACTATTTAATCTTCTATATCTAAACAAATCACTATTTAATCTTCTATATCTAAACAAATCACTATTTAATGTATATCTAAACAAATCACTATTTAATCTTCTATATCTAAACAAATCACTATTTAATCTATATCTAAACAAATCACTATTTAATCTATATCTAAACACATCACTATTTAATCTTCTATATCTAAACAAATCACTATTTAATCTTCTATATCTAAACAAATCACTATTTAATGTATATCTAAACAAATCACTATTTAATCTTCTATATCTAAACAAATCACTATTTAATCTATATCTAAACAAATCACTATTTAATGTATATCTAAACAAATCACTATTTAATGTATATCTAAACAAATCACTATTTAATCTTCTATATCTAAACAAATCACTATTTAATCTTCTATATCTAAACAAATCACTATTTAATCTTCTATATCTAAACAAATAACTATTTAATCTTCTATATCTAAACAAATCACTATTTAATCTTCTATATCTAAACAAATCACTATTTAATCTTCTATATCTAAACAAATAACTATTTAATCTTCTATATCTAAACAAATCACTATTTAATCTTCTATATCTAAACAAATCACTATTTAATCTTCTATATCTAAACAAATAACTATTTAATCTATATCTAAACAAATAACTATTTAATCTATATCTAAACAAATAACTATTTAATGTATATCTAAACAAATCACTATTTAATCTTCTATATCTAAACAAATAACTATTTAAGCTATATCTAAACAAATCACTATTTAATCTTCTATATCTAAACAAATCACTATTTAATCTTCTATATCTAAACAAATCACTATTTAATCTATATCTAAACACATCACTATTTAATCTTCTATATCTAAACAAATCACTATTTAATCTTCTATATCTAAACAAATCACTATTTAATCTATATCTAAACACATCACTATTTAATCTTCTATATCTAAACAAATCACTATTTAATCTTCTATATCTAAACAAATCACTATTTAATGTATATCTAAACAAATCACTATTTAATCTTCTATATCTAAACAAATCACTATTTAATCTATATCTAAACAAATCACTATTTAATCTTCTATATCTAAACAAATCACTATTTAATCTTCTATATCTAAACAAATCACTATTTAATCTTCTATATCTAAACAAATCACTATTTAATCTATATCTAAACAAATCACTATTTAATCTATATCTAAACAAATCACTATTTAATGTATATCTAAACAAATCACTATTTAATCTATTTCTAAACAAATCACTATTTAATCTTCTATTTCTAAACAAATCACTATTTAATCTTCTATATCTAAACAAATCACTATTTAATCTTCTATATCTAAACAAATCACTATTTAATCTTCTATATCTAAACAAATCACTATTTAATCTATATCTAAACACATCACTATTTAATCTTCTATATCTAAACAAATCACTATTTAATCTTCTATATCTAAACAAATCACTATTTAATCTATATCTAAACACATCACTATTTAATCTTCTATATCTAAACAAATCACTATTTAATCTTCTATATCTAAACAAATCACTATTTAATCTATATCTAAACACATCACTATTTAATCTTCTATATCTAAACAAATCACTATTTAATCTTCTATATCTAAACAAATCACTATTTAATGTATATCTAAACAAATCACTATTTAATCTTCTATATCTAAACAAATCACTATTTAATGTATATCTAAACAAATCACTATTTAATCTATATCTAAACAAATCACTATTTAATGTATATCTAAACAAATCACTATTTAATCTATTTCTAAACAAATCACTATTTAATCTTCTATTTCTAAACAAATCACTATTTAATCTTCTATATCTAAACAAATCACTATTTAATCTTCTATATCTAAACAAATCACTATTTAATCTTCTATATCTAAACAAATAACTATTTAATCTATATCTAAACAAATAACTATTTAATGTATATCTAAACAAATCACTATTTAATCTTCTATATCTAAACAAATAACTATTTAATCTATATCTAAACAAATCACTATTTAATCTTCTATATCTAAACAAATCACTATTTAATCTTCTATATCTAAACAAATCACTATTTAATCTATATCTAAACACATCACTATTTAATCTTCTATATCTAAACAAATCACTATTTAATCTTCTATATCTAAACAAATCACTATTTAATCTATATCTAAACACATCACTATTTAATCTTCTATATCTAAACAAATCACTATTTAATGTATATCTAAACAAATCACTATTTAATGTATATCTAAACAAATCACTATTTAATCTTCTATATCTAAACAAATCACTATTTAATCTTCTATATCTAAACAAATCACTATTTAATCTTCTATTTCTAAACAAATAACTATTTAATGTATATCTAAACAAATCACTATTTAATCTTCTATATCTAAACAAATCACTATTTAATCTTCTATATCTAAACAAATCACTATTTAATCTTCTATATCTAAACAAATCACTATTTAATCTATATCTAAACACATCACTATTTAATCTTCTATATCTAAACAAATCACTTTTTAATCTTCTATATCTAAACAAATCACTATTTAATCTTCTATATCTAAACAAATCACTATTTAATCTTCTATATCTAAACAAATCACTATTTAATCCATATCCAAACAAATCTCTATTTAATGTATATCTAAACAAATCACTATTTAATCTTCTATATCTAAACAAATCACTATTTAATCTTCTATATCTAAACAAATCACTATTTAATCTTCTATATCTAAACAAATCACTATTTAATCTATATCTAAACAAATCACTATTTAATCTTCTATATCTAAACAAATCACTATTTAATCTTCTATCTCTAAACAAATCACTATTTAATCTTCTATATCTAAACAAATCACTATTTAATCTTCTATATCTAAACAAATCACTATTTAATCTTCTATATCTAAACAAATCACTATTTAATCTTCTATATCTAAACAAATCACTATTTAATCTTCTATATCTAAAGAAATCACTATTTAATCTATTTCTAAACAAATCACTATTTAATCTTCTATATCTAAACAAATCACTATTTAATATTCTATATCTAAACAAATCACTATTTAATCTTCTATTTCTAAACAAATCACTATTTAATATATATCTAAACAAATCACTATTTAATCTTCTATATCTAAACAAATCACTATTTAATCTATATCTAAACAAATCACTATTTAATCTTCTATATCTAAACAAATCACTATTTAATCTTCTATATCTAAACAAATCACTATTTAATCTTCTATATCTAAACAAATCACTATTTAATCTTCTATTTCTAAACAAATCACTATTTAATATATATCTAAACAAATCACTATTTAATCTTCTATATCTAAACAAATCACTATTTAATCTATATCTAAACAAATCACTATTTAATCTATATCTAAACAAATCACTATTTAATCTTCTATATCTAAACATATCACTATTTAATCTATATCTAAACAAATCACTATTTAATCTTCTATATCTAAACAAATCACTATTTAATCTATATCTAAACAAATCACTATTTAATCTTCTATATCTAAACAAATCACTATTTAATCTATATCTAAACAAATCACTATTTAATCTTCTATATCTAAACAAATAACTATTTAATCTATATCTAAACAAATCACTATTTAATCTTCTATATCTAAACATATCACTATTTAATCTATATCTAAACAAATCACTATTTAATCTTCTATATCTAAACAAATAACTATTTAATCTATATCTAAACAAATCACTATTTAATCTATATCTAAACATATCACTATTTAATCTATATCTAAACAAATCACTATTTAATCTTCTATATCTAAACATATCACTATTTAATCTATATCTAAACAAATCACTATTTAATCTTCTATATCTAAACAAATAACTATTTAATCTATATCTAAACAAATCACTATTTAATCTTCTATATCTAAACAAATCACTATTTAATCTTCTATATCTAAACATATCACTATTTAATCTTCTATATCTAAACAAATCACTATTTAATCTTCTATATCTAAACAAATCACTATTTAATCTTCTATATCTAAACAAATCACTATTTAATCTTCTATATCTAAACAAATCACTATTTAATCTTCTATATCTAAAGAAATCACTATTTAATCTTCTATATCTAAACAAATCACTATTTAATGTATATCTAAACAAATCACTATTTAATCTTCTATATCTAAACAAATCACTATTTAATCTATATCTAAACAAATCACTATTTAATCTTCTATATCTAAACAAATCACTATTTAATCTTCTATATCTAAACAAATCACTATTTAATCTTCTATATCTAAACATATCACTATTTAATCTTCTATATCTAAACAAATCACTATTTAATCTATATCTAAACAAATCACTATTTAATCTTCTATATCTAAACAAATCACTATTTAATCTTCTATATCTAAACAAATCACTATTTAATCTATATCTAAACAAATCACTATTTAATCTATATCTAAACAAATCACTATTTAATCTATATCTAAACAAATCACTATTTAATCTATATCTAAACAAATCACTATTTAATCTTCTATATCTAAACATATCACTATTTAATCTTCTATATCTAAACAAATCACTATTTAATCTATATCTAAACAAATCACTATTTAATCTATATCTAAACAAATCACTATTTAATCTATATCTAAACAAATCACTATTTAATCTATATCTAAACAAATCACTATTTAATCTTCTATATCTAAACAAATCAATATTTAATCTTCTATATCTAAACAAATCACTATTTAATCTATATCTAAACAAATCACTATTTAATGTATATCTAAACAAATCACTATTTAATCCTCTATATCTAAACAAATCAATATTTAATCTTCTATATCTAAACAAATCTCTATTTAATCTATATCTAAACAAATCACTATTTAATGTATATCTAAACAAATCACTATTTAATCTATATCTAATCAAATCACTATTTAATCTATATCTAAACAAATCACTATTTAATCTTCTATATCTAAACAAATCACTATTTAATCTTCTATATCTAAACAAATCAATATTTAATCTTCTATATCTAAACAAATCACTATTTAATCTATATCTAAACAAATCACTATTTAATCTATATCTAAACAAATCACTATTTAATCTTCTATATCTAAACAAATCACTATTTAATGTATATCTAAACAAATCACTATTTAATCTATATCTAAACAAATCACTATGTAATCTATATCTAAACAAATCACTATTTAATCTTCTATATCTAAACAAATCAATATTTAATCTTCTATATCTAAACAAATCACTATTTAATCTATATCTAAACAAATCACTATTTAATATATATCTAAACAAATCACTATTTTATATTCTATATCTAAACAAATAACTATTTAATCTATATATAAACAAATCACTATTTAATATTCTATATCTAAACAAATCACTATTCAATCTATATCCAAATAAATCACTATTTAATTTATATCCAAACAAATCTCTATTTAATCTATATCTAAACAACTCACTATTCAATCTATATCCAAACAAATCACTATTTAATCTATATCTAAACATATCACTATTTAATCTATATCTAAACAAATCACTATTTAATCTATATCTAAACAAATCACTATTTAATCTATTTCTAAACAAATCGCTATTTAATCTATATCTAAACAAATCACTATGTAATCTATATCTAAACAAATCACTATTTAATCTTCTATATCTAAACAAATCACTATTTAATCTATATCTAAGCAAATCACTACTTAATCTATATCTAAACAAATCACTATTCAATCTATATCCAAATTAATCACTATTTAATTTATATCCAAACAAATCTCTATTTAATCTATATCTAAACAACTCACTATTCAATCTATAGCCAAACAAATCACTATTTAATCTATATCTAAACATATCACTATTTAATCTATATCTAAACAAATCACTATTTAATCTATATCTAAACAAATCACTATTTAATCTATATCTAAACATATCACTATTTAATCTATATCTAAACAAATCACTATTTAATCTTCTATATCTAAACAAATCACTATTTAATCTATTTCTAAACAAATCGCTATTTAATCTATATCTAAACAAATCACTATTTAATCTATATCTAAACAAATCACTATTTAATCTTCTATATCTAAACATATCACTATTTAATCTTCTATATCTAAACAAATCACTATTTAATCTATATCTGAACAAATCACTATTTAATATATATCTAAACGCCAACAGATTTGCAAATTGTTGTTAATACAACCTAGTCTAAAATGTAATATATAGTAGGTTCGGAATTACTTGAACACTTTCTTGGAATTTCAAGAGTAAATGAAGTGCAAATATATCGAATTTACTATTGAGTCTAATATTACCTGTAACTTCTCACTAAGTTACAAACACACACACACACACACACACACACACACACACACATACATATATATATATATATATATATATATATATATATATATATATATATATATATATATATATATATATATATATATATATATATATATATATATATATAATACATCAGACTCGTTCTTGTGACAACAATCATTGTACAATGAAATCAAAGATCCCAAAGGGCTCAACTAATGAATTCCTTTTGCTAAGATGCATTAATTCTGTGCCTGAGTTAGTTAAATATTGTAAGATTTCTAAAAGCATTGACTATATTAAAGGTAATCTGTACGGTTTGCACATTATAATTATCCAAATTTGGTTTGTATATACTAGTTTCGCCTTATGAATCAGCGAAATCAGTGGTTCACATCCTTTTTAGAGCCAGCGCCCCTTTGGCTCAAAAATCGGACACCAACGCCCCCATCTACATCTATTCCTATATTATATGAAGTAACGTTTCATTTTAATTTAATCACATAGGCATATTAGTATAGTCACATAGTGGTTATGAGGACAAGTAAGGAATGGAATAGCTAATATACCGGGAAAATTAATGATTAACTGTTTATAAGCTCTGAAGAGTAAAATACAGAAACACAATTATTCCAAACCAAATTTTAAAAACATATTGTTTTAATAATCACGAATTCTAATAATTGAAAGTCTGAAAGTAATGTAAGAAGCTACAAGAGATTATATATTATACTAGATTCCTGGAACACAAGTATTTAATCGATTGTTCATCTTAAGTTCATAACAGTTTGTAGTTGCTTAATGTGATGGATGGGCTTGATGACGTGAGATTATTGCCCAACCGTCCGGTTTAAAGTCAGTTAACCCGATAGCAAATCACCAGAGTTAACAATTTGGGATCGATATCTTTGCTTGGATAGAAGGTGGGCGAGCACACTAAAGCCACGTTCCGCCCGATACGAGGATGGACATGCAACAAAAAGCTTCTTAACCACAGACCATAACGCTGGCTAGCGGGTGGAAATGTCCTTCTGTACCCAAAACTCTTGGTACAATTTCTTACACTTAAAGTTTGTTTGAGCTCAATGTCATTTTGTAGCTCCATTACTTCGTCCTCCATTAGTCCCACTTTCTCAATATCTGAGAATGGATTTATCACCCAATCTGGAACTTCCAATGATAGCAGATCCTGATATCGCTCAGGGATATCTTTATTCAGTATATCCAAATGATCGCAATACAATTGTAGATCACAATCTTGTATTTCTCCTTATCTTTCAGCTCAGACAAGGTTGGAAATTGATATAGGTTGTGACGGCCCATATTTCGCTGGAATAGAAGTAACTTTGACATAAATGTATAGATAACAGACTTGGCTTTAATAAGATTCATTTCATTTCCTTGCAACTGCAGATTAATCTCATTTAACTTTGAAAATAGATCTGTTAAATAAGCAACATCGTGCTTAATTTGTTTGAGTTCCGCACTGAGACAGGGTTCCCGGTCTTGAAATAAACTCCACAACAGTCTCAAAAAGGTTGTAAAAGCACTTCAGGCAGTTGTCTTTGGAGAGCCAACGAAATTCAGTATGAAATAGCAAACATTTAAAATCTTCATCATTTTTAACACAGAGCTTGTGGAATAGTCGATCTTCGAGAGCGTGACCTTTAATCTTATTCACTGTAGTAATCACAGTTTGTAATGACTTGTGCAAGCGATCACTTAGGTGTTTTGCAACCAGATGCTGGAGATGGAATCCACAATGAATATAAAATAAATTTGGCACCTTTTGCAGGAAAGCAAGAAACCGACGGTGGCGACCATTCATCGATGGTGCTCCGTCAGTTGTACAAACAAGTATATTTGTCAGTGGAATTCCCTTTTCTGTGAAGAATTTAGAATTGATCAACAATTTGATATATTGACTCCCCTTTAGTGTCTGCTTCCAGCTCCCTTACAAATAACAATTCGTGAGACAAACTTTCATCTTTAATAAAGCTCACATAAGCTAGAAGCAGAGATTCATTCCTTGGCATAGTTGATTCATCCAGTTGCAATGACAACGCGGTTGACCTTAGTATGCTGCATACCATATCTTCCACATTGTCAACCATTTTATCTATGCGTCTTCGTACTGATTTGTTGCTTAGAGGAATCGTCTTAATAACATCGTGTGGAGACTTATGAAGAACAGTATTCAGAACTTCACAAATCGCTGGTAGAATGAATTATTCGCCAATTGTGTGTGGCTTGCAGCCATAACAATCAACAGTTAAATTTTGTATGATGCACGCAAACCAACAGTGTTTTGTTGTGACGTATTACAAAACATGCTTGACAGCGTTGTCTTGTTTTGAAATTTATCGCGAAGAGATTCAAAGAAAGTTAAGCTACCTTGTCAGGATGTACTTTCTTTAAATGATCAATCAGTCTGGAAGGCTTCATCGCTTTATTAGAAAATACTTTTTCACAAACCAGACACATTGGCAGCTGCAAGTTCCTTGGTGATGGTATAAATTCATATTTCAGTTACATTGTATTGTCTACATTTCATCTTTTTCATTTGTCGCAATGACCAATCGAAAATTGATGATAAAATATAACGACTGAAACAATATTACAACGTCCTCATCTGGTATTGAGCCAGTCTACACTGTACGCTTTGCAGCCATGCATCACAGGAAGTACCACACCAGGACAATGATCTAGCGCGAACGACTCCATTTCAGAGGTAGGACATGTCAATAAGGGTGCACACAAAATAGTACGGCTGATACAAGCGCAGGCTTATACTGCCATTGATTAAAAAGCAGAGCGGTTAATTAACGATAGCGCTGGTTTATAACGACGAGCATAAAGAGCGTGTCAAACAGAAAAATAAATGCTCAAAAGGGCGATCATAGAAGCTGTATGACAGTGAGAGCAAAGACGAAATGAGGTATTTCCACCACCAGGTTCACGTTTTTCTCCCACCGCCCCCTGTCGCCTTCTTGCCTCGTACCGCCCCTTTTTATAATCCCAACACCCCAGGGGGAGTTACCGCCCACTTTGTGAATCACTGAGCTAAATAATATGGATATTTCTGATAACGAAGGCTTTTCACTTAGCTAAATAATGAAGAAAATGCTGACAAAGAATATTAGCTATTATTTCTTAAATAATAAACAACTGTCTACCAAATTTAGTTGATATAAGATAGCAAGTAACGAATGACTGATCTGAAAGTAAGAATGCGTGTTTGTAATATAAGATGACAAAGGAAGAAAGTATCACTCAGTAACTTAATCGGCGTTGGTTCTGCTTATGTTACCGGCTTTATTAAGCAGATGATATGATGTACATGAATGACATCGTATATGTTCTGTAGATAGAACACTGTAAAAAAAACGAAGAACCACCACCCGAAACAGAAACACTATCAGATAATGAACTGTATAGGATAGCGTCGTAAACAGTTCTGCCGCTTGGGGTAACACAACTTGGCGTCCACAATTAAGCTGCATGCCCAGCTTGGTTAGAATCCAATATTTAATCTATATAAACACTGTGCGGACAGTTATTTGAAAATTGTTTCATCAGAAAATAGTGGAGTATGTTTTGTTTTCATTAAACTTAATTGCCATTGCCATTAAACTTAATTGCCATTACTTAATTGTGTATATTGCCAGCTGCAGCTCATTTTTATCCACTATTGTTTCAAAGGACACAAGCTTGTTGTCAGCTTCTCTATTTAGATTAGTTTGATGCTATCTATAAAATCATGCACTTAAGCAATTGCACTAGTGTTATCATCAATGAAGTTCTCGTTTACTAAGTAATACCTGCTTGGTTTTTCTCACATGTGAGATATAATATGACTGAAGTAAACCATACATCTCATCTGTACTATAAATAGGAAGAATATTTGTGCAGTTTATTATGTCAACTGTATCTCCTTACAGCCGATGAGAATAGCGAGCTGTCATATTATCTTTTCACCCGATATTCTGTACCTTCATCAGATACAAATACTCTCTCATGAATGGCAAAAACTTTACAAAAGCCGCTTGATATCAAAATACAATACAATAATTTGGTGAGTAAAGCACGGACAAATGTATAATGGTTTTAATAATTATTGACCCAGAACATTTTGGTACCCATGCGCATTCGACATAATACGTGCCGCAATTTGTTTGAATTCACTCTGCTTTCAAATTGTAACTACAATCACCTATTTGCACAGCGTTCTGTCATTTGCTACGTCATAGAGATGGGTTACATCAAACTTACTGCCTCTATGTTTGCTTCTTTACAATATATTTTTTCTGACCTTAAGGCGTTGTTGTAAGGTATATTTTATTTATTGAGTTCAGTTTACTTGAACCAATCTGACTCGTCTTCATTATGTCTTTAAATCTTAATCGTGCGACCTCATATGTCATTGTTTCAAATGCATATACTTAAAATCATCATTGTTGCCTTGTTGTTACTGTCACAATGGAACACGAAATTATCTGTGCAGTTCATATCCATTAATTATGGGGTTTTTTTGCTTAGTTCCGGACACAAATGTTTGGGAGTCAAACGTAGAGCGTTTCCATACAATGCATCTTTATTATCTTTAGAACATCAACGCTTCATCCATAACAAATTACGTTTGAAAAAGTGCTAATGTATCAAATAATATAGATTAGGACGCGCTGCAAACAGAAAACGTGTATCAAAAAGAATAAAATAAGTTCTAAAAAGTAAATAAGTAAATAAAAAAGTAAATAAGCGTATGCTTATCACAGAAAGAATGCTAGTCAGATTTGTCACATCGATTCTTTAGTTTTAAAACCAGAAATGTAAATGAGGTACCAGTTAAAGTTTTGTAGAAATATTGATAAATACTGGCATTGGAAACGAGAAGGTAAACTACAAAGTTTTATATTTCATATAAAATTCAAATATTGTAAATTTAAGTCGTTATCAATTTTGTTTTGTTCAACATAGTGCATCAATATTATTGTTAGAGAAAATCAGTAATCACTATACCACCTAAATCTGCACGGAAGTGTTGATATTTTGACAATTATATGTCAATTGGTCCAGAAACAAGCATATTTAGTCTAAAATAATTTCAGTTATAATTTGTCGTCTTAAAGTTGAATAGTTGGTATCAAGTAGAAAGTACATTTGACTCACAACCAAAACTGGCTTCCTTTACTCCTGTGTATGTTCACATACAACGGTCATTCGACTAAGATTTGTTTATAATGAACATGTATGAGTACGGAATTACTATTTGCTGCAAAGTGACATCTACAGAGAGTGAACAAAATGACGACAGAGTACAAGAGCAAGTCGATTTTAATGTTTAGTAATAATCGGTCATGAAGGTTCATAGGTACATATTATAGAAAGACATGTATTTAATAAAATAGAATATAGACACGCATGGTTTGTTCAAAAAGAGGAATTATTATGGGCTAGATTTGTCCACATCATTACGTTGACATTATCAGAATCGTGCATCTTTTTCCAACTACTTTATTTCATACTGGATGACATATCTCAACATAGTATCTTGAATTGCTACTTTTGATTATTATTAAACAATCTAAGTTCATATACAAAACGTTGTATAGTGTGAAATATTAGATTTGGATGTTGATGGTAAGCACGAGTTGCAATATACATGTAGAGATGATATTGTTTACAATGTAGACGTGTTCAATGAGTCACAAAATAAACGTTCATAAAGCAAACGATTTAGCTTGATATATGCATTATTCGTAAAACTACTCAAAATCTGAAATGCTCTGGTTTTGATATGTGCATGAGTCCATAAAATCCGCATAAGAAGGCATAGTAAATGTCAAGATTGATCTCGTCTTCTTTAAAGAGCTGCACATTTACACGTGAATACAAAAAATAAATTCTAAAAAACAAAATGTCGCCATATAAGGCGGATTGTGGAGTAAAAACAAGGGACAACCAATAAGCTGGTGAAATAAAATGATTCTGCGCAGATGCTGGGAACGTTTCCCTACTTTACATTTTTGTGAACATATTTGGACTTACATCATAAATACACGTTTTACAGGTCATAAACCAATTTGTGTCCATCCAGCAAAGAGCTTAGAAATGGCATAAACACGTTATTTGATAGCAATTCACATCACGTTGCATATTGATTTTCCTACAAATGTGCATTTCTAGATAAGTTTGATAAACTATACATAAAATGGTCCATAATTTTATCCACACCTAGAAATTAGAAAAAAATCCAGCGTCCTTTTTACAAGATTGTTTAAATGACTTCCAAAATTGACACTGAAACACAGCGCTATACAATTAAAAGCGGCATTAAGCAATTAACATACACTTTATTCTGTCAGAATAATTGGTTGATTTTAGAATGTAGAATACAGAGTTTGCCAAAAGGTATTAAATGTATTCAGTAGGAATTTAAAATGCCTTTGTCGATTATGGGTGGATAACGGATGAGCTCCAGCAGCAGAAAACAATTAAGCTTACATTGATTTTAAATGCAGTGTTGGTTCTGCTTCGGTGCTTGAAAATGATAATGCGGATTAGATTGTGTTGGTATATGTGATCAACAGTGATTTTGGTTAAATATGACATTGTCTTGTATTGTTGGACTACTGCTGAGCTTGAGTAGCATACTATTAGGAACGTTTGCCTTCAGTGTTGAATGTTGTAACACGTGCACATATGGCATTTATAACATCCTTTGTGTGAGACAAAGTCGCGATATTTATCCCAAGATGATCCAGTCATATTAATGGACCAAACACTGTAGGAATCTTCTTGATCATGTCCACATGTCTCGAAATTCATTCCACGTGCGGTCAGTAGGTCACACAATTACCTAACTTGATCAATTTCGAACACCGCCAATCAAACTTCACAATCCATATAACCTAACAGTGACCAGCCTACATATATCGCACAGACATTCTAGAATTAAAATTGTTAGGGACTTACAATACGTACACTGGGTAGATAGGGGTTTCGCACGTATACTACATAATTATGATTGATTCTAAGACTTGGTACTAATTGTTGCATTTAGAGCATCTGATTCCGGAATCATACAACCTTTAAATTTAAGATAAAGTCATAATGGGCAAAGTAAACATTACTGATGCCGTCGAATAATCATCATGCAAATGGACCAGAAAATCGAGAACAAAGATCATGTGAGTCATTAGTCTCTTTGCATTTGCAGACGTTTATGAGATTTTCCAGAATGTATAAATCCCGATTCGATAAAAAAGATGCAGGGCTTTGTTTGTGAGCAACCCCAACTCAGTTTTAATATTGGACGACAACGCATCCTATGCCATTGCTGGTGACGAGAAAAAAACGTACAGGATCAATCTGGTGCACGTGAATACACGTTTCACGAACTTTCCCACTCACTTCAGCAAACTGTAAAACATCGACTATGTAGAAACATTAAACACTTTGCGTATGCGAGATATAGTTACAATCAATCTTACAGGATGTATTAAGAAGTAAACGTTTATGCATACCTAAAGTTCCAAGGGTTTTTGTTTTGTTTGCTCTCTTACAAAGTCATTTCGTAATAGATGCTCTGACATGTATTAGCGAACATATATGAGGTTGAAGGGTAAATGTCTCAATCTGGCACAACTAAATATAATATCGTTTTTCGTCTGAAACTGATTTGTCCAACTCAACCATATGGCCAGAATGTACCTTGGAATTCCAAGCGAGGTATACTGATGCATACTATTTAAAGCGTCGAGTCATACTAATGAATCAAAACAATGATGTATATAGTTTTTAATATACCAATGTATCCAGAGTTCAACTTCTATTTGTTACTATATACTGCTTACCGTTTAGACAGTATATCCTAATTGTTGAATCTTGATAATCAATTTTATATCATGAGCATAACGTTTATATAACTGTATAAGTTTAGTAATATGAAAATCAAGATGGGCATATGATATGATATACTAGTCGTCTTTCCTCATCAAATCACACGTTGATTATGCAAAATCGTAATGATTCAAAATAATATTGTAAACATAATTGCATGTAGGAAGTGTCAGTAATTACATTTTACTAAAAAGCTCGGGAAATTAAATAATAGATACATGCGTTGTAAATAAGTTGCTTGTGCTGGAAAATGTTAAACAACATCATTTAAAACTACAGCACACAAATGTGTCCTGTTTTAAAAAAATGAGATTGATTGGGTTCGCATCTTATGACAAAAATCCATAAATAATTCCCTATCGCAGTAGTGACACATGTATTAAAAAAAAATGAAAACAATGGTCGACTAAAGCGAAAATTTACAAAAATAACCAATTTTTTCCGAATCGAGCAAAAAAAAACAACAAACAACTTTGACTGAAAGCGACACAGAATAATATGTCCGAGACTTATCTGCCTTGTCAGGATGTATCTGATGAACATTCGGCAACATGTGTGAAGCAGATAATGTATTATGAATATATCTACGAAGTATACAAACACATTCCATGCAATACATGCATCGTATGTTGTTATTTATTTTGATTGACAACATAGCATGTTGGTAATATTTATCGAAGAATATGGATTTAGATTTTCAGACTGTAGTATTTGCAGATAACCATGTGTGCCTCAGTTTTAGTCTATGACACTTGCTTTGTAAGTGTAAATTCCTAAACATCTTGCTAACGGTTTAATATTTTATTTAATAGACTGATCTAGATCCTGCCTGTTTTTGGTGCCTTGTCTTTTATAAAACGTTGATTATTTGAAAAAGTTGCTCATTTCGTAGATAACGTCTAAGGCATACGTATACTTATTGTTGTATGTTGTATATAATGTCGCTCGAATTATTTATTCAAATTATTATTACTTACTTGTATCCCATTGTTATCAATCATTTCGCCATACACCCTACCACTAAATACCAATGACACGTTAGGATGTTCGATACTACAGACACATCAAAACATTCAATATTGAAACCTACTTATTGTCATGTGGACACAATGGAATGTACAGTACTAAGAAATATACGTTGGGAATTAGACAAAATTAGTTATGCTCAGATTATATTGGCTCCTCCGATGGGCATGGTCAAGAAATATGGGCTAACAAGAATGGTGTTGATTTGAGTGGTCATTAGTCATTGTGATGTCTGCGTAATATATGCCTTGTTATAAACCCAAATGTCATAGTTGGTTTCAGGCATTCTGTGCGATTTCAAATGTTAAACGACACAGCTTGGATCCTAAGTTATAAACCAAAACCATCCTGACCCACCCTCACACATTGAATCCCTCGAAGGAAATATATATATATATATATATATATATATATATATATATATATATATATATATATATTATGATAGTTCCATTTCTGTCTGTACGTTTCGTCACTTTCAGATATGTTAATAATTATCATGAGATATGTCCTAGAGGTACTCGATATTCAGAATACAGTATAACGTTAGTATACATTATGTACGTAAAACCTTAACAGTCACTAAAATACATGATGGAATTGACATCAATTATAAGCATATATTTAAGGTTGAAGAAAAGAGAAAATACAAGGAAGTCAACTTGTAATTATGCTTTAATCAGTGCAAAGAATATTTCGTGATGATGAAAATGGTAACTAGTCGATGAATACGAATATTGACTTTCCGAAAATTTAGAAATACTTTATGTATAAGAATATTTCCACTGTACATTTTATTTATATTCTAGCAAATATCATTCTCACTAATTTAACAAATGTAATAGACAATGAAGTTTAGACAGGATCAGTTAACATTTTGAGTTCATCGAAAAAGAAATTGTGTCACCCGTCTTCTTTAGTCAGTGAATGATTTCAATATTGACAATTTACGGGTACATTACATGAACCTTGCACAAAGGTATTCGAATATTCGCTCCAGTGTAATCGTTGCCAGTGCGAATATCATAGCCTTATTCATATGGATTCTATTTTCTATTTGAACTGGGTAGCTATTGTAGCGCATCCTAAATTACAAACTTCTTATGTTTCAAACGCTTTCATTCAATTGACATTTTTAACCATTGGGAGGGCTTCAAATAACTCGTATTCTCTTCCTTTTACCCAGTGTAAAACTCGGAGAAGGACCTAATCAGACATCAAACTGCAATACACCCAAGAGAGGAAAATGATATTTTGCACTTTTTTGAAGATAGTTCTCCTACAACAAGGTAAGCAATTTAAGACAGTATAGCACATTATTCTCTCTCTCTCTCTTTCTCTCTCTCTCTCTCTCTCTCTCTCTCTCTCTCTCTCTCTCTCTCTCTCTCTCTCTTCTGACTCACGTTATCGTTGTTTCGACAATATATATATATATATATATATATATATATATATATATATATATATATATATATATATGGGCTCCTCTTCCACCTTCATCAATATATCATTAATCACTAGGCAAAATAGTGTTTGACTGGTATCTTGTATATCAGATTTTTCTCCGATAAAGATATGATAATCGCATAATCTCTATGTATAGAGTTCCAACCCATATATATATATATATATATATATATATATATATATATATATATATATATATAGCACATGTGTGTTATGCCTGCTTGGAATAGTTGTTAGTCACTCATGTACTCCTGCCTCTGATTGTACACCCTTAAAGTTGGCCACTAGAGCAATCCTCCCTTGGTTGTTTGCTAGCATGAGATCAAAGGCAATCCCTGAAGCTTGCTTGCTGGTGACATATATAGCAGACCTGTTGAAGTTGATGAGGCTCTCCATAGTCAGCCTCTGAGCCATGTTGCACATTAAAAACATATCGAATAGGGTCTTAGCGCTAGAAAATTGGTTGACAACTTTGCGGGGTGCTATCGCGTAAATGTGAGACATACCATGTTTTACCAGTCAGTTATTTTAATGTGTTGGAACATTGTTTCCGTGGAGAGCATTTTAGCTATCTCCGTCCCGTTCCAATAACCTTGTATAAACAGGAAGCCTCACCGAAAATTACTCCCCAGTCTGCGAACCACTTCGTCATCTTGTCTGTAACGAGCATGCATATCTGATGGAGAATAGCCTGTGAAATTTGAGCTAGATCTTCCGCTTCATACCACCATATACCGCCTATTCTAAATTTAACTGCATTGCGTCACTCCGTGAGTTGAGGTTCAAACAGAGCGCCATATATCACGAACGTATAAATATAGTTTTCAAAGTTGACACTGTGTTTGCATCTATCATACATCTCGCTGTGGCCGTCAACACTGCAGAAGAAAACCTAGAGGATATCAGAGACTTGGAGCGTAACGGGAATGAAATTGGTGGCACGTCAACTAGGTATATGTACAAAATAGCCACCATGAAACCAACTACATGCGTGTAATAAACGTGAGATTGATGACGATTGTAGCTTTTATTCCAACCATTTGTAAATAATTATTTGTGTCAGAATTGACATCAAAAGGCGACGTAAAAGCTAATATGCATGCAAACGTGTAAGTCTTTCGTTGGGACAGGCGTACAAAGGACGATCTGTCCCATGTCGAAGATGTTTTTGAACAGTTTCTCTGTCTAAGGCAAATAAAATACACAAGGCTGAGACGCCGTAATAACTACATAAGTCAATTGTCCTAGATGAGGCATATAATTTTCATACCACCGACCAAACCCGAACTAGGATAATCAAAATTTATAGATGTGGCTGATAAAGTTATCTATAAGTTGGGAGCTGTGAGGAAAGCGGATTTATCCCCGAAGCATTCTTAAAATCTTCCTTGTTTCATTTAGCGACATGGTGAAAAGACAGGAGACTAACTGTAGATCTTGTTCCTATCACTGACTCATGGCCCTAAATATAAAACATCATCCTAATAAATGTACATTATCTTGTAGTATGTGCTTATATGTAATAGTCTAGGAATAGTTATCACCGATTATTAATTTTATGACTATTATTGGATTTTGCATGCACGCTTATGTTCAATTCATGTTTAAACGCAAGGGTAAACTGAAAATGCACAATGGGTAAATCTGATTATGAAGTGTGATTATATTTATCAATGCTTTCTCCTTTTGGAGTTTAATCAGTCGACACAAACCATCCTACGAAACAGTAATATACAATTATGTCGGAATTATGTAAACCACGGATACAGTATGGATGGTAAGTTATTCAACCTGAAGAGGCTTCAAACAAAACCCAATACCAGAGTTCAAGTTGAGAACGTTCGTGAACTCCGGTTGCAGATGACTGTGCCTTCAAATTCCTTCATGAAGGAAGCCTTTGAATAGGACGTTGACCTTTTCTTCACAGCCATCTCTGGAGAAGATTACCTGGAACCACTCATCACTGACAATGCCCAATCGTTCAAAAATGAAGATATATTCACATATCTCCGAGCACTCACTTAAAATCCGTCCACGTAGATAATAATGGCAGCACCAGGATATCCAACGCCATAGTAACATTTGGCAATCTGGGACAAAGGAGACATCAAACTTGCCACCAACGTATAAGCTACGCAACGGTTGTTCTCCGCATCCCATGTCTATGATTGCGTGACCTTGACTATATCGCCTCCATGTTAAAAAAAACTGAATCACATTCACATGAGCTTTTCGAGAAAACTATTGACAATTAATTGGCAAGAGAAGGTACCGACCAAGCATTCATACAATGATGCTCTACATACCGTTGGAACGCCTACATAAGAATGTTTTCTATGGAGGGCTACTGCAAGGCAAGAGAGAAAGGGGTATAAACTGATGAACTTAGATATTAACCTGGACATTTGGAAGGGGGTTGCTCATGATCGATCTGCTTGACGCTGTTAAGTCAATGCCGGTACGGCAGCCTTTGCCATAACATATTGGTTGAATTAACAGTCTGATAAATTAAAAGCTAATAAGGTTTAATCTAACGTTGGTTGGTGCTGCATTGCAATATCCATTACCTACCAGTTTAATGTTTGCTTCATAATTAATGATTGCCGTCAATCTGTCAGATATATATATATATATATATATATATATATATATATATATATATATATATAGGTAACTGGGCTGGGATAATGCAGCCTGTAGTTAATTCTGGTTTCACTGGTCCCATGACATATATGTTATATATCAACTAAATATCACATGCCTGTTAATATGCGCTGTAAAGCGACGATATAAAGGAAGGTTTCTGATTTCAAGACGGTAACGAAAGTTATACCGCATGTAAGAATGAAGCCATGGTACGTAACATTCAATAGGAGACCAAAACGATATTGATATGGATTTATCTTTTAGTTAGAACATCTTTAATTGCTATAGACGTATATAATTGCTATAGACTTAAATAATTGCTATAGACCTATATAATTGCTATAGACTTATATAATTGCTATAGACGTATATAATTGCAAAATGTTTGCTTACGTTAGGTCGTTTTCATAACATTACCCAGATGTACACGATAGTGAAACTGGAGCCAGGCGGAATGCACATTCAATATAATTTGAGGAACTTCGACAAATGCAGTTTTATCTTTGATCCTAGCAATCTTATTGTGTTCTGGTCTCTCTCTCTCCCTCTCTCTCTCTCTCTCTCTCTCTCTCTCTCTCTATCTCTCTCTCTCTCTCTCTCTCTCTCTCTCTCTCTCTCTCTCTCTCTCTCTCTATATATATATATATATATATATATATATATATATATAGTCGGAGAGACAGAGACACAGAGAGAGAGAGAGAGAGAGAGAGAGAGAGAGATACAAAAAGAAATATTAACAAGCTATTAATATTTATATTTTAGCCGTGCGAGTGGCATCTGGCGAATACTGTCAGTATTACGAATCCGGCTTATCATATTCCTCCAGAACGATATACTGTGTTTACGGATGCTGTGGTACGAAATACAGTGACGTCTGTTGTTCGTAAGTCACATACATACATACATACATACGTACGTACGTACGTACATACATAGATACATACATACATACATACATACATACATACATACATACATACATACATACATACATACATACATACATACATACATACATGGGATAATCTGCGGCGATTTATAGAGGAAGAGCGGATCCAAACGGCTTAAGTTCTTTCAACAAATCAAAGACGCGTTACAAAATACAGTGACAGTGCGGAGTCTTTCTTTCAATCCGAAGTTAGTGGTCTGTGACGTCACATTCTCTATATAGATGCGCTAGCGAATGTACGCCGTGAATATGCGACAGTTCTCAATCATGACGGAAACTAAGAATATATTGAATTGGGGTGCACCGGCCGTGGATACGAGAAGCAATGATATGGAAGTCGCTACAAAAGTCAACACACGGAAGAGACTGATTTTAATTGGGATTGCGTAGATTTTATCTCTTGTTCGCAAGAATTTGTTCCAGTACCTAATACCTTCGCCTCCTTCTCCATCTTTTCAACACGGCGAGGATTTTAAACATATACTGAAAGAAGAAGTGGATAATTTTTTACAGCAACATAAATAAGCAGAGCAAGCTTTTATCCTTGAACAGCAACATCAAGAAGAAGAAGAAGCAAGGAGGAAACGACATAAAGAAGAAGAATCGGTAAAGCAAAACGGTTTAGGAGAGAGAGAGTAGAGTCGAAGTCAAACTGTAACGGTACTTATATACATTTTAGTTGAGTTAAGGACTCTGAAACAAATGTATTAGACTTCTTTAGTACACCCAAAGCTCTTACTGCGTCTGAGATAGCGAAACTTGTGATATCTACCAAGACATTGACAGGAACGAATGCTGAGGTAGGCAATGACCCTGGCAAGGGTTAAGACAGTTAAACTTAATTTCGTACCATTCTTGAGCATTTTTGTTATGAAGAAATCAATCACCCAATGGTCCTTTTCATAGCCACGCACTTCGGTCGAAACAATAGATAATTACTTTTGCAAAAATCAACTATATATCAAAATCTTATTTTAACCCATGATACTTTTGTGTAAGTGTATACGTGTAAGTCTTTATTCTAAAATGTCGAAACCAAGAGAAACTTAAGTAGTTTTATGTCTGGTGAATTATGTTACAAAGGTTACAATGTACTCACAACAAAACATAACAGAACTTAATTTTTTTAAATAGATTTCTATTGTCGTTTGTCTTGCTCACCCTTTCTTTTTTTGGGAAATTCTTCACTGTCACAAGATTTTAATTTTCATTTTCCTCACTTTCCTCTTGTCTTCTTTTCTTTTCATTGTGAACGTGTCGGGGTTATTCCTTTGGGGAGGGTACCAATTCATTTTCCTGTTCGGAAAATCTATCCACCTCCTCCTGCTTCTGTTGTTTCTTAGGACTGTTGGGAGAACAATGTCCTTTCTTGTTTCAATGATAACATGTACGTTGACTGGCCTCTCATTGCATCTGTTTTTTTGTGTGTGCACGTTCTGGACATTATGTAGCTCACTGTCGTTTATTCTTACATATATCGCAAATATCTAGACTTTTATCTCGACAGAAGGAGAAGTACTATGTCGGCTTGTCGGAAGAAAATGTTCGTATGATACCACGCAAAGGTCTGATGATAGGTTCAACTTGTCTAAGCTCTTCCATCGTTCTGGTCAATTTGAGATTATTTGAACACTGGCGAGTTATAAAAGGACTCTTTATATATACACATATTTTTTGAATATGTAGTCATTTGACATTTTGCTGACAAGATGATAATATTGCATAATTTTGTAGAGAAAGAGAAAAACAAAGAAACAGAAACCTGATTTATCTCTTAGCACAGTAGCTGATGTCTTAGCTCAAAGCCATGCCATGCAAATTGAGACCCAGACAATCAAGGTCCAAGCAAAGTTCACCAGCAAACCCCAAAAACTACTATCATATTCGAGAGACAGAAAAGCGTTCCTTTCGATAATTAGAACTACAGCTTACACGTACGCGGTGAAGTTTAAAACTTTCAAGTCCATCGTACGTTTGGAGAATGCAGAGGGGTTTATTACTGATGTGTGGGACAGTTTATTAACTACACTGAAGCAGCAATGTCAAGCCAACAAAGACGATCGTTTAAGACTCTCTGTTCATCACCATATTTTGAAGTCTCCGTTTGGATCGAGTTTAACAGCTCAGCATAATTAATACCTTCCAAAGTCATTGACAAGATTAAACGCGTGCAACAATCCAAAGACAAGTATCACATCCCCCATGGAAAAGCCACACTGTCCATCATCCACGTTTTAATTCCCCAATGGACTGGATGCAAAAGTTGAGTATGGTCAACAGCCTTTGCAGCAACAAATTGAGTATCATCCGAATTAAAAACTCTCAGATGATGTTTGACCTCTCAATCGTGTCTCAAGAAAGAGAAAGAAAGAGTGCATTGCCCTGTTTTTCAGTGCAGTATTGTCAGTTCTATCTGTTACCAGCAACATTTGAAGACACAATATTCACTTCTGGACAAGGCATACGTACCAATAATGACAAGGCGCACGTCAGGTCAGAAAAGAAACTTTGTCACATTTATCGCCAAATCGTGGACATGAAACTCGATTGCTGCATTCAAAATAACGACCACAACAAGAAGATGACCCAAAGATAGACAACTTTATTTTTTTAAATTTTTAATGGATGCACGAGACTGGTATTCACATTCCCAATACCTGTGTGGCTCACCGAGCGTGCGATTAGTACATCCAAGAGATTATCTTTAATGATATAATCATAGCCCTCACTATAGCAAGATACCTGGAGGACGAGACAAAATATTTCAGGGACAGGACACGTTACCGATTGTGCCCAATGGATTCTAGACCCAATCGACGAGACGTGTAGTCAAGAAGACATCTAAGTTACGGAGATTGTCACCGCCATGCCACGGTATTGTCTCACAATTTCTTGGGATACGATGGTCAATTTGTGCTCATTACTATACGGAAAAAAGTACCGAACGTCCTAAATTGACATTGAAGTGACTTTGAACGGAGCCAAAATCATTTATATGCAAGTAGGACAGGTGCAGTTTAAAGATTCCATAAGTTACCTGGCCAGGCACTTGAGTCGCATGCCTAAAACGCTTGGAATGTCAAAAATGGCGCCAATCAATACACCATTCTACCAGATTTCCCTGGGGCTCACCACTTCGACCCCGACAACATGCGCGAAACAAACAATGTAGCAGCAGAGAGGGTGAATCGGACAACTTTTCAAACAAAAATCACTTTTAATGTATTTCCTATGGGAAATTATCTTTTTATATTATTTTCTAAAAAATCATGAAAAAAATCATGAAAAAGGGGGGTACCTAGAAAGCCTCAAAGGCTCTATCTCCAAGGAACCCTCTATTTAACAAACTTAGACTAAAAAAATATTGAGTTCTATAAAACCCTTATTTTACTGAGAGGGCGTATCGGAAAACTTTTCAAACAAAAATCGATTTTAACCGTCAAAACGGCAATAGAACCTTCCTACGAAATCTCGTGTTTTAACCAAAAAAAAAAAATAAAGTCTCCATTTGCCAAATGAAGCCTTAACGATTTTAAAGCCCTATTTGTCAAATTAAGTCTTTTTGATGATTTTTTAGAATAATATTGAAAGATAATTTCCCATAAGAAATACATTAAAAGTGATTTTTGTTTGAACAGTTGTCCGATTCATTCTCTCTGCTGCTAATGTGAAGCTTTCTACGCTTAGTACCAGAATGAAGTCTCGAAACCCTTCAACTTTCAATATGAAATGTCAAAGAAATGTCCATCTGACGAAGACATGTTACGACGTTGCTGTGAACATTTTTGAAAATTGTTTATGGAACACGGAGAGAATGATCCTTTGAAAGAAGCTTGTATCATTTCCAAAGCGTGTTACTTAGTGTACCGAAAACGATTCATGACTGAATACACCCTGGCTGTCATCAGTCCTCAAACGAAGAACATTGTCAAACGTCAATAATCGGTCAAAGCCCGACGCTGGCTCCATTATTTGTGCGACAACGAAGACAAATCGATTAAACACACCCGTAACGGAGGATTCTAAAAGACTATCATACCGTATTCAGTGGATGGATGGGATTTAGGAAACCAACAAATCGTTTACGATTTCAATGAATGCTTATTTCTCAAGTGTCCCCTCTGTTAACCTGAACGTGACACCAGAAATCATTTTTTCAACGGACCATGAAGTAGTTGAAAGATGCCGCATGTCAGCGACGCTTGAAGTTAGAATAGCAAGGATATCAAGTGGTGGAAATATGGGAACATCAGTACTATCAACGTTTGAAAGCCGATTCCGAATTTGAACGCATCTGGAAAGTTACAAGTTGGTGGATCCGATGAAACACCAGGATAGTTTATACGGAGGACGAACGAATGACATATGTTTGCTGCAAGAAGCGGACAAAGAGAAAGGGGAGGAAATCAAATACTTGGACGTTATGTTCGCTGTATCCTTTCATATGCAAATATCGTCACTTTCCCGGAGGGCACCCGCAATTGAGAACGGAACACATTTACCTGGACAACACTCGACACTACGAATAAGTGCAAAATCTTCACCTCGATATTGGGTTGCATATAAAATGTGACACGGTCCAAGACCGATATATTTGTTTAACTACGAGGACCAAGCGAGAAAGATGAATTTTTTAAAATAGATATCATTTACGTTCGGGATTCCCACGTGGAGTACGTTACTCAACCTAATGATTGCAGTGATGCCATACACCGTGACCTAAGCAATGCAGCAGGACATCGTGTGAAATTTGCTATGACTACTACCACTATACACACAATGGAAATTGATGCTGTGCGTGTAAAACTTGATGGATACGAACGCGATGCCACACGTTATCGTGGGCTCTGTAATTGATGTCCATTTCCTTGTGAGACCATGCGGCTACCCCCACCCTCATGGATGTAATTCAACCCTAAGTAAACTCCTGCGCACTTCAACGCTTCGAAATGAACTTGTGAAAGACGAATATTTCTTCCCTGTGCGTTGGCCAGAATAATCTTTCTTTCAAAGTCGATTCCAAAACTTCAAAGAAAATCGGCCAAAATATCTGTGAGGATTCACCCCAGAAGAATTAGGCTGAGTCGTATTGTTGTACATGGACGAAATTGATAAAGTCAAGTGCTTCCGTTGCAGTGTGTCACTCTATCATTGTGAACATAAAGATTCCATTTACCTGAAACATGCTCGATGGTCTTCGAATTGTCACTACCTTTAGTGAGACCCTAGTTATTGAAAGGACATACGATGTCGATTAAGAAACAAGCGTGACTGGGAGTCAAACCTTGGACAACACCTAGACAGGTAGTTAAACCCCTTGTAAAAGAATATTCAAGGATTAAAAAACAAATTGCAACATACGATCTACAAGGAATTTCGGCAGAGACTTGTCATATCAAAATCTAAATTAGTGTCTCTATATATTTTGTATCGAGACATACACAAGAGGAAAGTGACAATTGTCAACCAACGCTTCAGCTTCCTCTGAATTAGGCGCGCTTTCTTCCACATAATCCGCTTTAGACCTTTTTCATCAGAAGATGTTATTAACATTCTTGTCCGTTACCCTGAATATCAGTGGTCAGAAATTACACACTATGTCCATCACTTTCGCAGAAGGAGAAGATTTTTAAAAACGATTAGAGTCAATCAGAAGTAACTCTCAACGTGGATATAAACACTATCTGACATGATCATGGATACCGTACAAGAGAACATTCATAGTTTGAGTGTAGAGTTGGGATTTACCGGGAATTGGTCAAAATACAGAATATTGTACGTATGTACGTGACTGGAAAGGGTCGGGTTCTGAGGCCTGGACTAAAGAACTAGCCCACTATGTTGAATCCTTGTGCTCCTAAAATCCAATGTACTGTCACAAAAGTCACTTTTAAACCTGTGTTAGTGACAGTGCTGAAAGTAGAATATGTTACCAAGGACAATCACACTTTCACGAGATGACTGTCATGGCTATTTCCAAAAGACAATTCTAGAAGGAAAACTGTGTGACTTTACCCAATGTAGAGAATGCAAGGACATTACAAAATACCTCTAAGACACCTTGGTTACCAAAACCTTGTTGCACAGAGACTTGTTTATATTCTACTTTGATCGTTGTAATGTTTATTTTATTTCTGTACGTGTCCATTAGGCTTTTAAGGCAATATGTATTTAGTGTTGTTCCATTATAAACATGAGTTGAAATAAACGTGCCATGAATTTTTTTAGAAACTCTTGTTTTTGTGTCTGTTTTGTGCCAAAAGTGACATACCCTACACTACTAAGGCTACCTCTGCAATTTATACTCCTTCTTCCTCCACTTTCATAGTCAGCGGTGAACACTTCCATCGTTCTAGTTGGGAGGCATTGTATCTTCGCCATCAATATAACAGTTCAGAAACAAAAGAATTTGTAAAATGTTTGATTGAACATAACAGCATTTGTTCAATCGTCCACCAGAACGCATCGTGTGGTGTTATAAAAAGTGACGTACTTCGTCTTGCGAGAAAGTCAAGGTGATTCCATTATGTTTGTGGAACGCATTCCTAGCGAAGACGACAGGATCGTGTCTGACCCAGCAAACCCATTTGGTCATTTTCGACAACATATTAGGAGAAGACGAAGAAGAAAATAAACTGTTGTTTACGCGAAAAAGGCATCATCGTAATGCCAGTGTCATTTTCATCATACACAATTTGTTTCAACAACATAAATCGAATCGCACCATTAGTCACAATGCTCAATACGTGGTCTTGTTTAAAAGCCTTAGAGATAAATCACACAAGTGCAATTCTTAGCCAAATAGTCATTCACACCTTTGTTGACCCTATTAATCGTGGATTTAAACCCCACAACCTCCGATTACTTGTGATTTAGTACCCATTTGTTTCACGACTGTTGCCAAAACGGAGTACTTGTCATGTACACGTCCGCATCGTCGTCATAATAAACACAAAATAAAATCTATCAAAACCACAGAAACTTTGACTCTCCCATATACCTTTAATATGACGTCCCTTCAATTGAGATTACAATGCTCCCAAAGGCCACCCCAAGAAAAATCCACACCTTAAAGAGTCAAAAGAACCCAAATGAAAATGAGCATTGGTGCCAATACCATATCACAGAAAAAGCCCAGAAACAAAAACGTACGCAGAAGAGGGTTGCCACACATAAAAAAGAGACTTAAGACAGGACTGAACCTTACATTCGTAAAACACGACCAACAGGGACGTAACCGCTTCTCCTGTAGCCTCAGGTTCAACCACATCTCAGTTTCTGGTGATGCCTGCCAAACCCAATTTGGCACCAGTTCTTCCACATTTGATGAAACAGTGGAGACCTGCTCACAAAGTACCTGCCCCCAAAGTCAAACTCCAAGAACTGTTTGGATGTAATCTGCTGCTAAACTTTCCACGACGCGTGTTACCTCTCCACAAGTTGATGAGACGCAAAGACAAGCAGTGGCGGCGCATTCCATTATAAAACACAACCTGTGCTAAACGATGCGGAAACGAATTTCTGTGCTTCTGAGCTCCCAAAGATGCCCCTTCAAAGAAGTGCACACCAATACCATCATCGTTCTTCTGTCTTAAAACCAAAAGCAAAAAGACTGTCTCGTCATCCGAGAAAACACTTAACAAAGCATCGACGTCGCCTGGAGAAAAGACGTTGTCATTTAAAGAAAAAGAGGAATCACCAAAGAGGTTCTTTCGTTGATGATTTAGGAAAACATATCGACATCTTTTTGACGAGGCGATGGTTCCAAACGATTATAAAAGGGCGTGTGTGCCAATCATCGACTTTAGTGTAATTGTGGAACGATCAAACAAAGATGTCACCCCCCAGAAAGAAATAACTATCTCTGCATTTAGCCAAACATGGGGACATTACGTCATGTCCAAAACGTCTCCACCCATGCGAACACAAATAATTCAAACTGACTCCGAAAATGTCAGCGATACCGTGTGCGATTGCTGTTTGAATGTCTTGAAAGGCACGATACTTTTGTCACCATATCAGACACAATGCTTAGCCAAGCAACGTACATTCTTAGCTAAATGGTCAAAGCTAAAATACCCATCCATCAAAAGAAAATAAATGTTACAACGCGGTTGATTATTTCAATTTTTGTTTCCTCCTTTGTTGGCAGTAATAGCGAACAATGCTTTGTTGGCAGTAATAGCGTGTTGCCAGGTATTGCACAAGAGATATGCTGAAATATGTAGGATCATTCTAGAAGATAACAAGGACCTTTGGAGCACAACAATCTCAGACGTGACCTTTGGAAGGGAATGGAATGATAAAATCTTACTTTTGTACTTTACAAACGACTGAAAAAATGCCATTTTCTTCTACTACACATGTACCACCCGATCCTTATTTGACCAAGATGTCCCAATTACATCGCGAATTGAAATCGTTGATGGATCGTAAAGATTTGTCCGCAAAAGGAAAAATCGCAAAAGTACGGTGAACACTTTGCAACGACTTATCTCTTTCATCAGAACGAACAGCTCTACCCACTCTGACAGATTGTATGGCTCTGATGACAAAACTGCCACCATCAATATCAATAGTGGTCAAGACAGAGTAACTCCACAATTACATGAGAAAGATGTCTAATACCCTCCGCAGCTTCCATTCCTAGTAAGAGTGCTGATCCTTGTTGACACCTTCTCCCAATCGAAAAGAACTGAAACTTTGGGTGCAAATGATGTTCACTCCTTTGTGAACAGAAGTGAAAAAGAAAGAATAGAAACCAGAAGTGAGGAAACAAAATAAAATCAAAGCTATAAAATTACTTCCACCACCACCACTTTCCTCAACGTTTACTCCTGTGACACATCGGACATGTACAATCTTTTCCAAACAACCACCATTTCGCCTAACCCAAAGAAGCATCAACGAAGAGTTGATGAATTATTAACAAGCAATGGAGAAGGTACTAGCTAGCATTTACAACAATCCAGCCCACTCTGCTGGTCAGGAGTTCAAAAAGTTTATCCTGCTGCTAAAACTCGACTGAAAAGTCTCCGTTTGCCTGGAAAGCATCAGTGGTTACAAGAACAAACATTTACACAAACCCATTGCACAAACATTTAACTGAAGTCGCACTCAAGTGGAAGTCATCGATCATCAATAGCAAGCCAATTTATCCGATGTCTATCATTTAACCACCAACAATCGTGGCTAAAAATATTTGTTGTGCATCATCGACGTTTTTTCTAAATTTGCCCGGGTCGTGCCATTGACTTCCAAATCGAGCAGAAAGTTAGTACGAGCCCTCTAGCTGGTGTTTTAACAACGTGGTCGTCGCCCTCTTCAATGGCAAACCGACAAAGGCACCGAATTTCTGAACTAAGCTTTCCAACAAGAATTTAAGGAACGTGACATTCCTTTTTTTACCACCGAAAATACTGAAACCAAAGCCAGAATAGTGGAACCTTTTCAAAGCATCTTGAAAAAACGCATGTGGAAACATGTTATGCAACAACACACTCTCTAGAACATCAACGTCTTGCCAAACGAAATCCAAGCGAACAATCAGTCTTACCATCGAAAATTAGACGTGCCGCCCTCCACCCCCCACCACCACCACCAATGATGTGACACCGGACAACGGAGTGACTGCTTTTGAGCGTCTGTTTAGTATGTCCCTGACAATGACTGTTTCCAAGATCGATGGAGTGTTGGTAACTGGAAATTGGGTTCGCATAGGCAAAACGAAACGCACTCTTGACAAAGGTTACACACAAAAGCAACCCTTGTTGGTGTGGTGTGGAGAACGTGTACCTACTAATATATGAATAGCCTTTATCTGTCAACTCTTTATTGTATATTGTGTCATCTGTGCAGGCATTGCCACTTTAAGTTTGCAACTAGGAGACAAACCATTCTACTCAGTAGTTGTATATGTTTCCTTGTTTCCAAACAATCCTTAAATTACTGTTACAACGAAAACAGCAGCAACGTGAGGCTTGTTTCCAACGGCAGTCATTCTCCCAACAGTCACACCTCGAATCACAATCCTCTTTTAAACAACAATCTGACCTCGTGTTACCACTCGGACAGAATAACTTTGGCATTGTGAACAAATCAATCAATTTTACTTAAAGATACCATGGAAGTCTTTCATAAAAACACTTTGTGATGTTACACAGCTAAAGAACCTCATGGCATTCATTTGGATCAAGAAGCCCATTGGAATGTGGCTTTGGTGGAAATGATAAATCCTACACAAATCAAACCTTCATTGAGAATGAAAACATTTTTACAGTAGAAGTTCATGACGACCAATTGTAACAAAACTGAGACTAACGCATCAGAGTGTCAGTGCCTCTATGACAACAAAGAACCTCAAAACTAAACGGTCCACCTACTTGTTTACCATTCCTGTAGGTCATTTCATTAGTGGTCAACATTTAGTGACTACGCTTGCTTCCAGGTTAAATACTGTGTTTGTTAAATCATGGACAAAGCCAAAGAGCGCTACCTTTGAGTACCATAAAGTGGCTCGTTGTCTAATGATCTTATTTTCAGAGAATAAAATGTTGGGCATTACCTTTGGTACTGAATTATTTGATATTCAGGTTGGTCAAGAAAAACGAAATACCAGCCATTACCAGTAACTTGAATTTTGGGAAATATTTTTGATTACCTGTAAAAATAAACCAGTGACTCTATTTGAGCGTTATGTACAAGATGTAGAGGATTACAACGGGGTGCGACACACCTCTGTACCGTTACTGCGTGTCAAAGTGACTTCTGCCACGAGCGCTGACGATAAAGGTTTAAACCTAGCATGTTCTCCGCGAATATGTACATTCTCATTATTTGCCCGCCTGTAAGTCGGATTTCGACAGTGTCAACATTTCTCAAACATAAAATCTGGGACAAAATATTCCTTGGACACGTGGATTGCACGCCATGAAAGACGCCGCATTGAAGCACGGCAAATAATTTCTTCAAAATGTCATAATTGACAAACATTTTCCAAAAGAAGCTTTCTTGAGAAAAAGCAAACGTGTCTTGATTCAAACGGTTAAAAAGATTTCGGGTCGACAAGAAACTCCTATATATGCCTTTAACGATACCGACCCTGACATTACAGCTTCGCTGGGGATACAGCAAAGACAAGGAAAAAAGAGACGACGAAGACACCCCTCCTGAGGTCTTCATTACTACCAAGCTACAAAGACTAGTAGAAAAGAACCGTTCAAGACTTAGATGTTGTTGATTATTAAAGAAAATCATAGAGCCAGAATAAATCGATGCACAAAGACTTTTGTGCCTATTCGAAGTCGGAAATGGATCTGTTTCACATGCCATCTATTATGACCATGCAAAAATAACAATTGGTCGAATTTCGTCTTGTCCTCTATTTGATGTTTTAACCCGACGATTAAATTGATCTGAATATCAGTTACATGTATTTGAAAGTATAAGTGATAAATACTGACAACATCATTACGGGAGCCGACGTTAGAGTAGCTCCCGTCAACAGTTGCATGCATTCCTTGTTTATCGAAGTGGATTTGTATTTGAACAACAAACTACTCAGCAGTAGCTTGGATACTTACCCTTACCGAGCGTATCTAGAAAATCTCTTGACGTACGGAAAAGGAAACTAAGAACACTCATCTGGGTGCTTGCGTGGTATGGAAACCTGACACAGCAGGCGAGGATACGTTCAACGACACAGCAGATGACGACCGTCGAAAGAAAATTCTGCAACGACGTAGTTTTGAACTGTTCGATCGTTTGAAATTGGACATGGGGTTTCAGGAGAAGTATTTGCTGAACGGTGTCGATGTTCGCTTGATACTGAATTGAATTACTACTGCTTTCCATTTGATGGCTCATGTCAACGAATACAAAACCAATATCCAAGAAGCCTCGTTATATGTGCGTCGTGTGGAAGTGTTATCTAAAGTGTGAAATGATATCAGTCACAGTTTGAGCAGCCATGTCTCTGATACGAAGGGTGCAAGTAAAAATGTACACCATTATCCCACTGGACTCCGATTCAAGATCGAAGATCATCTGTTTCAAAGACAGTTATCCAACCTTTATGCTTTGGTATCGTTAGCAATGCACCCGTCAAAGGTGCCCACAATAAAAATCATTTCCAATTTATGCACTACAGAGTATCCAAAAATCGAAGTCAGTTGCGATGGCAAAACGTTTTGTACCCGAGATGGTACAAAGGCACATGACAGTTAGGAACCAACACCAGTTATCTAGGTAGTTGAAGCCGTTTAAATAATTGTAAAATTAATCCCTATTAGTATATCTTTTCTTTTCACGGTTACAGATACAACAGTTACAGCAGTTCGAGTTCAGGAGGTCAAGTGACAGTCGTCATTGTTTCGTCTGTTGTTGGGAGTGTGGTTGGACTATCTATCCTGATTGGACTCATCAAATGCTGCTGTGCTACCGCAAACAATTCTAGAAGACAGACTGGGACCGTGATACAACTGGCAAACACTAATATGCAAACCTTTGTCGGTAAGGAATCGAACATGATGCAAATACAATTTAAATCTTAATATGTAAAACGTGTATTAATGCGTCCAATAGCTCGTTGCAATGAAATCAGATAAGCAGCAGAGGGGTTGAACCCTACAACCTTTTCCGACAAAAAATTGATTGAGCCCTCAAACGGAAATAGAGCCTTCCTTCGAAATCTCATATTTTAACCCCCCAAAAAATGTCTTCATTTGGCAAACGGAGACTTTGCGATTTTTCAATCAATTTTGGTCGCAACGTTGTTGTCGTCCACCCCCTCTGCTGCTGGAACTTTCAGTTCTGGTTAACAAAAATAATAAATGATTTCAACCGAATATTTGATCGAGTCCTAGGACTTCACAAACAGACTAATTTGTAAAACCTCACCTTGTAGATCAATCAGATTATTGGACTGGTCAGTGAGTTTGAAATTAATTCTGGTTAATGAATCATTATGACACCGCATATAGACTGGATTAACCGGAGACTCAATTATTAAAAATCCTGGAGGGGCTATTGGTGCAAATGAGTTTAGAATATATCCTTGCTGAGCTTGATTTGATCGTTCGAGATTAATTTGATAGCTTCCTTCGATAACATCGCATACAAAATTGAGCGCAATCACTGAGGATATATTCACGTTGAACGGAGCGATATGTCTGCCGCCACCGTCTGGGTCATTATTATGTTTGAGGATTTTTATTTCCGATGATGTTTTTTTTCTCCATGCATCATGAATTATTTTAGAACCAACATCGATGGTGTCACTGAGAAGTTTTTTAGTTCTGGTACGTAATATCCTGGTAGTTTGACTGTTGGAATATCCTTGATGGGGATATTAAAGTTTGATGCAAACTTTATTCTCGATATGGGATTATCGTCATCTAATATATCCTGAATAATTTTCAAATTAAATGTTTCCATATCGTTGATAATTTTATTGCATGTTTCTACGACGCTGATAAATTCATCTCGGGTGAGAGAGCCGGATTTAAGAGATATTAACAACAGTGAAATATCATTATTCATCGCTGTGAAATTTTCAACGATTTTAGGTTCGTTAATAAAATGATGTCCCTCTATTTTTTCCTCTTCCTTCTCTTTCCCAGTTGCTTGGTATCCGAGACCAAAAAATTCTATATTAATTCTGTGATCTTTATAACTCTTTATTGGATTATCAGATTTTATTCTGTCGGTGATATAATCAGTTTTTTGTGGTTCGGGTATATCAACGAGTTTTCCTCGGGGTGGTAATTCAGGCCATCCTAGTACGGTTCTAATAGAACTCTGATAGATATCTACGACGTATCCTTCTGTGCTTATTTCAATGGCAGATGATAATGTCGGTTGATGAACCGTTATAGCGATTTTCAATTCCTTTCCATTGATAGATTTTATTCTACGTGCTAATTCATCATTGATTTGTTCGATTTGGTATGACCCTGTTGGTATTGAAACAACGTTCCAGTCTGGAGTCCCGTCTGGTTTACTCTTATTTGCAAATACCAAGGAATTATTGGGTTGTTGACCACCAAATGGTGCTGACCTAATATTAGGCCAACTGTGATACACTCGTAGTTTTGCTAGCGCTATCTCCTTCACGGGAATCGGAATAGGGAAATTCACACTGAATTCTGGATTCGTTGAGGTTATTGAGATCATGCTGGTTTGTACTGGGTTTGTGTTCTCCACTATTTGTTGAAGTAATTCCATCGGTGTTGTCATTGTTATTATACTCATGATGTATTTCTAATTATGACATCGCGGAATCGTAAATACTGACCATCGCTGAGAACTCACTATCTGATATTAATGTATCATCGAGTGACGACGATATCATCGAGGATAATTGCGAGTATGCGGTTGATACAGCATGAAATTGAAATAAGTAATCTTGCAGTTTACTCTGGCTGCATGATGATATTTTTTTTGTTATCCCGGTTGATATATCCGCGATTGTAGCCGCCGCAGAAATGCAAATCGGAACTACTACCGGGGCAATCATTGTAACCGATGCAAGTATTATTCCGGCGCCAGCGAGAACGCCTGACACCGAGTACATAGTAACATCAATTGCGGTGATAATTCGTCGGAATATTTTTATTTTTATTTGATACTCCTCGGCGAGGGTTTTGAGTCTAGTTTGAAATTCTCTGACCTGCGTTGATGAAATCATTTTTATTTTAAAAACGCTAGCGTTTTCAATTGTGAAATCCGAAGGATTTTCCTTTCAATTTAGTTATTTACTTAAATCCGGTACGAATTCTAAATACCACTTTGTTGAAACCCTAACCCAATTTTTAGCAGTAGATGTTATCGTGAACGTTTCAGTTGTATCCTTGTCGATGATCGTTGAAATCGTATTGTTGACCCCGGATGAACTCGACGATGAAATATTAAATTGAGTCGTTGTCACTAGTGTTAATCGATAAATACCCTTAACGGTTGCAGTGATGTCTAATTTGCTGTTTGTAGGTGTCCACGCAAATGATCCGTGTTGGATCGTGTATACTACGTTATTGGTTTTCTCATGAGGAATTTTTGCTTTTTCAATGATTGTTATCATCCTCGAAAAATCAGTTTTGATGGCTTCGTCTCATCGATGGATTTTTTTATATCAGGGAGTTTTATTTCAATTTTATCCAACGGGGATCCAAGAAATTTATCCACGATGTTTCTACGAAAAATTGAAAACTGTTTTCAGTGTTCTTCAATTTTAGATTGAAGTGTTGCTAGTTCCAACTCAAAATTGTTGAGAGTGATTTCTAGTCCATCTGTAATAGTCGAGAAGAGTACACCCGGTTTGAGTTTACCCTGATCGGAAAATAACGCGATAGTATCCTCGATTGCGTTTCGTTGTTTAACCAAAATATCATCCAACGACACATACTCGTTTTCAATTTACCCTGACGATCTTGAAATACAACTATTTCCCCGGGATCAACACTTGCTAAATTCAACGTCTCAGCTGTTTCATCTTCGATTATTTTTTTAATATCACCGGTTGCAACGCCATCGGGTTCGGGTTTTTTTTCAGCGCTGATAGAGGTCTTTCCCAAATATCAATCATGTTATTGTAAAACTCTCTCTCTAAAATCTATGATTTTCGCCAGAAACTACTAGTGTATTGATTTACGACAATGTGTGGTGGTTTTCCCCCTGGGTTACCCAAAGAGTTAGAAATAGCATCGAGGATATTTAATACTTCGCTGCCACATATTGGTGGATCATTCATTTGTTGTGTTGGTAGCGTAGAATACCAAGTCTTCATTGGAAAATTTTTTATATAACGCATGAATTCCTTCGGCGGGGCTAATCCATATGAATCAAAATAGACAATCCCACGTGGATCAATAGCGTATGCAACCCAGTGAGTTCCAGGTCCGGTGCTGTTATCGAGATTAATGATGCCAGTTTCAACACTGTTGAGTTGTGTCGGTAATTGATCCTTCATAAAGACACCTCTGAAGTTTTTAATCGCGAGTTTTTTTAGCAGCATCGAGTAAATCAAAATTAGACATTGGCGCGAAATCCGAATGATTTCCAATCGAAGATTCCTGAACCAAAGGATCCCGAGTTAATAAACCGGTCCTAGTCTTAGACCTTTTCCGCTGTACCACGAATACGGGGTTCCTGGTAGTCTCAGACCTTTTCCGCGGTACCATGAATACGGGGTTCCTGGTAGTCTTAGACCCTTTCCCTTTTTTTATAACCCTGCCCAGTTGCCTTTTTTAGTGTCATTCCTGCCGCGGTACCAACAGCCCCTAACGCTGCCGCTTTTGCAACTGCTGGGGCTGCTGCCGCAATCAACGCTGGAATCGCAGCTAACAACGGGAATATACCGCCTGTTTTAATCATGTTTTTGATAGCAGCCGCAGAAAGAGTAATCTGAACACCTTTTTTTGCTACAAGTGCATCATTGAAATCTTTTACTTGACGAGTTGTAAGCGATAATTTATTTGCAACTCTAGTCTTTTGATTGGGTTTCAGCGTGATTGTGGTTCCACATTGCTTAGCTGATTTGGATTGTAATTTTTTTAATTGACCAGGTGTCAACGACACATTGATATAACTATACGACATTACACAATAACAGATTGATCTAATTGCTATAAAGTTTCGATTACATGTTTTTGAAAATCAAAGATTTTCCACTGGCGCATCTACCACTCTCATTCTTCCACCAACACCTTCGAGTAGCATTGATTTGTCGCTGAGAATGACAGCAACCGCTCTATAATTATCAATAGCACCACGAGTCACATTAGCTCTAAAGTGTATATCAACGACGGACTGTCTTGTGAAATCAAGATGTTCCAGCGAAAAGTAATAGATCGGATACAGATTCTTAAAGTCGTATTGTGATATTTGCAGACCAGTATCGACATTTTGATCGCGTGCCATAAACGACAACAACCTATGATACACGCGAGCAATATGATTTTGACTGTAATCAAGTTGTACATCTTCGGATGGTTCCTGCTGGCCGTTTATTCTCAGTGAGACGTCTTTAACACCTAATTGATCAAATATCATATGACTGAAACTTTGATCGCAAACTCGTGTGTTATCCTGTAACGCTACAAATATATGACGTGGCGCAGCAATGCCTTGTTTTGATGCTAGATTCCACGTGAATAACCCGTTGATATTTGATTGTTTAATATCTGTACTCACGGTTAGCCAACTTAGTAATGATTTTGTTATTGATAATTTTACTAACGCTTGCAGGCATTTCCGCTGTAGACGGTAACGGTTTCTTTCTCCGTGATTTCACTAGCGCTGTTAATTTATTCTTCGCGGCTGAAAACGCTTTTCCGGCAAGATCTCCAACAGCACTAATACCCTTATCACGAATAACATCAATTGCTTTCATTTATAATTGTTTAGCTAACGGCATCACTTTTGGGGCCATTCTTGCAAATAACCCTGCAATTGTATTACCTAAACCATCACCATAGTATGCTCTATAAACTGGAAACCGTGAATTAACTACATAGACGGGGGTTGGTTTATCATGATTGTAGTGTATGATCATTATTTGAAATCAGAAACAATTTTTCAATTGTAAAACAATTTTTCAATTGTAAATTCAGTCCCGGTGATCAATCACTGTGATACCCACTTTCCACTAACTCGCCAATGAAATCTCGATATGTGCTGATATCCATGATACCGCCTTGAAATAACCGTCTACAGATATCAGCTGCTTCATTAATTATTTCCGGTGAGTTATTTCCAGCTCAAAACCCTCCTACAAGAACTTCTAATCGTGATATATCACTGAGAACACTACCAGGACAGAAACTCTTTGAGTTTCCAACGCTAGCGTTTTCACTGGAATCTTGCAATCCACTTTCGCTATAACCAGTTGCTTTATCCAGTTCTTCTAAATCGGCTTCTTGTAAATAATCAAGAACATCATCATCTCGATCAGGTGGTAGTTGTTGTTGTTTTTTAGGTGAAAAAGATATTTTCTTTGCAGGTTGCTGTCGCTTTTGCGGATTTTGCGGTTTTTGTTGTTGTTGAAACTCTTCATATTGTTTATACACTATATCCACCGCATTGATATATTCAATTTATGATGCACTATCTGTCTTAATTTGACTTGTTTTAGTTTTGATTTTGTAGAATATATCAGCCCAATGAGTTAAATTCTTAACAAACTTATGATGTTCTGGTTTCAACATGTTTTTTGTTTTCATAAGTCGTAGCAACAAGCGCAGGAATTTCTGTTGGATCAGTCTTATCGATTTCTGCTAACCCTTCCTCGTTAAATCTCACGCTTAAATCATCTACTGTCTTTTTGATTCCATTTTTTGTACATCCTGTTTTGTTTGTTCATTTTTCGCAGCTATTTTTTTCAAGTTCACCAATAACAAATTTCCCCGTCTCGGGAACATCTCCCCGTATAGCACGCTCTACCCCTTTCGTTGCTGTGGTTACTGGTTTAAACAATTCTTCAGATCCCACAGTAAAATCCGTTTGTAAACTCTGTCGTTGTTGCAGTTTATTCCTTACAGAGTCTCGAATTGGTATAAATCTCTTGATTGCATCTAGTCGTTCACGAGCCAATCGGGTCGTTAATTGACCATTATTTGAAATCATAAACAATTTTTCAATTGCAAAACAATTTTCCCGAACCTGACCTAACAGACGAAAACACTTTTCAGTTAATTTGACATGTCGGATGATTTTTAACATCTTCCGTAGAAGTCTTATTTTGTTGTTTTAACAGCGTTATCATTGATTGCGCAAGTGTCATATTTCTTAATAAAATAATTAATTCTGACACTTGCGCCATTCTATTTTGATTAATCGGAACCATCATATCGACTAAACCAACCATTAACGGCCTATCGATTTTTTATTCACTTATTTTGACATTTTCAATCAAAAAATGCTAAAAAAAAAATGAAAATCTATCTGAGGGTCGGTCACAATAAAAAAATGACAAAAGCTCTTTGAGGGTAGGTCACGGTCAAAGTCGTTCATTTTCTTGAATTAACGCTCTTATGTTTCTAACTTTAGAATTGATATCCTTTTTAAATTCGTATTCCCTACCTAATTCTTTTCGTATTCCCTCTACGATAGTAAATAACGGCACAAACGCACTTACATCACTGGAAAATGCAAGAGAGTCCCGAATAGAATTCTGAATTTTTTTGATTAGCGCATATTTCTTTGGTAGCATATACTTGTTAGTGTTAATTCCGTATTCTATATCCTGAAAATCTGACATGATTTGATCGGGATTTAACCCATCTGATAGTTTGATATCCTGACTTTTCAATTTTAGAATTTCATCAATAATGCTATTCATTTTTTCAGAATTCATATTCTATGATAATTACATATTTCTAAATGAAAAATATGACGCATCAGACATAAATAAATTGAATTTTCTGTCCGGTCTTTTTTGAAATGGTAGATCGATAAATCCCCTCTGCAACATATCGTACTGAGGCTCTACAAATATCGAAATGCCTACCGGCTTCATATATCGATTGAAATATTTTTTCTTCGTTAGTTGCCGTATTAAAAGATTTTACGGGTCTCGCTTTTTTTTAGCATTTTCCAGTCTTTCCTCGTTTCAAATTTTCACGTTGTGTAACAACTTGTAGATTTGATAAAGAATTATTCTTTGGATTGGAATCCTTGTGATCAATAACAAAACCATTCTTGATTAATCCATGGAAACACACATACAAGAAACGATGGCAGTAAAAAATGTTCTTACCAGCGCCAAACTTCAAATACCCTCGATTACTCACAACACCAACTGGTTTCTTCAGTCTACGGTTTCTTACAACACCATCACTAGATGCTTCATAATTTGTAATCACAGGGTGTAATCTGAATTCTTGGTTCATTCGTAAACTAATACTATTTGTCTAATTCATTGTTTGGTCTAATAATGAATCTTTCGATGTAGTCTTGGGGAGTTCTTATGACAGTATCAGTGTCAGGGACTTTGTCGGATTTTTTTATTCTTTTGTCATAATAACGCTTCAACTCCCTGTATCGTTTGCCACCGCAATTCAAACACAACTGCGATTTTCCCCTAACTCCAACCCCACATCGTATGCAAGGTAACGGACCAAGGCTTCCACGACGAAACCTTTGCATATGATATCCACAGAATTCATATCTGCATGATTTGTTACACGGTGTCACTAATCCAATCATGAGCCATTTGCAGTGATTCATTATACATAAATCTTTCATTGAAATGCTTGTTTTAATTATAGTATGGAGGAGTTCAAGAGATTATCGAAAATTAAGCATTGGAAAAATGTTAAATTCAATCTCGATAGAGTCTCTAATACCCCAAAACGTCTAATCGGTGATAGAATTATACATAATGAGTTCAAGAGATTATCTAAAATTAAACCCTGGAAAAATGTTAAATTTAATCTCGATAAGGAGTTCAAGAGATTATCGAAAATTAAGCCCTGGAAAAATGCTAATTTTAATCTCGATAGAGTCTCTGATACACCAAAACGTCTAATCGGTGATAGAACTATACTGGGTAAAATCAGGGAGTGTTTTAATGAATTCTACCTAGACGGTGCAGTACACTGTTGGTCGACATTTCGAATTATTGATGAAGATGTCAATGTACCCAACATCGATGCTACTATGAACAATGAAAGAGCAGCTGAGATAATTTCACACCTTGGCCCGCCAAGGGGCTGGAAATCCAAGGGTGTAAAATCCAAAGGATTTTCATTGCAAAGCAATTCTCAACAGAAGTATTTTTTCAGACTAAAATTCATTATCGAAGTCGAATGCAAATGGATTATCAGGGATAAATTTGAACCAATCCTTAGGGATAAAAAAGCTGTCATTGTGAGTAGAGATTCCAAACCAGGAATTCTAACTGGAATTGACAAACCATACTACGAGAGATCTTATCCTGTAACAGCAATCATTTATGGGATATATCCGTTAAATGATAAACCCGATATTGCAAAACTAGCTCCTATGAAATATTCTAGTTCACTGAATCGTGTAGCAACACGGGTAATAGAACACTTCACAAATGCATCCCGAGGAAATAAACTAACTGATCTGCGACGTAGGAAAATAACCGAATGGTAACTGACAGTGAAACAGCACGGTGCAAAGATTTCTGATATACCTAAATTAGAAACATCATTAAGATTCCCAATAACCGTTATGACTATAACCGGAGAAGTATTACACGAACCGAAATATAACAAAAATGGAGCGCCAATACAAATTATTGATCATAACGAACACGCGTGGACGCGTGGACACCTGCAGTAACAATATTTCTACGAGATAGAACCGTGAGATATATCCCCCCAGGAATTCCTCGGGGATGTTTTCTATGAAGAGAAATTATTTGATGCTATTCATGCGTTGTGTAAAGATGATCCTGTGTCAGTGTGGTTACTTTGTAGTGCTGGTTCCGAATCAGGATTCGATCAATTTGTAAGACCAAATGGTGAATTATATCGCGTTGAAGAGTTAGATACTAGAATGAGAAAAATCGCTAATGATTTTTCACCAGAGAGTTTCCATGAAAAACTATTAACGGATAGTTTTACTATTCCATCAGTGGTAGCTCACTTTGCAAGAGAAAAAAACTCATGGCGTCCAACACGAAGTGATTTTCTCGAGGACGTTAAATTGAGTTGCGTCGAATTCGGTCATGGAGGACTGTGGAATACAAAATACTCACGTGATGGTATGATTTCAATTGATATATCCGCGTGTTATCCTGGAAGTTTTCTCGGGTATGGGGAAAGTAGTAACCATTTTAAACGATTTGGACACCCCACGCATTTCGTGTTGCGATTAATGGTCCATTGCCTGATTTTGATTTAACTGGATTCGCTCGTGTGATATCATTAGAATTAGCTATAGGGTTACATCCGTGTAGTTTTTTTTGGCTTGGTAGACACCTATCTGAAAAACACTGGATGCCAATAGTGCTATTGAGATATATGATTGATTGTAAGATGTTACAATCGTTAATTTTCAGTGCAGCGATTATATCCTATCGAGCAGAGAAATCAGTCTGGTTACCACAACCTGATCTAGATAGAATAATTAGCGAACAGCGAAAACAATTTCCTGATTTCAATGAATAACAAATCATGAATTGGTCTAAGGAGTTATTTGAAATTGAAAAAGAACAAGCAAAAGATTTTGGACTAAGAATAATCGGTAAATTTACCCAGGGTGGAAGATACGACAATGCAAAATATTCTTCGCGGTTGATCATAGACGCCGTTGAATACGATTTTATTGTAACGGATTTAACGAAACAGGGAAAACTTGTATCCCGTAAGGATGCTTTTCTATCCAATGGTGAGAAATTAGGTACGGTTGTTACCTACTGTGATGGATATAATTCGCAGTACACACATTTGAGAAGTTCTATGCTAGCCTATTCTTCTATTAATCTATTTTCGATGATAAATAGATTTCCTAATACCGCGGTTAGAGTAGCCACTGATTCGATGTATACACACAATAAATACAAATCGGCTGTAGCGGCATTCACAGATCCCGAAGAAAATTGGGGGCGTTGGCGATTTAAAAAGGAAACACTACATGAGTATTGTGAATCCGCAGACGTTACCATGGATGATAAATATCTTTCATGTAACCCCATTGAAATTCAATCAGAATGTTCTAATGCACCACCGGTATCTGATCCAATATGTAGATACAAGACAGTTTATTTAAACGGTTGTGGTGGGTCAGGAAAGACAACTCGTGCAATCGAATTATTTCATCGGTCAAACATGATTGTCCTAACACCAACTCACAGACTCGCCAGAGAGATGAAACAACGAGGGGTAAATGCATGTACTTACCATAGTTTCTTTCGATGGAAGGGTGACAAATAGACTCCTGAGCGTATGGGTGATAAATTCATTCCTGAAATTATAATTTGGGATGAAATATGCACAGTGTAATTAGATGTATTACAAACATTTCTCGAGTGGTTGTTAAACAAAACACAAAAGTCGTCTTGTGCGGTGATCACGGCCAACCACCACCATTTGTCGGTGCATCCCCACATGAGTGGCTAAAGGGTTTTGTAGACTATTATGAAGAAATTAGCACTGATTATAGATCACTTGGTGAACGATTACGAGAATTCAAAGCGCTAATTAGATTACAACCGGATAGAATCCAGTGTGAAATAGCGCGTGAAATAATTTCAGAAACTCCAATGAATGATTTTTGGGAAACGTGGAGACCAAACGATTTGATAATTGCAAGTAGAAAAATAGTCAGAGACACACTTCAGATGAAGTTATTTGAAACGCATAAAGAAAAATCTGCAACACTTCCAGTACCGTTATGTTATAGGCCATCGGATACACGAAAACAGAATATAGAAGTTGATATACCAGTACAGCGTGAAAAACAAATTCTCGTATTAAATGACATTGTGCTGGTTGATATCAGCGTCGTTGAAGATGCATTGCGTGCTAATAAATCCCCGTGGACGCTAGGATACGCAGCGACGATACATTCTTCACAGGGATTGACTATCACAGACACAATTGTTTGGATGGTGGATAATCGCATCGAATGGTCGAATTTAGTCTATCTCGCAGTATCCAGAGTACGAAAAATAAATCAGCTTAGAAGAATTGTCCTTGAAAATCCTAATGACAATGCAATAAGTGATACTGTCAGCGCCGATGATATCCTCGAGGACATAATCAGAAAAAACTTTCTGGTTATAAACAGCAGGATAAAAAAAATAATAGAGAATTTGATATTGATGTTGAATTAATAATGACGTTGAAACAGCAACAGAATAATCACTGCGCGAGTTGCAATTGTGTAATGAATTGGTGTTGGTCAGATAGGGATTCTCGACAATTTACCGTGGATAGAAAAAATAGCAGTATTGGTCATACAAGAGATAATGTGATGCTAACATGTCTTGATTGCAACAGGCGCCGGGGTGCCAGCACAATGCCTCTGGGGGGGTTCTAGTTAAGACCCCGTGGTGGTAATTGAGTATCGTCAGGAATCACTTGTAATTGTTCGCGTGTAAAACCCCGCTGAGGGGCAGTTGAATCCAATTTATAGATTGCTGGTCTACCAGTTGATCGTGTTATAGTAGATATCTTGTGTGCAGTAACACTCCAAATAGGATCAGTAGCCCTTTTTGTGCCACCTTCCAGCTCTCCTAGTTCGTATAAATACCTAACAGTGACATTACTAGCAAGAATGGGCTGAGAAATTCTAGAATCCTCTTGTGAAATCCCTTGAACTTCCATTTTAGATATAGACTTCTTTTTAATCGCGTTGATAGGTTTCATGTTGATTGTTCTAGTAATCTCATTATTCAGTGCGGTAATCACAGCTGGTAACCTTTTAAACCATTCACGGGATCGCTTTTCTTGGATGAATTCTTTTGCGTATTGATATTCAAATAACCGCTCAGCAAGAGTCCGATTAAATCGTTCTACAATTGCCTGATCGCGATGTAACGCAGTATGCCCTCGTATGATGGTGACATTATGATGTTTCAATGTTGATAACACTGCACCCTGAAATTCCTTGCCAGGATCAACCTGCAATAGATTTGGCCAGCGTAGTGGGCCTCGTCGATAAATCTTTTCAAATGCAGAAGCCACTTCAGGTGATGATTTTGTTTTTAACGGCTCTGTTTGTTTGTATCGACTCGCAATATCAACTACAGTTAACGCATATTTGTAACCACGATCATGTGGCAAAACTAATATATCAGCTTGATGAACTTCATTGGGTCCGGTAACATCAAAATGCGAGAAATCTATTTGTTTTGGACGCGGTAGATAAATTTGCCATATAGCCTGTTTGGATAACCAATTAGCCGCAGTGGTTTTTTTTCACTTTTGCGGCGCTAGCGAGTTTATTGACTGCTGCCTTGCCTCTCCAGTATCCACTCAGATAATAATAAATAGATTCCATGTTGTTATTAATTACCGGCACCTAACATCAATTTGCTTTTCATAGCCGATTCAATAAAAAATTAAGGTAATTTTTCTTTGAAGGATTTATCAGAAATAGCATTTAATGCATGAATTAATTTCACATCTGCTAGATGCCTGTGTTGCAAATCACTGCTCTTATATGCAACATCATGAGCGTGACACGCCTTATCAATGGCGTTTATTGGTTCTTCACCACGTCGAGGTTGATTTTGATCATCAAGTCTGATATCAAGTCTTGTTCCCGGTCCACAATAACTATACCCTGGAAAATGCTTTTCTCCTGGATACTTTGCCCATGGGGTTCCAGGGAGTTTAGTTAGCTTGGCTGCAATATCACCTCCTCGTTTTTTTTTAAATCATCAGAAATGATAGCGTTTTCTGCAGATCTCATAGACACAAATCTAAATTTCTTTGTACCACATTGTACGCATTTACCAGAAAGGGCTGATCGGTTATTTTTAGTTGTAATCGTCGTCAAGTCATCTGTGCCAGTACCCGTTTTACACTTCACACAATATAGATCCATAATTAATGTATAGAGATATGGATATAATTGATTTTTCAGCGACTAAAGCAAGAGAACCAGTTAAGCATCATGCAGCGCTACCAAACTCTATCCGGATGATTATAATCGGGCCATCTGGATCCGGCAAGACGCAATTGTTGCTCAACTTAATAATGAGATGGATGAAGTGGGATAAGTTGTATTTAGTTGCTCCTAGCGTAGATGATCAACGATGCTATGAAGTGTTAAAGGATTTTAATGAAAACGCTTCAGAGATTGCCGGCGAGGGTATTATTGAATTTATAACCGATTTTGACGAGGCACCATCAGTAGAAGATCTCGATGGAAGTATTAACAATTTAGTTGTATACGATGATGTAATGTTAGATAAACAAAAAAATCCTGCTAGAATATTTTCCCGAGGCAGGCATAAAAGCACGGACGTGATATATGTCACTAAACGCTACACACAGATTCCAAAAGTGATCAGAGATAACTGCAATTTATTGTGTGTATTTAACGGAGTTGATACTCATACTCTTAGAAATATTTGGCAAACTTGCTGCTGCGGTAATATGGATCATAATCAATTTAGAAATTTCTTTAGTAATGCTCAGTCAACCCCACACGGATTTGTGACGATAAATTTATCAGCCCCGAGGACACGATATCGTATCGGACTCGATCAAATATTCGGTTGAAATCATTTATTATTTTTGTTAACCAGAAAAGAAAGTTCCAGCAGCAGAGGGGGTGAACGACAACAACGTTGCGACCAAAATTGATTGAAAAATCGCAAAGTCTCCGTTTGCCAAATGGAGACATTTTTTTGGGGTTAAAATATGAGATTTCGAAGGAAGGCTCTATTTCCATTTGAGGGCTCAATCAATTTTTTGTCGGAAAAGGTTGTAGGGTTCAACCCCCTCTGCTGCTAGATATAATAAAAACATAGACTGTACCTATTGTTATTCAAATAGAAACATTAACATGCTGTACTAAATTAAAATAACATTACAAAATTGCCGTGGTGTGTAAAACTAAATTGAGTTTAACGGGTTTTTGCGTTAATCTTAATATGAGCTGTACAATTGCAGAATCGCAATCGAATAACGCTAAAAAGAGCATTATGAAAATCGTGTCAGTTAGCATTGACAGTTTATACCACGAGAACATCAGAAAGAAATAACGGTTAACTCATATTAATGCTAGGGATTCACCAACTTCAACGTAATAGGTACGTCAATTTCAAAACAGAACGTTAAATTTTTAAAATTGCAATTATTTATTAATTTATTGATTTTATAAGAAGCTTTAGAGTATGAATTATTATGGAGGCGTCTGCGTCCCTAGCAATTTCTACCTGACTTAATTCTCCAATGGCTAAGTAATTGTTAAACCAGAATAAAAAAAAATAATTACAAAAAAATAATTTAAAAAATATTTCTATAATGGATAGAAATTTAAAATTTGTTTATCAAAATTTTGTTTTTGTGATATGAGCAGACGTTCAATATTCCAATGCAAAGTACGTGTTGCTTGATTTGATATACTAATGAGACTTGGAGTTCATGTTTACATGCTTGTGTTGTCTTTGTCAAATCGGTTTTCCAGAGATACACGAATAAGCATTTTTCGCGCCTTTAAATCCATTTTAGTGTTGATTAACAGTTTAGGTCAAGTTTAAGTTAACTACACGGGATATTTAATAATGCAATGAAGGCTATTCGTAAACGATTATAGTGATAGACGTTAAACACTGCAATACATTTGGACAAACGGTTACGACAGCAGTATAGTGGATCTCCATCCCACCAACGTCGTAAATATCAAACTCTGTGTTTAACATTGTAAGACTGTGAAGTGAGTCCAGCTATTTAATATTAGCCTTTGAACTCCTCATCCAAATTCTATTAGAAATGTACCTTTAGTTTTAAATTTATTTGTAACTAGATGCATTGAAAATGTTGTAGCCACAAGGTTCGTGGCAGATTTTGCGTTTGTCAGCTTTCCTCATTTTAATTCTGGTCAAATAATGAATTATATTTATTCATGAAACAGACAGGATACATTATTCGTTTCCGTCAGCTCAATTTATTCAGTTTTCTAAAAAAAATATAAACCCACCGTTTTTATTAATTTTTAAAGTCATGCAGTGTGTATGAATTATATTCAAATGTTAGCGTTTGTTACTTTGCACGTGACCCGATTCACAGTTCATACAGAAAGTATACCAATTGTGTCTAATCACTGATGGCATGCAAGACAATGAAACTTATTCACCTATTGCAAATGCAATTGCTACGAATTGTTTCTTCATCAAACAAACGAGTTCTACTATACAAGCAGCTTCATATTTTGCCCATATGCACCAATTAGTAAATGGAAGCTAAAAATGTAAACTAACAACAAACAAACTATTATACAAGATAAATTTAATTAGTTGTTACCACAGTTTCTCAGGAAAACATAATAATGTATGATAGTTTAAATTCCTACGTACGTCACAGAGTGTTTAAGAGCTAAATAAATAATGCATTAACTTTGATGGATAGAACTCCTTGAATACTCTGTGGTTTATTTTAAACGAACCAGTGACTGATATCAGAAATAACGAATATCGCATTTAATTTGCATATCTTCCAGATGTAATCAACTGAACAAAGATGTAGTTCAGGTCGCGCTGCGTAGTAAAATTGACAGCTGTTATACAAGGAAATCGTGATATTTCATATTTATTAGCTGAGTAATATTGTAGCGGAATTTCTGGCCAGATCAGATGACATTTTTTAAAATTTGAAAGCTTATAATTTTTGGTTGAACTAACTCAAGTTAAGTTACATATATCACTTCTGTTTTACGCTTATAATAGTTACATTATAATAATTTGAATCTGAGCTGGGATCTATTACATGTAATACAAACTCTATAATTTGCTAATAAAGTGAAAAAGAACAAAGTTTATATATCTAACATAATTGTCGAACCTTCAATATGAAATTTATCTCTTTGCCTATCATCGCTTACTGCGTCCTAGCAATAATGGAATAGTTTCATCATATACTCATGTATCTATATTTGAGGAAGAGATATGTCAGATGTATCATTCGAAACAATGTCATTGAGACCAGGAAAATTTAGACTTTAATAGTTCATTGTACGCAACCATTTGATGAGTTATTGAAATAATTGTTGTGCGTTTGAGCTATTTGTTAGGAATATATTGCTGTATGGGCACGTTTTCGTAATATCGCCAAACTACAAACTCTGCTGCATTAAACACTCTGTACATTCCTCTGAAGGAGAAATGGCTATGAAGCCATAATTAGTGCTTTGCAAGGGAGTGGACATGGGCAACAAAATGATTTGTCCGTTTCAAACAATGACATTATGCAGTAAAATTTGCTTGTGCATGAAAAACTAAATTTATATTTTTAAAGCCTTTTAAATTATAATAAAACGTTTATATGCATTTGCATTTATTTTTCATTGAATGATAGTATGACACAACAGCAATCACACTCGCATGGCCAAGAAGGTTCTTTGAGGTACTAAAGTATTTCAATTTTTACGACAAAAGTGAAATTATTAAACAGGTATCTATTTATGTTTTGCTGAGTCATTTCCTCCTGAAATAGTTGTTATCACCGTTGAATAACAATGTGTTATTATCTAAATGAATGCAGAGAAAGGGAGGTGTAATATACTTCCTTGAAACGTTCTTACAGTGGTCAGTACTGCATTTCAATAATTCATTACGGCATAAGTTGTGAGTGAAAACTTGTACAATACTAGTATCATCTAACTTTATTTCTGTTTTTAGGAAAAGCAAGTAATTTGTAAAGCTTTGAAAAGGGACTTTATTGGTTTTAAATTATTTAGAGCAACATATCTCTATGACATTACTGCAATGGTTATTGTCCAGTTTGCAGCAACTCCTCTATGCACCGCATTCATTGTGTAGTATGTCTTTTGGTTTTCTAAAATGTTAGCAAGATTTGAATAGAGACCTTGGAATTTGCCTGTGTGTGGATGGTTGTGGTAAGTTTTAAATTACAGTATAATTTCCGTCGTCATTAAAATTGGTAAATTTCTCATTTTGAAGTTGTATCCCAACATTATGACGATATTGTAATACAGCCACACCTATTCCTTTTAATAATTCCAGGGAATACACCGGCGTTACACCAGGGTCAGTCAATCCTTCCTGTCCAGCAAGGAGCAGTCGGATACGGTTATCCCTGTGCTGGTTTTCCACCTCCATGTGGCCAGTATAATAATGTGTCTCCACCTCCATATAGCCAGCATGATAATGTGTCGAAGGAAACTGCCAATCCGGCCTGTCCTCCACCACAGGGAGTAAAATATTAAGAGCTACATATTTCTGAGAATCATGTTAAGACATCTGGTTATCGAACGTGTTACAGTTTGATCACATTGCGAGAGAGAGAGAGAGAGAGAGAGAGAGAGAGAGAGAGAGAGATTGAGACAACAAAACATTATTATTTTGGCCATACGTGTGTAATTAATGATATATATATATATATATATATATATATATATATATATATATATATATATATATATATATATATATATATTCTGATGATAACGGTTCAATGTACAATTAACTAGATGAATGTCTCACCTATGATGGCTCGAAAACACAAGTAAACGGTCTTTCATCCAGTGTCAGTGAAGTGAAACAATGGATCATTATGAACCGAATGAAGAAAAAATTTAATCATAGATCTGCCTCTTTCAACACATTACCTGCCAGCATGTACATCTTATGCTCTTTCGAAAAAAACATGTTACCTCTCACCCGGTGTTGCTCGTATATTTTATATCTAAAGTTTAATTTAATTCTGCTTCTTGAAATAGTATTTATTATCTTCCTTTCAAAAATAATTTAATTAACGTATTTAATTAAAGACATTCAAAGGGAGCATGCCATATATTAGTTGAATACAAAAATATTTTCCACCTAGCTATATTGAACATGACTCTAATTTTATGATATATTAAAATTGTTTAATCAGTTCATATTACTAATTAACACTAATGGCTTTGCATTCAAATCCATATTTGATTTACTTCGTACCCATAGTATAATAAGACCTTTAAATATCAAAACTGATTAATCATTAGGGTTTTGATTATTTGAAATACTTTGATACACCAATAAATATGTCAGTCTATACTATACTCAGACAATGACTAATATACACATGTACAATAGTTATGAATGTTCTTTTACTCTAGGTAATGATATATCATTGCTTAAGGGTGAAGATGATGTTTGAATTTGTTTCAACAATTCAGTACTTACGGAGAAACCAAATTGTGATGAAATTGTAAAGTGATATAAAACATGACATTCAGTATATTTGGTTTATTTTAAAATCTTCTAATAGCAAATGAAACCCAGTAGTCCCAAACTATATGATCGTAAAATTATATTTGCCTGGTTTGGGAACTGAAAGGTCTGGGACATCCGGTAATGGAATTTGATAACCTTACGTTTATATCACTAAGATCACAGTTTAATTATTGCATATTTGCTAAGTGATAAGTAATACTAAGATGACAAACAGATAAAAAAAAAATAATTGTGTCTTAAAAAAGAAAAACTTTTAAGATTGCTTCATTTATTTTTGCTTATGATCTGAATAGTATATCTGCATAATACAACACAAACGTCAGTTATAAATATCGGCATAAACGAAATAGGGAACTTGCATTTAATAAAGTTAATCTATACGCATTGCACATTAAAACTCTCCCCATATGATTGCTATCGAAGAACTGGGATTTGTGAAGGAGCAAATATTTTGGATGTTTCTGATAAGCAAAGCGTTTCACTTTTTCTTACCAATGAGTAAGAATGCTGACACACGATATTAGCTATTATCTCTTAAATAACAAACAACTGTCTACGAAATTTAATTGATATACAGTGACAAGCAACGAGTTACTGATCTGAAGCAGGAATGCGTGTTTCTGAAAAAGATGACACAGGAAGAAAAAATCACGATGTAACTTGATTTGTGTTGGTTTTGGTTATGCTACGTGCTTAACGCCATTAATAAGTAAATCATGGTATGTACATGACATCTTATATGTTTTGGAGAAAGGACACGTTAACAGAACTGAAGAACTACCACCCGAGACAGGAACACTATCAGATAGTGACCTGTTTAGGGTAGCGTCGTAAAAAGTCCTGCTGCTCGGCGTTACACAACATGGATTCGAACACAAAGCCGCATGCCCAACTTGGTTGGAAACCAATATTGAATCAATAGCAAGACTGTGTGGACATTAATTAGAAAATTGTTGCGTCATAGAATAGAGGAGCATGTTCTTTCTTTAAAAAAATTATTAAATTTAAGTATATAATAAATGTTTATTTTATTAGATGGTAGAAAATGATTTATAAATGCAAATGGTATAATGACAGCTAAAAAAGGTAATAATATTAATGTCCATCACTAAAGGTTTAAATCATACGTGTACATGTGTATCTTGCCAGCTGCAAGCACATTTTCTCAGGTATTTTTTCAAAGGAAACAACCTTGTTGTTAACTTCTCTATATCGGTTGTTGATATGCCATCTACCGTCTATTCAATTCTCGTAATTATCAGCAAATCAAACACTTAAGCAATTACACTTGTGTTGTCACCGATTAAGTCTTTATCTACCAAGGTATAACTGTTTCTTTTTCCCACAGGTTATATGTAATCTATCTGAAGGAAATCATAAATTTCATGACATCTATAGTATAAATATGAATTAAATGGAGTAGATTTGTGTAGTTTATTATATGAAATGTATCTCCTTAGAGCAATTGATGGTAGCTGCCTCTAATAGTATAATTTTACCCAAATGTATGTACCTCCATCCAACAGAAATTCAGTCTACCATCGTGAGAGACCTCTTTCATAAGTGGCCCCACCTTTACAAAAGCCATTTTATATCAAAATAAAATACAAGAATTTGGTGTGTACAGCATGGAAGAAGGTATACTGGTTATCATATTTAATGACCCAGAGCATTTTGGTCCCCTCTAATGCGCATTCAACATAATATGTTGGCAATAATCTTTCCTTCCCCCTACTTTCATTGTATAACTACAATCATATATTCGGAAAGCGTTTGGTCATTTGTTAGGTTATTCAGATTGGTGTACATCAAACTGTCTATAACTGCTTCTCTGTTTGTTTCTTGAGAAAATAGTCTGTTTATTTCAGCAAATATAGTATCGAAACTATATTTATATATTCGTTTCTAGCGTTGATCAAAAGGTGTTCTTTTCAAGTTAACTTTATGTGTTCATTGTATTTCAACCAATCTGCTTAGTCTTCATCACTCTTTTAGATCCAGCGACCTCATATGTTATTGTTTCAGATGTCCACACTTACAATTCACGTTATTGCCGTGTTGTTTCTATCACAATAGAATAAGAATTGTATTAGCAGTTCACATCCATTAGTTATTTGGACGAGTGTTGTACCGTAAATTTGTGATTAGGATTCAAACGTAGAGCTTAGCCTGACAATGCATTTTAATTATGTTTAGAACATCAACGCTCCATTCACAATTGATCAAGTTTAAAAACGTCACAATGAGATAAGATATCAGATAATATAGCTTACGACGCGCTGCGATCAATGAACGTGCATTATGAAGAAAAGTAATTTAAGAAAGGTAAAAAAAAAGAATGATTACCACAAAAAGAACGGTTATCATATTTATCACATCGGATCGTTAGTTTTAAAACAAGAAATGTCAATGAAGTACCAGTTACAGTTATGTCAGAAATATTGACAAATGTTGTAATTTAAAACGATAATACAAGCTGCAAAGTTGTATTTGTCATAGAAAATGAAAAGGTTGTAAATTTCCGTCAACATTTGTAGGGGTTTAATAAAATATTCCAGTATTATTTTCAAAGAGAATCCGCAGTCACCATATCACCTAAATATGCACGGGATTCTTTTTTTCACAATTATATTTCAATTGATCCAGAAACAACTACAAATGAAGAAAACATTAAATATCGCTGATCAACAAAATCATGTGTTTTTTTTCTGGGCGGGAGGCACCTTTACTGTAATATAACCATGCTTGCAGTTATAAATTGTCATCTTATCGTTGCATATTTATAATTCGATAAAACGTTCGTTTCATTTACTGCCAAACAGGCTTCCTTGACTACTGTTCATGATGATATACAACGGCCATTCGACTAAGATTTGTTTATATTGAACATGTATGGGTACGGTAATAACTTTGTTTTGCTGCAACGTGGAATCTAAACCGATTGAAAATAATCACGAAATAGTAAATGAGCAAATTTATAAACAGTTACACCATATAGAGAGACTTAAATGTGATAAAATCAAATATAGACACTTAGGGTTTGTTCAAAAAGAAGAATTATTATGGGCTAGACTTTTGCACATCATTACGTTGGCATTATCAGAATCGTGCAACATTTTCTAACTACTTTATTTCATACTGGATGACATATCTCAAGATAGTATATATAATTGCTAATTTTGAGTATTATTAAACAATCGAAGTTTATATAAAAGACGTTGTATAGTGTGAAATATTGGATTTGGATGTTCATGATAAACACGAGTTGCTATGTCTATTTTGCATCTAGGGATAATATTGTTAACGATGTTCAAATAGTCCCAAAATAAACTCTCATAAAGCAAACAACTTAGCTTGATATATGCATTAAGTGCTGCAAACTTTAGATTCTCAGTGATGAAAATACAATTCTGATCATTTTAGGGATTAAGGAAATATTCGTATAACTACACAAAAGCTTTATGTTTCTGATCTTTATCTGTGCCTATGTCTATAAAAAGCATAAGAGGGTATATTACATTCCAAGATTGATCTCGTCTCCTGCGTAGAGTTATAATGTGACACGTCAATACAAACAATACATGTTGAAACACAAAGTGTCACCTTGAAGGCTGAATTTGGCGTAAAAACAAGGGACAGGAAGTCATGACAACGAAGTAGCTGCTGGAAAGAAAAATGAGTGTGTCCATATGCTGAGAAATTTGTTTTGTTTTAAATGTTTGGGAACATAATTGAAATTATTTCATAGACACATGGTAAAAAGGTCATAAAACTATTTGTGTCCATCCATCAAAGCGCTTTATAAGTGGCTTAAACACATGCTATTTAATATCAATACATATCATTTTGCATGTTGATTTTACTCCAAATATGAATTTGTAGTTAATTGTGATATCTAAACTTACATTGGTTCCACAATTGTATCCACACTTCGAAATTAAATTGTATTTGTGACTTTGTTTCCAATATAACTAACAGTCGTATTATGCACTGAAAAATAAAATGAATATGAAATTGTTTTAAAAAAAACAATACAGCATCCTCTAAATAAAGTTACAAAAATTCATACTTCCTCACCTCCACGATTGGCAATGACACACAGCGCTATACAATATAAAGCAGCATACGTTAATTACAGCAAAAGAACAAATTTGATTCCGTCAGCTTGATTGGTTATTCTAAGTGTATAAAGTTTGTTGAAAGGGATTACATGAACTCAGTAGGACACTTAGAAATTATGAGTGGATTATGAATGAGTTCAAGCAACCGAAAACAATTAAGCTCACATTGATACTAACTGCAGTGTTGATTCTTCCTTGGTACCTAACGATGTTAATACGGATTAGATTGTGCTGGTATATGTGATCAACGGTTATGTTTACCGTCATTGTTAAACGTTGTGAAACTCGTTGATGCCACTAGCTTTATAGCTGCATTTGGTGTACTTGTGGCCGTGATAAATTCATTGTATTTGCCTTTAAATAGTTTATGCCTTTTCATCTCTTCGACTAATCAGCATCGAAATTGTTTGTTCAAACAATATAGGACAACTTTTCATGTTATTTATCCCGAGGGTAACATATCGTTAAGATTATATAACATGTCCACCATTTTCACGAATTGCGTTATGACTTTTTCTCTCATACCCGTCTTTAACATATAAGACATACATACTTCAGAAGCGTTTAACATCTCTTTCCTTCTGTTAAAACAGTTGTATCAATACCGACTCATAGCTTTACATTACTTGTACTAATGTTTTTTACTGCATAAATTTGGCTTGTCGGCTATCCTTTGTAATTCATATCAATGGTAAAAAAATACTCCCAGAGTAAGTAACCACTTTACATAAAATTGCACCGACGACTGAAAATTATGGATCCATACATATTATGAACACTAAATGTAACGTTTTAAAACCATGGCGAACATTGTACATACTTTTATTTTGTAATATGGTCTGGTGGGTTTGATCAATAATGAAAGTATAGTTTTTTTATATTGTCATGGCATCAACGACATACATTATATATTTTGTATTTTGAATGTTAATTTGACGTGTGATGCATGCAAGTATGATACGATGTCGCGATATATATTCCAAGATGTTCCAGTCAAATTAATGGACCAAACTCTATAATAATCCTTTTTGATCCTGGCCAACATGTTTCGAAGTTTATTCCTTGTGCGGTCGGTATGTCACAAGGTCGACAATGATATTTCAAAAACCATTCGCATCAGTGCCACTAAATATGTCACTTTGGTAACATATGTGTATCGTTCAGTCAAAAAGATTAATTCGTTTGTTTTGTCCCGACCTTTTGAAAATATTATGAAATATTGACCTGATTAGTATGCGTCACATCGGCATTTTTTCATGATTGTTTTGTTGGTGTCAGAATTGTCAATGGTAGGACAGCCATCATCAATAGTAGGACAGCAGTCATCAACAGTAGGATATCATAGTAGTACAGCAATCGTCAATAGTAGGATAGCAATCATAGATGATAGGACAGTAATCGTCCTAAATAGGACAGCACTCATCATTAGTAGGACAGCAATCTTTAAAAGTAGGACAACACAGTAGGACAGCAATCATCAATAGTAGGACAGCATAGTAGGACAACAATCGTTAATAGTTGAACAGCAATCTTCAAATGTAGGACAACATAGTAGGACAGCAATGGTCCATAGTTGGAGAGCATAGTAGGACATCAATCGTCAATAGTAGGGAAGCAACTGTCAATAGTGGACAGAATAGTAGGACAGCAATTGTCAATGGTAGGACAGCAATGGTCAATGGCTGGACAGCAATCGTCAATAGTAGGACACCAATCGTCAATAGTAGTACAGCATTCGTCAATAGTAGGACATCTTAGTAGGACAACAATCGTCAATAGTAGGACAGGCAAGTAGGACAACAATCATCAATAGTAGGACAGTCAAGTAGAACAGCAATCGTCAATAGTAGGACAGCACTTGTCAATAGTAGGACAACATTCGTGTATAGTAAAACAGCATAGTAGAACAGTAATCGTCAATAATAAGACAGCATAGTAGGACTGCAATCGTCAATAGTAGGAGAGAAATCGTCATTATTAGGACCGCAGTCGTCAATAGCAGGACAGCAAATGTTGCTATTTTCCGTTACCAAGCCTTTGTGAAACGATGTTATCACACTGGTGTCGAACGGTTATCTGGTCATCAATTGAAACACTCGATGAATCATAGCTTCACATATAACCAGTCACAGACGAAGCTGGGTTTGTTTGCACGTAAACTTCATAATTATGAATGGTTCTAAGGCTTGATACTAGTTTGCTGCATTGAGACCATCTGATTCTGGATTCATAAAAGATTGAGCATGATATAACGTCATATCGGACAAAGAGAACGCTTTTTTTGCCGTCGAATTATCGTCATGAAAATAGACCGGTACATCTATAACAAATCTATACAAATTTCAATGAGGAGTTGAGGTTGCGGTCGTTTATAGGTTTCTGTAGCATGTATTTACCGAGATACGAAGAAAGTGTTTAATAAATAGATGCAGGTCATTGTCTGTGAGCAACGCTAACTCAATATAATCTTGGGCGACAACGCCTCCCATGGCATTACTGATGAATAGACAAACCAATCAGGATCTATCTGGCACACGTCAATACCAGTGTCACGAAATTAGCCACAAACTTCAGCAAACAGCAATACATGGACAATGTAGCAAATTAAATACATGGACTATGCAACATATAGTTACAATCAATCGTACAGGATATATTAAGAAGTTAACGTTTGTGGATAATTAAAGTTTCAATGGTTTGGGGTTATTGGGTCTCTTGCCAAGTCATTTCTTAATAGATGCTCTGGCATGTATTAGCGAACACATATGGGGTTGATGGACAAAGGTCTCAATCTGGCACTACTACATATAATAACATTTTTCTTCTGAAGCTCACCTGTCCAACTCACTCACATTGTGAGAATGTACCATGGAATTCCAAGCGAGGTATAATATTTTCGCTAGCAAATGCAACAGCGATAAATAATATTTAAAGAGTACGGTCATACCAATGAAACATACGAATGTTGTATATACTTAAATATACCAATATATACAGATTATAACTGATATGTATCACTATGTACTGCTTACAGTGCATTTATTATTTCGTAATGTCTCAATATTAATCATTGCAATCAAGTTTATATCTTGAACAAATAGTTAATATAACTAACTATTATAACTTTAGTAAATTGAAACTCAAGGTGCGCTTACCAATTCAAAACACACGTTGACTCTGCAAACCCTTAATGATTCAAATCATGTTGTAATCATATGTGCATGTAGGGAGTGTGCTTTAGTTACATTATACTAAAATGCCCGTGAAATGAAATAATGGATACATGCTTTGTAAATAAATTGGACGACAAGCAATTTGTGCTTGGAATTGTTAAACGACATTCTGAAAACTAAAGCATACATATGTCGCTTGTTTTCAAAAATGAGATTGATTGGGTTCGCATCTTATGCGAAAATTCCATAATAAAATGCTGATCGCAGTAGTAACACCTGTATTCAAATAGCAAGAACAATAACCAACTAAAGCGAACGTAGCCAAAAAGGATCTATCGAGTCGAATACCGAATACAATATGAAAGCAACACAGCAGAACACGTCTGAGACTTTCCTGACTTTCTAAACAACCACCAATGCAATACATTGTGCCATGTCATTCCTAGAGTCTTTGGTTAACAACGTATCGTATTGGCATTATGTATCGATGACTATGATTAAATATTCAGACTGTTGGACTTACAAATAAACATGTGTGCCTCAGGTTTAGTCTAGGACACTTCAATTACATGTTGAACTTTCAAAACGTGATCTAAACGTTTTGATGTTTTACAAAATAGCCTGACCTACTATTGACCTCTCTATTGTTTTGTCGTGCCTTTTATATAACATAGTTGTTTTGACCAGATTCTCATTTCGTACATAGAATCACCCGAACGAAATGATATACCTACCTATTATGATTGTAGCCTTTCTGCCTCTACTTTTTGTCACTGTCCGATATGTTCATAATTATCATTAGATGTGTGTCAGAGGTACCCTATACAATCATAATTTAATGTGACTTCAATGTTGTATGTATGATAAATCTACATGATTAAACTGATATTTCAATTACTTGCATATATTTTGTATTGAAGAGTAGAACAGTGCAAGGAAGAACATTATTAAGAATGCCATAACCAGAGCAATGAATATGTTGTGATGTTGAAATAGGTAACTATTCGATGGATACGAATATCGCCTTTAGAAATACATGATGTGCAAGATTAAATGTAACGAAATAAAGGAAAAGAACATGATTCGTCCAAACACGTTTTAGTTAAAAGATAATTCCACCGTACATATTATCCCTATTCTGGCAAACTTCTCTCACGAATTAATTAAATGTGAGAGGTAATGAAGTTTGGACAGATTCTGGTAACATTTAGTACATCGAAACAGCCCTTTTGTCAACTGTCTTCTTTAGTCAATGTATGATTTCAATAAAGACCAGTTTCGGGTACATTGTTTGAACCTTGCACAAAGGCATTCAACCATTTTCTCCATTGTGAGTGTTGCCAATTCGAAGAACTTCCCCTTAATCATATGTTATTATTTGAACTGAGTATATATTGTAGCGCCACCTATAATACAGACTTCTTATGTAAGAAACGCTTACATTCAAATGATATTTTTAACCATTGGGAGTGCTTCAAATAGCTCGTATTCTCTTCATATTAACCAGTGTAAAACTCGGTGACGGAACGAATCAGACTTCAAACTTTAATCCATATAAGAGAGGAAAAATGTTATTTTGCACTTTTTTAAAGATAGTTTTCCTACAACAAGGTAAGAATTTTAAGAGAGTATAACAAATGTTTCTCTCTTCTGCGTATCAATCTTTGGACTTACGTGATCGTTGATTTTAAGATTATATATGCATATATATATATATATATATATATATATATATATATATATATATATATATATATAATGACCATGGACGACACAGATTCAGGGTAGACAACTTCCGCCTTCATCAATATATATATATATATATATATATATATATATATATATATATATATATATATATATATATATATATAATAATCACAAGACAAGATAGTGTTTGAATGGAATCTTGTATATCAGTCTCTTCTCCGATAATGATATGATAATCGCATAGTTTCTATATGTCCTGTCCCCACCCTTGAAGTATTTAAAATTACCCGTGTATGCGTGCTCTTGTCCGTTCCAGGGCGACGTTTGCTTTATTTATGTTATGGACATTACGTGTTGTACTCATGATAAACAGGCGTACAAAGAGAACATTTGATTTTCCTGAACTATTAACGGATATATACGCTGCAATCATGTGAATCACATCATAATTGATTCATCAATGTCGAATATATCAATGGTTTAATAAGGAAAGAAACATTTTATTTTTATTTGATTCAAACTTTCTTCGAAATTGGTTAATATAAGATTTAGCTAAATATATGACACGATATGCTCACAACCACTTGCTATTCGTAAATCACTTACTCTTGAAAACTTAGAATATATACATAAGAGACTTAGACGAGCAGTACGATTCTTTTGACCTAATCTGTAAATTATGTTTTGCCATTTTGTAAAATTTTATCTGAAAACAAAATTTCGGCTCACATTGTTATCATGGAAGTAAGCGGAGTAAACTATAGCTACAAGCAAAAGACGATGTGTCAAATGTTTATTATAATTTCCTTATCTGAAATGTGAAGCAGTTTCTGTTTGTTTGTCCTAGAGCAATAAGTAACACTTTTTCATCCTGTTTGTTCAAGGTTTTAGTTACAAACATGAGGCGAATAACGTAGTAAACAATGTTACCATTTCCTCATGTGATAAGTATATATATATATATATATATATATATATATATATATATATATAGTTGATTCCAATTTTATAGTTTCTGTCTCCTTAATATTATTTGTGTTGGGGTTAAGTACAACTAAAGGACTATTTTTTAGTTCTACGTAATACGTTGGTACTGAGCAGTAAAATCATTTTAACCAAAACCATACAATTAAATACTAGAGTGATTTAGTGGATCCTGCGGCAGACTTTGGAGAGGGCTCATAACAGGATCTTTGAGTGTGTTGCATGTCTCACATTGCACCAGCAATTGACACAAGTGATTAGTGATGGCTAACAACAAAAATGTGGACATTTTCTAATGGCGTGAACATATAATGCTACTCTTTTGAAACGTTTAATTTTAAATACTTGATTTACAGCAATGACGTGTAGCCATTTGTTTTTCATATTTGAAAATTACGTAATAGTTTCTTTAATTAATCTTCTATTTAAAATATGTTTAGAAATGGCTAGGTAATTAAATAGATTCCAGAAGGTTGTACTGGGAGTGATATGGGAGATATTCAGTTAAGTCAGTAGTGGGGTTTACAATGACAAGTAAATCGATTTATTGATGCTATAAAATGGTATCAATGTGATAAAAGCGTTTCATATTTGATAAATGTATTAAACCATGATGACGATGAGAGAATCAATCAACTAAAATTAACTTTGCAAAGTAGTTTCAAAAATACTTATTGCCTTCTTGTTTGTAAGCTAGCAAGTGTCATAACAGCTAAGGACGACAATATACGGTCTATGGGATATGGAACAATATAGGGTATATATATATATATATTAATTGCGCTAAACATTACTTCTTGATAATTGAGAATTTAAGAAAATAGCGCATCGTATGGCATTTTAATGATGTGTACGAGCAATGGCCAAGGTACGTAGGCAATCAATAGGAATATCAACTGCATATTTAATCGTCTCATGAGACTCTACGTTAATTGAAAACACGAAAACCACTGAGGAATGTAACATGTTGTGGGAATGTAACATGGTGACGCCACTTCAGATGTCTGCTTTGTTTTAACATACGTGTTCATGATAAATTCCAGATGCTAAATTAATACTGGGAGTACGCATTTCATGACTTTGAATGGCAGACATTATACCCAAAATACCCTAAGTATGATTACAAACATATTAGCCGCATATGTCTGTATTTATCTTTCTTGTTATGTGTCTCTCTGTTTGTCTGTATCTTTATATATACATCGTTGCGGCCGCCTTGATTCATAATCGCACTACAATTTTTAAAGCACTCAATCATGGACATACTAGCAGATATGCAACAACAAATTAGACTTGTTACTTGCTTAGGCTCGAATAAACAGTAACATAGAAAGAGTGAAAATAACGAGCTTGTAAAAACTTAATAAGCAATTTATTGAGCACAAATATTTTTCAGAAAAGAAAAATAAACTTAGTTTTAAGAATCAATTCCAAAAATAATCCAAAAATAATTCCAAATATAATCCACTAGTGAAATTGCTAAAGTCCTGGTAAAAAATGTCCTAATAATTCCCAGTTCAAATCCTATTGAAGCATTCAAGATGGAAGACGATGTCACTTAATGAAGTCAGTTCTGGTCTTATGAAATTCAATGAGCACAATTATTTTCCAGATAAATATCAAAATAAATCCTCTTAATCCAAACCAATTGAAATAATTTCCAATACAAAGTAATTTAAAATAACTCGAAACAATGCAATTTGATATTCTAACAGCCCAACGTCTAATAAATAGCTCGCTCAAAAACATAATTTATATACCTGTTTTTACGTAAACAAGAAAGGGGTCACAAGATCTTCTAGAATCTTTTAAAACAAATTTACGTTCAAAAAATCTCGTACACACCGTATGACCCAACTAAAAATAGAAATTTGTTTATAACAAAGCTCCATAATCTCCTTGAAATCAGCCAATCATTTTAAAAGCTTGTTTACAACTCTGAAGCCAGGTCAGAAATGAGGTCAACACCTGGTGTTTATTTGTAAAGTACAGGTCATCTCCAAATGAATGAATCTTAAACTTAAAATGTCAAATTTGAATCTGACAAACAAACAATTAAAATAAAAAATAAATGACCCAAATCAAAGACACGTAATAGAGTTCAGTTGAAGCGGTCAATGTTCCCCTTGGCCCAACGAATGCTAGCATTGCTGTATAGCTTAGGTATGCTACGCCTAGATAGACTATTTGCTAGTCACTCATTTGCTACTGCCTCTGATTGTACTCCCTAAGAGTTGTCCACTACATCAAACCTCATTTTGTTCTATACTAGCATGAAATTAAAGATAATACATGACGCTTGCTTGCTGGTGACAGATGTTTCATAACTGTTGAGGTTAATGGGGGACTCCATAGTCAGTCTGAGCCATATCGCATATTAGAAACATATCGATGAAGTTCTTAGCGCTAGCAAAATGATTGACAACTTTGCAGAGCGCTATCGCATAACTTTGCAGCATAACATGTTTTATTAACCAGTTCTTGAAGTCTTTTGGAAACCAGTTTCAGTGGAGAGAATTTTAATCATCTCCTCCTTGTTCCAATATCCTAGTTTAAACTAAAAGACTGACCTAAAACTACTTTCCATTTGCGAACCACGTCATCAGCTTGTATGTAACGAGTATGCAATTCTGCTGACTGATGGCGGATAATCTGTGAAATGTAAGCTATAAATACTGCTTTATACCTTTTTATGCCGTCTATTCGAATTGTAACTGCACTGCATCACTCCGTGCGTTGAGACTCAACCACAACGCCATAAAACACGAGTGGAAAAAATATTGTATTCAAAGCTGACACTTTGCATCTATCATGCATCTCGTTGTGGCCCCCACAAAACACAGCAGAAGAAAACAGAGGGATCTCACAGCGTGAAGTCCAGTGCGCCAGCAATGCTTCGATATGTAAGGCCATACCGACTGTTGTCCATTAAACTGGCGCCTTTTCGTTATCTGAAAGAATAACTGCAACATGATGCAATGATGCTCCAGGTGCCACATCACTGTCTTGGGGGCTGCTTCACATAACACAATCTCTAAACAGCGGCTTTGTTTTAAAGCTAACTCTGGCTGGTTATGTAGATGAGTGTGACGAGAATTTATATTTGTATTCAAGAAACAATATACCTTTTATATCTCGATTAACCTATCTTACTCCACCTTTGTCGACTTGAATTCATTTTCAGCAATTGAGTAAATGTCGATTATGTGTAAGTAAAACATATTTTGGTAACATTTCATTTCATTTCTTGTCTAGTTCATGTTTGGATTTGGCATCTTAATATTGATTAATATTGATTAGCAATTAGGTTCGACGTTTTGCTTGACACTAATTTCCCACTATGTTCCATAATGTTACGAAACACGACACATTGCAACACCCAACATGTTTTCTAAATGGCATCGTCTGATTATTTTTTAGACATAACATATATATATATATATATATATATCTTCACTTGCATCAAATTTACAAATATACAAGGGCACACAGAAGAGGAATCCCTCCAAACACCAAGGATTGCGTAATCCCGAATACGTTACAAACTTTGGGCCCCATGTTGTAATTGTACCTATATTTTACTCTCTAAGACCAAAACGATATTGTCATACGAATTTACCTATCAGTAAAAACATCTAAATATGATGCAAACTAAAACACAAAGAAAACTTATACTTCCACCAATTCATCTCCCTCTCTCTCCGTACAGACGGTTTTATATTTTTCAGACACCCTATGGTATCGACGTGGCAAATGTGTACTTTGTGAGATGACTGGGAAATGTATAAGGTCAATAGTTGCTCTAGACTTACATAATTGCAAATATTTTGCTCACATTAATTCGTTTTCATAATTTAACCCAGATTCACACAATAGTGAAACGGAAGCCAGGCGTTATTCACTTTCAGTGTAATTTATGGTACGTCCACAAAAGTTATATCTTATATATTATATATTTACAATATTGTTGTGTTCTGGTATGTCTCTGTCTCATTTTATGTATGTATGTATGTATGTATGTATGTATGTATGTATGTATGTATGTATGTATATACAAAGAGTGAGAGAGAAAGAGAAAGAGAAAGAGAAAATGAGATACGATATTACTTTCTATTTCAGCCGTGAGAGTGGTAGCTGGCGAATACTGTCAGTACGACAACCCCTCTTCGTATTTATACCAATCGAGATACTGTTCTTATGGATGTTGTGGCAATAAAAACAGCGATTACAGTGAAGTTTGTTGCTCGTAAGTCTCATACATGTATACATCCATCCATCCATCCATCCATGCAATCTACGTGTCCCATTGGCGTAAAGAAATATTTACTGAATAGTTAAAGTATCAAAAGATACTTTCTTTTTATCGTAGATTTTGAATGATAGCAAAATTAACAACTATCTGTTGTATATTATACAGAATCTAAAACTAGCTGATTCAATGTTTGTATCAGTTTATAAGACATTGACGGGTATAGACTGAACCTATTACAAATATCAACACCTTTTCCATATCGTGCCATTACCTCCAATAAGACAACGCTAATAACTGTAATCAGCGTAAGACAATTGTTTGGTCGGCCACCCATCATCCTGAAAACATGACCTGAAGGTGAGTCAGTATCCTTTAGTGTAATTGCTTATTCAACAGTAGGTACCGGCTTAGCTAAACTTTGTAGAAAAAGGCATACTAATATATCTATGTTGTTGTAACCTTACTAAATGCGAATGTAATCCCTATAAATATTTCTTTTCCCAGTTACAATTACAACAGTGACATCATTGACAGTAGTTACAGTTCAGCAACTCCAGTCGGAACCATTGTTGGAGCTGTGCTTGGAAGTGTGGCTGGGCTAGCTGTCCTGATTGTAATCATCAAATGCTGCCGTGCTGCCATAAAAATTTCCAGCAGACAGATTGGGACTGTTGTACAACCGGCAAACACTGCTATGCAAACTTTTGTCGGTAAGTAATTGAATATTGGGGCAAATACAAGTAATACGTGTAAAACGTATATTAATGCTACGAAACATATCTTGTAGTGAAATCAGTTATAATGCAAATCTAGACTGGACAATATATAATTCAAATAGCATGCAAAACAATAACATTATAACAAATAACAGTAAAAAAGAGCTGTGATGTGTGAAATTAAATTGACTGTAACGATGGGTTATTTCTATATTTCTATATTATAAGTACCAGTATATACCCTATATAAATGATAAGTACCAGTATATACCCTATATAAATGGTAAGTACCAGTATATACCCTATATAAATGGTAAGTACCAGTATATACCCTATATAAATGATAAATACAGTATATACCCTATATAAATGATAAGTACCAGTATATACCCTATATAAATGATAAGTACCAGTGTATACCCTATATAAATGATAAGTATTCCCTCCTAGTAGTCTTGACACACTGAAACCGACCAGAAGGATAGAAGAACCCACACAGATCGATCTTCTGATCAGGGATGTGCGAGGTGTGAAATAAATGTTTTCTTCACACAAGCCAACTAACTAGTCCCCCACCATTTTGTACATAAAAGTCAAAGTACTTGTAATATTTGTACGAAAAATGGTCATTGGTCTTCATAATTACCTAATAAACAGGAGGAAGAGAGGGCTATCGAACAGGAGACAAAGCGCCATTCCGAACAGGAGGAGGAGACTGCTTCCGAACAAGAGGAAGAGGTAATGTCACAATACGAAGAACCCAGACACGTCCAGAAGGAGAACAAATAGCGAAAAGAAGAAGAAGAGAAAGTGAGGACGAATAGACAAATATATGAATATGAAGCAATTCAAACAACAGTGGGAGTGAACTAAAACACAGAAGAGGTATGAGAACCTTTTAAAGTGTGGTGTTGCTAATTAGGTTGTAAACATTGTCTTTTGGGTTTTGATTTTGTATTATCATAATAAGAACATACACTAAAGCACTCATTCACAATTACACACGCGTACATCATAGGGCAAAATGGGATTTTTAGTTTTAATTTATTTTCATGGCTTATATCGGTGACGTTTTGGTCAAAATCACTAAGGCTGTTATTCAGGTGTAAAAACAGGGCTGGTTTGTTTCCTTCGAGAAGGTCTGTTTATTTCGGGTCGCAATAAAGAAGTCCGATACATTAGTTTCATACTCCTTAAATCTACCAGTGTAAGATTACCGTCACCTTTTGACTTTCACCGTCCTCCTTCTCTCATATACTTTGTTTCTTCTTGCCTCTTCTTCCAGATGTTGCTGTTGAAAGAGAAGAAAAAAATGGTCGCATTAATTCACTGCGCAGGGACGCTAGCACATCTATTGAGGGAAAGGGAAGTCTCAGGCAGATCTCTTAGGATTGGAAGACAGACTCCGTACAACGATTATAGTTTATAACGTTTATTAGGATTGATGATAATTTCGTTTTGTTCATCTCTATAATAACGGTTCACTTCATTATCTTCACCGGTTCTCGTCCCAAGATGTGGATTAGCGTGGAATCGTTTACCCTCGTATCATCAATGTTGTTTACTGCAGACTAACCCATGTATTTCGTATCATCATGGACATTCATCTGGATCACGAATACGAGAGTTTGGAAAAGAAGAATATGTGTGGAGAGACAAGGCTGTCTGAAAAGAGTCTTATCTAAGTACCTCTATGTTAACGGAATGATGTTAATAATAAGTTAATGGCCCTATTTAAATCCAATCATAAAAACGTGTATTATCTTTGCCTAAACTATGTTTATTCGATTTTATAGTTTACGTGTAATAGATTGATGTTCATCAATTATGCATATGTATATTGTGTGTGGTTATGCATATGTCTCTACAGTATTCGTCTTCCCTAGAGATGCGCGTATTTAGGTCAGTCCATTGCAACATTGTTACCAATCTCCAGTATCGTGACATCACCTTACCTGTTCCATTCATATTGTACCTATCCAACAACCACGCTTTCACATATCTTTAAATTGTTCAATATTTCCAGATGAAATTCCATGTGTCCGTATATCGTCTCAGGATGATCTTGAACGTCTCGTCCATATAGTGTCCGGGGTCTGTTTTACTAATTCCAATTGTCCCTATAGTATCACCTTCTACTACTAACGGGTAGTACTACTTTTCTCACCCAAGCGACAGAGAAATCAGCTGTTTTGCTCACCTTACTTTTCTCAGTCTAGTCATCTCAGACCAATCGTCTCAGTCATGGTGTCCACGTTCTCAGAACTACTTTTATCAAAAGAAACCATAGTTGTTCCCGGAAAAAAAAAACAGCAACAACAACAATAAATAATATATAACCAAAACATAGTTACTTAAGGTCATTCTGTCCTTCATAACACACCAAAGCAAAACATTTTGATAGAAACAAATACACACACGTGCATACTATTTTGAGGTTTTGGTATTATGTTAGTTCGTTCTAACTAGCATGGTCAAGTTTATCCTATATCCAAGACTAGCTCAGTACATTTTCAGAGCATTAAATGTAGCTAAAGCAACCGAACTAGTTGTAAACACTTCGCTTGAAACATAGTATATAATGTTAGCTACATTTAATGAAGCTGACCTGAAAATTTACTGTGCTACAGATAGGATAAAATTCTCAATGGTGTTTGAAATGAACTATGTCAGAAAACACTGATCCATGAACATAAAACTATATACCTATACACTTCATATCATCCCAACTCTCTAAACAACAACGGAAAACATAGCAACAGCCAGAAATATGTTATGTCAAACATACTCTATTATACTCTATTATAATTTTGTTAAGTATCTCCGTTGTGCTCCAGCTGAATATACCTGTAATATTTATTGACAAATTATACACTTACCAGCTATAAGGAATCATTTATCCCTCAACACACTAATCTATCAGCAAAGTGCACTGCGTCACTTGCCATATTTCCAAGACAGAAATATAAATTTTCATAGAATCCGTGAACTTGAAAGTTTAGGACATTGTTATCCTCTAGGGAATGCATATTTGGAGGGTGACGAGGGTCTTTTATACGGGAGAGTGGGTTACTCAAAATTGGAAATGATGAAAGGAAACAGTTTCTTTCTAATAAATTATAACTATTTATTGTTAATTTCATTTAACATCCATATATTAAATGTGATGATACCTCATTACTATGCGACGTTTAATGCTGTTATTTTTCTTTACTCACTCGTATGAACTGTGTACTTAGAAGGCAACGGTCACACCACTGCCCTCAATAGCATCTTTATATTCATGCGACAAGCCTCGTGGGGAGACATAATAAAACCCTTGGCTGGGATTTCATTTTCTCGGTCCAAATCCCAACATTGATTCTATATGTATAGTGCATTCATATATAGAAAATCACTCACATTACCGATCCTCCTTAAAATACTCTGTCGTGAAGTTAACCTAAGGCATATCTAGATAATTTATAATAATAAATACTTAAACCAACGTAAGTGCTAATTGATTTTTGAATTGCATTATATGCATTTTTTATAGGACTATCTTTAAGCACAGTGTATTAACCTGAATGTATGTGCTATTATAGTCATTTGTGCGCCTATAGGTACATTAAATGCCTACTTGTAATATGTGCGTCCATTGATAAGTTATGCTGCTAATGATTGGCTACATAGATACATTATGCGGTTGATTTGTCTATTTATGTTAATTGTGCCTGACTTTATGTCCCATGTTTTCTTTCGCAGATAGATAGATAGATAGATAGATAGATAGATAGATAGATAGATAGATAGACAGACTTTCATCAATGAAACCAGACGTGTATATGACATTTCTACACCAATCACAAAAACAAACACAATTGTTCGCACAAGCTTTTTTACGCGTTCTTTACAATTTAGCTGATAACCGGTCACGACCGCTTAGTAGTCTTACCGCTAATAACAGTTTTCGAAGGACGATGGTGCCACGTGACTTGAGTATGAACAATATAGAATGAATCAGTGATGTAAGTCAATGGAGTCGTTTGCAGCAGACTGTTACAAACTCTTCAGTGTGAATACATGAATATGAGCTCACACTCAAGTCTGCCATACACATTTAATTTTCACCATACATCACATCACACCATTTTCGATACATATAAATATTGGTTAACTTGAAAATCAATGATATTACTGAGTTAGAAAAAGAATCTTAGGTGCAGGAGTTATAGGATTCGCCGATTCAAGCCATAAAATTCTTCAAATATCATTGATAGTTGCGAAGACGGAGCTTCCTCATATATACATGTTCAAGGCTGCATCATTTCGTACTGCTTTCGACGCCCAGGGAATCAGAATGCGTGCTATTAATTGATCCCATAGCAACTATATCTTCAATGTGACAATCATCGGCTGACACAACTTAATTTTACCCACGTGGACCAAGACAATAATATGCAATTAATCATTCGATAACATCAGCAAGCACTCGTATACACTGAAGTAAACTTGTTTTAAGGAACAGATAGAAATTAAACATTGGGACCACCCTGGTCTAGGAATATCAATTCGAAACCACATTGCAATCGAGGTACTCGGACGTCGAAACAACAGGTCCAATAAAATGTTTGCACTTTTTATTATGTTAAACAAACATTGAATAACCTTATCACATGTGTTTACCCTTTTCCAACAACGACTTACATTATTGTGATCATTCCTGGGAAAGAAAGCCCGTTTTAGACAAAACGCACTCAGTGTTTTATAAGAAGGTGGCACTAGGCCACCATAACGCAAACATGCCTGACACATTAATCATTACAATAGCGGAATGTTGGGTGCTTATGAAGGAAGGATGGCGATTAAGAGATTAAAAATCTATCAGGATAGGATCATGTTATTAGTGTGACCGTTTTTTATAATAGTACACCTGTCACATAAATTGTCCGATATAAACAAAACATTTGACTGATTAACACTCAGATATGACAAACATAGTTTACTTGTTCCTTTGGTAGTACGTTTAGTTTACAGTAAGCATAAATGGACATCGTTGAATGACTGTAATTATCAATAGGTATACATTACTACTGAACATGAATGTGTTTTTGTAGCAGTGTAGTATTGTTAGTAAGTATAGATTACTATTAAGAATTCAAAACATATTGTACGATTGTAACATCTAAATATAAATTATAAAACACTCTGATTGATATGTTATCTATTATTATTTGGGCACAATCCCATTTTAGATGTGCGTGTATAATATGGATAGAAATGTACACACACATAAGTGCATGGATGTGTGTTTGGATGGGTATACACATGTTTTTGTACATATATCCATGCGTGAATATATTGACGGTTATAAACGTTACATGAATATATGGATGGATGGAATAATGGTTTTAAACGTATGTTTGTACATGTATATATGTATGGAAGTATTGATGAATACACTAATTGTTAAATTGATGTATCAGTAGCAGCATTATTTTCTTTGTTTATATGAATGTATGTTTGCTTGTACGGATGGATGGAGGGAAGGACAAATCGAACAATAGTTTTCTGTAAATGTTGCTTAAGGGAATAATATATGATGCGATTTAAGAAAAGAAATGAAACATTGCCTTCCTCTAAATTTGAATGAATATCACCAAAGCTAAAACTACATAACTTTATGAAAATATAAGAAGCTTAATATGAGGTACTTTAATACCTTTTATTTTATCTACAATCCTAGTTTTAAGTTTTTTCGTGTGATTTAATGACATTTTAAACACCGGAAGGAATTTGATAATCAACATATAAATTTATTTCCTATAATAATTTGACTATATGTTGCATCTCATAACATAATTATTGACTAATATGAATGTGATATTACGTGTTTTAATCTAATATAAGCAATTTTTTTATTTACATAATATATTAGTTCACGTTCATATCCCTTTACAACCATTCAAAGACGTTTATGAGAGCCTATTAAAGTTATATCGGATTATGGTAAAAGAGCCTATTAAAGTTATATCGGATTATGGTATAAGAGCCTATTAAAGTTATATCGGATTATGATATAAGAGTCTATTAAAGTTGTATAGGATTATGGTATAAGAGCCTATTAAAGTTATATCGGATTATGATATAAGAGTCTATTAAAGTTGTATCGGATTATGGTATAAGAGCCTATTAAAGTTGTATCGGATTATGGTATAAGAGCCTATTAAAGTTATATCGGATTATGGTATAAGGTCCCATAGTATTCACAAAGCCTAGATATAGTTATTTTCGATATACCTTGAATCATCTTCTATCAGGATAAAAATAGATATTTATTGAATTCATTTTCATACTTTTATATGGCAAGTTTTGTTTTAGTTTATAATACGAATATGCAGAGCTATTAATTTTCAAAGCATTTTAGAAATAATATATGAATTAAGAGCCTAAATTCGTTGTTTAATCTTTCTTAAACTGTATGTAAGATACATGGTTTGCTTTTAACTTAAGCTGTGGTCGCTAAGCAAGATGGAAGATAATACCTCTTTAAAGAAATCAATTCTTAGCCTTATTACGCATAATAAACCACCTCAGGTATCACTTGGTTTACAGATTCAGAATATTTAACAAACCATACTTGAAATATCCTTTAATCGCATGTTCCATTGTACTTCACTGGTCGATAATTGAGTCGAAACAAACAGTAATAGCAAACCATGAATACATATATAAAAAAATAGCAAGAATAAATAAATAATAATTTTGGTAAAGTGAAAAAGGTACGTTTCTCAAGACGTATTTTTCTGGATTTTACACAATGACAGGTTTCGAAAGATGATATCAGTTTTCGAGTTATGATGATGTACGAAAAAACATGATGATTGTTGAGCCTAAACGATTTTTTGGCCATTTGAAGAGACGAGCTGTCAATTTAATTGGACAACATAATTTGGAAGTAAATATTCCGTTATTTGGCCGCGCTAGATTATTGAGACTAAAAGAGTTCCTCTCTATTTGAGGATACGAGCTGTCACTTAAATAGGACACCATAACTTTGAAGTAAACATGCCGTTATATGGCGACGCTATACATTCTATATGAGTTACAGCAGCAGAGGGGGTGAGCCGGACAACATTTTTAGACAAGTTTTCACTGAAATCACGCTTAAAAACAATGAAACCAATGCCATCAGGCCCCAATGTGTGTGTGAATCATGGATTAAGTCCAAAAAAAAATTATGAAAAAATCAATGAAATTAATGAAATCCTCCATCGATTTTTGGGAAAAGGGACTACAACGTCGTTGTCACTCACTAGAACTTTCAGTTGGGGTTAACAAAAATCATAAATGATTTCAACCGAATATTTGATCCAGTCCGATACAATATCGTGTTCGAGGGTCATGTAAATTTATTGTTACAAATCCGTGTGGGGCAGACTGAGCATGACTAAAGAAATTTCTAAATTGATTGAAGTCCATATCGGAGCACCATGTCTGCCAAATATTTCGTAGCGTATGTGTATCAACGCCGTTGAATACAGCAAGCATATTACAGTTATCTCTAATCACTTTTGGAATCTGAGTGTATCGTTGAGTGACATAGATCACGTCCGTGTTTTTATGCCTGCCTCGGGAAAATATTCTAGCAGGATTTTTTTGATTATCTAACATGACATCGTCGTATACAACTAAATTGTTGATACTTCCATCGAGGTCATTCACGGATGGTGCCTCGTTAATATCGGTTATAAATTCAATAACATTCTCGCCGGCAATCTCTGAAGCGTTTTCATTAAAATCTTTTAGCACTTCATAGCATCGTTGGTCGTCTACGCTAGGGGCAATTAAATACAACTTATCCCACTTCATCCATCTCATTATTAAATTGAGCAACAATTGCGTTTTACCGGATCCAGATGGCCCGATTATAATTGCGCGGATAGAGTTTGGTAGCGCTGCATGATGCTTCACTGGTTCTCTTGTTTTAGTCGCTGAAAAATCAATTATATTCATATCTCTATACATAAATTATGGATCTATATTGCGTGAAGTGTAAGGCGCATACTGGCACAGATGACTTGACGACGATTACAACTAAAAATAACCGATCAGCGCTTTCTGGTAAATGCGTACAGTGTAGTACAAAGAAATTTAGATTTGTTTCTAAACCCAAGAAACCCAAGGAACCTTTAAAAAAAAACGAGGAGGTGATATCGCTGCCAAATTAGCAAAACTCCCTGGAACCCCATGGGCAAAATACCCCGGAGAAAAACACCTTCCAGGGTATAGTTATTGTGGACCGGGAACAAGACTTGATATCAGACTCAATGATCAAAATCAGCCCCGACCCGGTGAGGAACCAATAAACGCTATTGATAAGGCCTGTCACCTTCATGATGTTGCTTATAAAAGCAGCAATTTGCAACACAGGCATCTAGCAGATGTGAAATTAATTCATGCGTTGAATGCCATTCCTGATAAATCCTTCAAAGAAAAATTGGCTTCATTTTTGATAAAATCGGCAATGAAAAGCAAATTGATGTTAGGTGCTGGTAATTAATAGCAACATGGAATCTATTTATTATTCCCCAAGAGGATACTGAAAGGGTAACGCTGCAATCAGTAAACTCGCTAGCGCCGCAAAAGTGAAAAAAACCACTGCGGCTCATTGGTTATCCAAACAGGCACTATGGCAAATTTATCTACCACCGCCTAAACAAATTCAATTCTCGCATTTTGATGTAACCGGACCCAATGAAGTTCATCAGGCTGATCTATTATTTCTGCCACATGATCGTGGTTACAAATATGCGTTAACTGTAGTTGATATTGCAAGTCGATACAAAGAAGCAGAACCGTTAAAAACAAAATCGGCCACTGAAGTCGCTTCTGCATTTGAAAGGATTTATCGAAGGAGTCCTCTGCACTGGCCAAATCTATTACAAGTTGATCCTGGCAAGGAATTTCAGGGTGCAGTGTTATCTACAATGAAATATCACAATGTCGCTATCAGACGAGGGCATACTGCACTGCATCGTGATCAGGCCATTGTAGAACGGTTTAATAAAACCCTTGCTGAGCGGTTATTTGGATATCAATATGCAAAAGAATTCATCCAAGAAAAAAGATCCCGTGAATGGGTTAAGAGATTACCAAGTGTAGTTACCGCACTGAATAACGAGATTACTAGAACCATCAACATGAAACCTATCAACGCGATTAAAAAGAAGTCGATACCTGAAAAACCACAAAAAGATTTCAAAGAACCAATTCTTGGTAGTAATGTCATTGTGAGGTACTTATACGAACCAGGAGAGCTTGAAGGGGATAGAAAAAGGGCTACTGATCCTATTTGGAGCGTCACTACGCATAAGATATCTAGTATAACACGATCTACGGGTAGACCTCCAATCTATAAACTGGATTCAACTGCCCCTCAACGAGGTTTTACTAGACAACAATTACAAGTGATACCCGAGGATACTCAATTGCCACCCCATGGTCTTAACTAGCACCCTTGCGTCTATTGCACTCAAGACAAGTCAACATCACATTATTTCTGACATGACCGAGATTGTTATTTTTTCTGTCTACGGTGAATTGGCGAGGATCCTTATCCGAATACTGCCAACGCATTATACAGTTGCAACTCGCGCAGTGATTATTCTGTTGTTGCTTCAGAGTAATTATTAATTCAGCATCAATATCAAATTCTCGTTGTTTTTTTTGTCTTGTTGTTTGTAACCGGAGAGTTTTTTATCAATAATATCATCTATTGTGGTGTCATTATCATCGCCAATAATTTCATCATCGCCTGACTCTGTCAGGACAATTCTTCGAAGTTGATTTATTTTTCGTACTCTGGATACTGAAAGATAGACTAAATTCGACCATTCGATGCGATTATCTACCATCCAAACAATTGTATCCGATATAGTCAATCCCTGTGAAGAGTGTATTGTTGCTGCATAACCTAGCGTCCATGGGGATTTATTAGCACGCAATGCATCTTCAACGACATTGATATCAACCAGCACAATATCATTTAATACGAGAATCTGCTTTTCACGCCTTGACTCTGTCAGGCCTGGAATATCAACTTCGATGTTCTGTTTTCGTGTATCCGATGGCCTATAACATAACGGTACTGGAAGTGTTGCAAATTTTTGTTGATGCAATTCAAATAACTTCATCTGAAGTGTGTCTCTGACTATTTTTCTACTTGCAATGATCAAATCATTTGGTCTCCACGCTTTCCAAAACTCATTCATGGGAGTTTCCGAAATTATTTCACGGGCTATTTCACACTGGATTTTATCCGGTTGTAATCTAATTAGTTTCTTAAATTCTTTTAATTCATTATCAAGTGATCTATGATCGGTATCAATTTCTTCATAATAGTCTACAAAACCCTTTAGCCATTCATGGGGAGATGCACCGACAAATGGTGGTGGTTGGCCGTGATCACCGCACATGACGACTTTTGTATTCTTCAATAACAACCACTCAAGAAATATTTTTAAGACATCTTCGGACACTGTGTCTATTTCATCCCAAATGATAATTTCAGGAATAAATTTCTCTCCCATGCGCTCAGGAGTCCATTTATCTCCCTTCCATCTAAAGAAACTATGATAAGTGCAAGCATTTACCCCTCTCTGTATCATTTCTCTTGCAAGTCTATGAGTTGGTGTTAGCACAATCATGTTTGGATTGGAAACACGAAATAACTCAATTGCCCGGGTTGTTTTTCCTGACCCACCACAGCCGTTTAAATAAACTGTTTTATACAGGCATATTGGATCAGAAATCGGTGGTGCACTAGAAAATTCTGAACACTGATTGCTTTCTAAGTAATTATTTTCAATGGTAATATCTGCTGATGGAATATAATCATGAATCATTTCTTTCTTAATTCTCCATGATCCCCATTTCTCGTTGCCAGTAGCCTTAAAATCAGCCATTTTGCTATTTATGTAAAATGAGTCAGTAGCAACTCTAACTGCGGTGGTAGGAAATCTATTGATCATTGAAAACAGATTGATAGAAGCATAACCAAGCATAGAAGCTCTCAAATGTGTGTACTGCGGATGGTATCCATCATTGTAGGTAACAATTGTACCCAATTTGGTTCCATCGGACATAAATGCGTCCTTACGATTGACATATAGGCCCTTATTTGTTAAATCCGCCATTACAAAATCGTATTCAGCGTTGTCTATAATCAATCGTGAAGAATATTTCGTATTATCATCTTTGCCACCTTGGGTAAATTTACCGATTATTCTTCGTCCAAGATTTTTTGCTTCATTGTTTCTGATTTCAAATAACTGTCTGGACCAATCCATGATTTGTTGTTCATTAAAATCAGGAAACAGTTTTCGCTCTTCGCTAATTATTTTTTCTAGATCAGGTTGTGGTAACCAGACTGATTTCTGTGCCCGATAGGATATAATTGCTTCACTGACAATTAATGATTTTAACATCTTACAATCAAGCATATACCGTAACAACACTATTGGCATCCAGTGTTTTTCAGACATGTGTTTACCAATCCAAAGATAACTACACGGATGAAGTCCTTCAGCCATTTCAAATGATACCACACAAGCGAATCCGGTTAAATCAAAATCAGGAAGTGGTCCATTAATAGCAACACGGGTCATTTCGTGTGTAGGGTGTCCAAATCGTTTGAAATATTTCTCGCATTCTCCATACCCAAGAAAACTTCCTGGATAACACGCTATCATATCAACGGAAATAACGGTATCAGCGGTGTATTTTGTGTTCCATAATCCGCCGTGGCTGTATTCAAGACAGGACAATTTGACATCTGATAAAAACTCACTTCGTGTTGGTTTCCACGCGTTTTTCTTTCTAGCAAAATGTGCTGCAATGGATGGTACTGTAAAACAGTTTGCTAATAATTGATCGTCTTCTTCTCCGTCCCCAGAAAACTCACTAGCTAGTTGTTTCATTTGATTCTGCAGTCCTTCAGTACGGTATAATTCTCCGTTAGGCCTTACAAACTGATCAAATCTGCATTCCTCGTCTGAATTACTATGAAATAGCCACGCTGACACAGGATCGTTTTTACTCAAATGGTAAATAGCATCAAATAATTTCTGCTCTGAAAAAAACTCTTCGGTTTGGGATAGATATTTTACGGTTCTTTCCCGTGGGAATATTGTTACTGCAGATGACCACGCGTGCGCGTTATGATCAATAATTTCAATGGGTTTTCCTTTTTTTGATTGATATTTCGGTTCTTTTAATACTTCACCGGTGATTGTCCTTACCGATATTGGAAATCTCAATGATGTTTCTAATTTGGTTATATCCTGAATTGTTGCTCCATGCTCTTTTACCGTGAACTCCCACTCGGTTATTTTTTTTCGTCTTAGATCAGTTAGTTTATTTCCCCGGGACGCATTTGTGAAGTGTTCTATTATTCGTTCTGCTACACAATTTAGCCCTGTCGAATATTTCATGGGTGCTAGTTTTGAAATATCAGGTTTTTCATTGAGTGGATAGATCCCGTAAACAACTGCTGTGACAGGATAAGATCTTTCGTAGTAGGGTTTATCAATTCCAGTCAAAATTCCTGGTTTGGAATCCTGATTCACGGTGACAGTTTTTTTGCCCCTGAGAATGGGTTCAAATTTATCCCTAATAATCCATTTGCCATTCTCACGGATAATGAATTTGATTCGGAAAAAATGACTTTTTTCCCCAATACGTAAAATGATCACTGCTGCTTTTTCATCATTCATGGTAGCGTCAACAACACCATCAATTCGAAATGTTGACCAACAATAAGATGCTCCATCACGCTTGAATTCATTAAAACAGTCTCTGATGGGTTTATCAAGAATTTTATTCTTGGGTGTATTAGAAACTATATCAAGATTGAATTGAGCATCCTTCCATGATGATCTCATGTTTCCGTCTCTTGGACGTTTGTTACGTTTTTTGGGTCTATCGCGATTAAATCTAGGATTGATTTTCAATAATCTCTTAAACTCTTTCATGTTTCCGTCTATTGGGCGTTTTGGACGTTTTTTGGGTTTATCGATATTAAATTTAGGGTTAATTTTCAATAATCTCTTAAACTCTTTCATGTTTCCGTCTCTTGGACGTTTGTTACGTTTGTTTCCGTCTATTGGACGTTTTTTGGGTCTATCGAGATTAAATCTAGGATTGATTTTTAATAATCTCTTAAACTCTTTCATGTTTCCGTCTCTTGGACGTTTTTGACGTTTTTTTGGTCTATCGAGATTAAATCTAGGATTGATTTTCAATAATCTCTTGAACTCTCTATCAGCATTGAATTTAGCATTTTTCGAAGTCAATCTCTTGAACTCCTTCATGCTATACATAAAACAAACATTTAAATGAAAGTTTTATATATAATGAATCACTGCAAATGGCTCATGATGGGAAATGTAACCCCGTGTAACAAATCATGCAGAAAAAATGAATACTGTAGGTATCATATGCAAAGTTTTCGACGTGGAAGTCTTGGTCCGTTACCCTGTATTCGATGTGGGGTTGGGGTCAAGGGAAGATCACAATTGTGTATTGATTGTGGTGGTAAGCGACATAGGGAATTGAAGCGTTATTATGATAAAAGAATAAAAAATGGACAATCCATCAGAAATTATGACCCTGAAAAAGTCTTTGACCCTGATAACGTCACTGACAAAATCATAAGAACTCCGCAAGACTATATCGAAAGATTTTCCAGTGATGTAATTATTGAACCAAACACTGAATTAGACAAACAATAGAATAGTATATATGAACCAAGAATTCAGGCCACATCCAGTGATTACAAAATATGAAGCATCCAGTGATGGTACTGTCAGAAACCGTAGACTGAAAAAATCAGTTGGTTTTGTGAATAATCACGGGTACTTGATGTTTACTGTTGGCGGAGGAAAAGAAAAGAAAACTTATCTCAATCATCGTTTCGCATTTGAATGTTTTAATGGATTGATCAAAGATGGCTTTGTTATCGATCACAAGGATTCTAATCCAATGAACAATTCTTTATCAAATCTGCAGGCTATCACACAGAGTGAGAATTTGAAAAGAGGGGAGACTGGCACTTGCAAAACGGTTGGGAAGAGACCTGTGACATCTTTGAATACAACAACTAATGAAGAAATGATTTTTCAATCAATGAATGAAACCGGTAAGTATTTCAATATTTGTCGATCTTCAGTACGAAGAGTTGCAGAGGGGATTTATCGATCTGCTATTTCAAAAAAGACGGGGCAAAAGTTCAATTTAGTTATGTCTAATGAGTCATATTTTTCAATTAGAGATATGTCATTCTTATAGAATAATGAATTCTGAAAACATGAATAGCATCATAGTTGAAATAGCAAAATTGAAAAATCAGGATATCAAACTATCAGATGGATTAAATCCTGATCAAATTGTGTCTGATTTTCAGGATATAGAATACGGGGTTAGCACTAACAAATATATGCTACCCAAGAAGTATGCACTCATCAAAAGAATTCAGAATTCTATTAAAGACTCTCTTTCATTTTCCAGTGACATCAGTGTGTTTGTCCCGTTGTATACTATCGTAGAGGGGATACGAAAAGAATTAGGTAACGAATACGAATTGATAAAAGAAGTCAACTCTAAAATTAGAAACCTACGAGCATTAATTCAGGAAAATTGATTACCCGACCCTTATCATTTTTGATTGCCCCGACTCTTTATCATTTTTTGATTGCCCGATTATTTATCATTTTTTTTATCCGACCCTCAGCGGGGATGTCAAAAATCGATGGACGATGTGTCAGATTGATCAATGAAAAAGTGTGGAAAGTCACAGTATTATTTATTTTATATACAATTATGTGACTTTCCACAACCTTGATAGAAGCTGTTATAGGATGAAATAACACTTCCATGACCGTGTTAAAAATCATCCGACATGTCACTGATGTCAAAAAAGGAGTTGCACGATGGTGTTAGGTCGGGATTGAAAAAGTGTTTTACAATTGAAAAATGGTTTCTGATTTCAAATAATGGTCAATGAAGCATTAACAACCCGATTGGCTCGTGAACGACTGGATGCAATTAAGAAATTTATACCAATTCGTGACTCTGTAAGAAATAAACTGCAACAACGACAGAGTTTACAAACTGATTTTGCTCTGGGGTCTGAAGAATTGTTTAAACCAGTAACCACAGCAACGAAGGGGGTAGAGCGTGCTTTACTGGGAGATGGTCCCGAGACGGGAAAATCTGTTCTTGGTGAACTTGAAAAACTAGCAGCGAAAACTGAACAAACTGAAAAAACTGATCCGAAAAAAACGACTGTTTCTCTGTTGAATAAATTTACTGATCATGATAAAATATTAATAAAAAAACCTATTTTATTGAAATCAAAGGATTATCAAGCCTTTGGTAATTTTGCTGCTCAAAGTTATAATTCAAAAAAAGATTTTTTAAAGGACGAGTATAAAAATGATAGAATATCAAGTAATGATTGGTTCGATTATTTGTATAAACTAAATAAAGGGATTGGTCGTTTGAATAAGGATGAGATAGGATACAAGGAATTTAAAAAGGGAATTAGTAATTATAAAAGAGAACAAATAGAAGAGCGACAACGAGAAATAGAAGAACGGCAAGAACTAAAACGTCAAACACCAACACGTAGACAAACAAGAAGACAAAAAAAAACAACAACTACCACCTGATGATGATGATGATTTAGAAGAACGACGTCAAACACCAACACGGAGACAAAAAAAACAAGAAGAACCTAATGATGATTATTTACAAGAAACGGGTTTAGAAAAACTAGATGAAGCAACTGGTTATAGCGGAAGTGGACTGCAAAATCCAAGAATTGGAAACACTTGTCCTGATAGTGTTATCAATGATATATCACGATTAGATGTTCTTGTAGGAGGATTCCGAGCTGGAAATAACTCTCCAGAAATAATTAATGAAGCAGCTGATATCTGTAGACGGTTATTTGCCGGCGGTATCATGGATATCAAAACATATCGAGATTTCATTGACGAGTTAGCAAATGGGTATCATAGTGATTAAATAACAATTGAAAACACTATTGTTTTTATAATAATGATCATCCATTACAATCATGATAAACCAACCCTCGTCTATGTAGTTAATTCACGGTTTCCAGTTTATAAAGCATACTATGGAGATGGCCTCGGCAATACCATTTTAGGATTCTTTTCAAGAATGGCCCCAAAAGTGATGCCGTTAGCTAAACAATTATCAATGAAAGCCATTGATGTTATTCGTGATAAGGGTATTAGTACTGTTGGAGATCTTGCCGGGAAAGCGTTTTCAACTGCGAAGGATAAAATAACATCATTAGTGAGGCGAAAAAAGAAACCGTTACCGTCTACAGCAGAAATGCCTGCAAGTGTTAGTAAAATAATAAATAACGCAGTAGATGAAAAACTAGCGTCGATGGTAAATCAAGGGGACCAAAGCAATATTGCAAATATGATAGCGGGAAGTGGCTTTAGAAAACTACGTCGATGAAATCCTATGGATTTTCACGCTAGCGTTTTTCACGATGAAAATCACGATTTAGACTCTGATAAATAGAATAAAATGTTCAAAAGGTCACCTGATCCAGCATTTGATATGGATGCCCCAGTTGGCAAGAATGATTCTGTACGCGATTTTCAATTTTATTCTTATCACGCAGTACAACCAGATCTCCGATCGCGAATTGAACTTCAAGTTCATGATACCAGTAAATATTTTCTACCGTGTGAGGCATTTATTGAAGTAGAAGGAGAACTTGTAACAAATGTTGCAGCTGATACCCCATATGACATTAACTCAAATGTCCGAGTTGGTTTTGTTAATAACGGCATCATGGCGTTATTTGAAAGCGCTAGATATCTCACTGATGGAAAAGAAATTGAATCCATTGACCGTGAAGTTGATGTGGCCACAACAATCATAGGGTTAGCGAGATATTCTGATGATTATTCAAGATCAGCGGGTCCATCTATGATGTTTGCAAAGGATACCTCTGATAACGCTGATCACCTTCAATTCATTAAAGTGTTAACACCGCAAGTCACTGCAGAAGGCAATCAACAAGAAGCAGCTAATCCAGAACGTCGAACTAGACCCGGAGCTGCGTTTGATATTCTCGGAGGCGTTAATGGTAATCTCAATTTAGGATTTGCAACACGTGTAGCAACGTTGCATGGGCAGCGTCGACGATTTTCATGTGCGATTCCACTACATCACATATTTTGATTCTGTAGAAACGTCCGAAAAGTTATTTATGGAGCCAAACACACAATAGCACTTGTACGAAAGGGTACTGATGATGATGCAATCTGGCGTAATGCTGGGGTTGCTGCCGGTAAAGTTATTTTAACAAAACTATCATTATGGATGCCAGTGTTAACTCCATCAATCACAGAAGAACAGCGACTACTATCATTTATGGATCAAGGAGGAAAGTCGTTGTTGAGTTGGTTATCAGTGACTACGGATATTAAACTGGGTAATGTTGATGGTACATTCACATGGCACCTGGCATCAAAACAAGGGGTTTCAGCTCCACGTCATATATTTATTGCGTTACAGAATGCTGCGCGAGTTGGTAATCAAGAACGAAGTCATATGATATTTGATCAGTTAGGTGTTAATGAAGTCTCGCTGAGAATAAACGGACAGCAGGAACCATCCGAGGATATACAACTTGATTACGGTCAGAATCATATTGCACGTGTCTATCATAACCTGTTGTCATTTATGGCACGTGATCAAAATGTGGATACCGGTTTGCAAATATCACAATTGGATTTTAAAAGCCTCTATCCGATTATTATTGGAACATCTTGATTTGATGAGACAATCTGTCGTTGATATACACTTTAGAGCCCGTGTAACCCGTCCGATTGGTCCAGCAGCAGTTGCTGGGGTACATCCTATCCTTATCCCGAATTATAGAGCGGTTGCTGTCATTCTCAGTGATAAATCAATGCTACTTGAAGGTGTTGGAGGAAGAATGAGAGTGGCAGATGCCCCAGTAGAAAACATGTAATTGAAAATCCGAAGGATATTTCCATTGAATCGTTTTACGATTTAGAATCAATCTATTATGTATAATGTCATATAGTGTTATTAGTGTTACGTTAACTCCTGGTCAAATCAAAAAATTGCAATCAGAATCGGCTAAAAAATGTGGAACCACAATCACGTTGAAACCCAACCAAATGACTGGTGGTGCAAATAAATTATCGCTGACAACTCGTCAGGTGAAACATTTCAATGATGCACTTGCAGCCAAAAAAGGTGTTCAGATTACTCTTTCTGCGGCTGCTATTAAAAATATGATAAAATCAGGTGGTATATTTCCATTGTTAGCTGCAATACCAGCATTGATTGCAGCAGCAGCCCCAGCGGTGGCTAAAGCAGCGGCGTTAGGAGCCGTTGGTACTGCAGCAGGAATGGCGTTGAAAAAGGCAGCTGGACAAGGATATAAAAAAAAGAGACGATCCGTTCACGGATTGGGTCTAAGACTACCAGGAACCCCGTATTCGTGGTACAGCGGAAAGGGTCTAAGACTACCAGGAACCCCGTATTCATGGTACAGCGGGAGATCCGTTCACGGATCAGGCCAGAGACTACCAGGAACGATTTATTAATTGAGAAACCTATGGTTCCCAAATCTTCGATGGTTCCCATGTCCAATTTTGATTTAATGGATGCGGCTAAAAAACTAGTGATTAAAAATTTCAGAGGTGTTTTTATGAAAGATCAATTACCACATCAACCAAACAAAACTGAAACAGGTATTATTAATCTCGATAACAGCACCGGACCTGGAACTCACTGGGTTGCATACGCTATTGATCCACGTGGGATTGTCTATTTTGATTCATATGGATTAGCCCCACCAAAAGAGTTTATGCGTTACATAAAACAATTTCCAATGAAGACTTGGTTTTCTACGCTACCAACACAACAAATCAACGACCCACCAATATGCGGCAATGAAGTATTAAATGTCCTTGACGCTATTTCTAACTCCTTGGGTAACCCAAGGGGAAAACCACCTCATATTGTCGTAAATGACTACACCAGCAATCGCTTTTTAGAGAGAGAAAGAGTTTTACAATAACATGATTGATATTTGGGGGAGATCTTTGAAACCCAAACCCGATGGCACTGCAACCCCTGATTCTATCAAGGATATAACAAAAAAAATTAAAGATGAAATAGCTGAGACGTTGAATTTAGAAAGTGTTGAACCCAATGAAATAGTTGTATTTCAAGATCGCCAGGGCAAATTGAAATCTAGTAATGTGTCATTGGATGATATTTTAGTTAAACAACGAAACGCAATCGAGAACACCGTTGCGTTATTTTCCGATCAGGGTAAATTGAAAACCAGTAATATTTCTCTGGATGATATTTTAGTTAAACAACGAAACGCAATCGAGAACACCGTTGCGCTATTTTCCGATCAGGGTAAATTGAAAACCAGTAATATTTCTCTGGATGATATTTTAGTTAAACAACAAAACGCAATCGAGAACACCGTTCCGCTATTTTCCGATCAGGGTAAACTCAAACCGGGTGTACTCGTTTCGACGATTACAGATCGATTAAAAATTCTCAACGATGAGTTAAACAATTCTGTGGTTGTACTAACAACACTTGAATCTAGAATTGAAGAACACATAAAACAGTTTACCGCATTTCGTAGAAATATCATTGATAAATTTATTGGAACTACATTCGATAAAATTGAACTAAAACTCCCTGATATTAAAAAATCCATCGATGAGACGAAAACTTTCATCGAAGCCGTCAAAGGTGATTTTTCGAGGATGATAACAATCATTGAAAAAACAAAAATTCCTCATGAGAAAACCAATAACGTAGTATATACAATCCAACACGGATCATTTGAGTGGTCACCTACAAACAACAAATTAGATATCACTGCAACCGTTAAGGGTATTTATCGATTAACACTAGTAACACCATTAACTAAATTTAATATATCATCGTCGAGTTCATCCGTGGTCAATAATACGATTTCAACGATCATCGACAAGGATACAACTGAAAAGTTCACTATAACATATACTGATAAAAGTTTGACTAAGGCTTCAGTAACCTGGTATGTGGAATTCGTAGCGGATTTAAGTAAATCGTAATTGAAAACGCTAGCGTTGTTAAAATAAAAAATGATTTCATCATCGCAATATCGCTATGATCAGGTCAGAGAATATCAAACTAGACTCAAAACCCTGTCTGAGGAGTATGCAATGAAAATTAAAAAATATCGCAGGAGAATTACCGCAATTGATGTTACTGTGTATTCAGTGAGTGGTGTAATCACCGGAGCTGGTATTATACTGTCTTCAGTGACAATGATGGCCCCGATAGCTGTTCCAATTTGCATTTCTGCGGCAACAACAATCGCTGGAATAATTTCAATAATCACAAAAAAATATCATCATGCAGCCAACGGAAACTACAAGACTACATAATTCAATTTCATGTTGTGTCCACTGCATACTCGCAATTATCCTCATTGATATCGTCATCGCTCGATGATACAATTATATCAGAGAGTGAGTTTTCAGCGATGGTAGATATATATAATTCTGCGATGTCAAAATTAGAAATACAAAAACATGAGTATAATAACAATGACAACACAGATGGAATTACTTCAACAAATAGTGGAGAACACAAACCCAGTACAAACAAGCATGATCTCAATAACCTCAACGAATCCAGAATTCAGTGTGAATTTCCCCTCTCCGGTCCCAGTGAAGGAGATAGCGCTAGCAAAATTACGAGTATACCACAGTTGGCCAAATATTAGGTCAAAATCATTTGGTGGTCAACAACCGAATAATTCCCTGGTATTTGCAAATAAGAATAAACCCGACGGTACCCCAGACTGGAATGTTGTTTCCATACCAACCGGATCATACCAAATCGAACAAATCAATAATGAATTCGCGCGTAGAATAAAATCGATTACTAGAGTAGAGTCAAAAATAGCTATAACAGTTCATGAACCAACACTATCATCTGCCATTGAAATAAGCACAGAGGGTTATGTCGTAGATATCTATCAAAGCTCAATAAGAACCGTACTAGGATGGCCTGAATTACCACCAGGGGGAAAACCCGTTGATTTACCAGAACCACAAAAACTGATTATATCACCGACAGAATAAAACCTGATAATCCAATAAAGAGTTATTAAGATCACACGTATAATAGAGATTTTTTTACTCCCGTTGACGATATAAAAAGAAAAAGGAAATTTCTTATTACTAACGAACTTAAAATTGCTGAAAATTTCACAGCAATGAATAATGATTTTTCACTGTTGTTAATATCTCTTAAATCCGGCTCTCTCACCCGAGATGAATTTATCAGCGTCGTAGAAACATGCAATACAATTATCGACGATATGGAAACATTTCATTCAAAAATTATTCAAGAGGTATTGGATGACAGTTATCCTGAAACAAGAACATTTTTTGCAGAAGGCAAGAGCATCCCCGTCAAAGATATTCCCACAGTCAAACTACCAGGATATAACGTACCAGAACTAAAAAAACTTCTCAATAATGCCATCGATGTTGGTTTCAAAATAATTCATGATGCATGGAAAAAAGCAGCATCAGGGGAAATAAAAATCCTGACCCATAATAATGACCCAGATGGTGGTGGCAGGCATGTTGCTCCGTTCAATGTGAATATTTCATCGGTGATTGCGATCAATTTAGTATGTGATGTGATCGAAGGAAGCTATCAAATAAATTTAGAACGATCAAATCAAGCTCAGCAAGGATATATTTTGTATTCATTTGCACCAATAGCTCCTCCAGGGTTTTTAATAATTGAATCCCCGGTGAATCCAGTCTATATGCGATGTCATAATAATTCATTAACCAGAATTAATTTCAAACTCACTGACCAATCTAATAATCTGATTGATTTACAAGAGGAGGTTTTACAAATTAGTCTGTTTGTAAAATCGTAGTGATTTTCGTCGTAGTGATTTACATGACCCTCGAACACGATATCGTATCGGACTGGATCAAATATTCGGTTGAAATCATTTATGATTTTTGTTAACCCCAACTGAAAGTTCTAGTGAGTGACAACGACGTTGTAGTCCCTTTTCCCAAAAATCGATGGAGGATTTCATTAATTTCATTGATTTTTTCATAATTTTTTTTTGGACTTAATCCATGATTCACACACACATTGGGGCCTGATGGCATTGGTTTCATTGTTTTTAAGCGTGATTTCAGTGAAAACTTGTCTAAAAATGTTGTCCGGCTCACCCTCTCTGCTGCTGTTACTACTGTAAAGAAATTGGCTTTTGCTCTTCTTGTGCAATCACACTGTAAAAGGGTGAATACTATTTAGACATTACAATGACATGTTTGTCTTGTACATTCACTTTCTCTAACGTAACATTGTTCAGAAATCCGCCCCTCTCAACAATCAGAATGCGGAGTCCGACTAGAGTACATTCGGAGAGCTCGTCTACAGCACAGCTTAGGAAATCCTAGGACCTTCAACCAGAGAGCATTACGATTGGTTTGATGAGAACTACGACGAGATCATGCATTTACTGGACGGGAAACACCGCGTTCCTTCAACACCCACCTGAACAGCCCCAAGTGCACCTTAAGGAAAGATGCGAACAATACCATAAGCAGAATTGAACATCAGAAGCTTCGTCATATGCGAATCACATGGCTAAACGTCAGAGCTGATGAGATTCAGTGCTACGCAAACCAGATTGACATGAAGGACTTATACAACACTCTGAAAGACGTGTATGGACCTACATCCTCTCGATCATCCCGCCTTCACAGCGCAGAAGAGAAGACACTAATTACTAAATATGATAGGATTCTTCAACGATGGGCTGAACACTTTGACATCGTCCTGAATCGCATTCACCCATCAATGATGAAACTATCAGAGATCTCCACCAATTATCCATACACGGAGCAGTAGAAAACCCTCAATCCTTACCGGAGACACTGAAAGTGATACATTTGTTCTCCAATATCAAAGCACCTGGTTCAGACTCCATCCCATCATAAGTCTACAAGGAAGTGGGTACCGCTCTGATAAATAGGTTCCACCAACTGCTTTTACTGATGTGGCAGCCAGAGACGATACCACAGTAATTAAAAGACGCTTCCATAATCCACGTGAATAAGCGCGACAGCCACCGGGGTATATCCTTACTCTCAATTGCAGAAAAGATACTGGTCAGAACATTACTGAACCGCCTCACTACACATTGTGACTATAGACTACTGCCAGAACACAATTGTAGATTCCATAAATAACGTGAGGCCATCAATATGGTGTTTGTTGTGAGGTAACTACAAGAGAAATGTCGAGAGAAAAACACAAACGTTTCTTCATTTACGTCGAACTGACAATGGCTTTTGATACTGTCAGCAGAAAAGGCTTGTGGAAAGTTATGTACACGTACGGTTGCCCTAACAAATGTACTTTCAAGATGACTAATGCTTTCAAAGCCGGCGAGGTTGGAGTCGGCATCAGGTACAGTACAGATAGACAACTATTTAATCCCAGCTGGTTTCGAGCGAAAACCATGGTTATGAACATACACCATCAGAGATTTCTTATTTGCTGATGACTGCTTTCTCAATGCTGGCTCAGACGCAGACCTGCAATGCAGCGTTGTAACGTTATCCACCTCCTGCACAAGTTTTGGTCTTACCATCAGTACCAGGAAGACTGAAGTCCAGCATCAGCGGACCCCTGGAAAGACCTATGTATAGCCCAAGTCACCGTCGTGGACAAAATACTTAACGTAGTGGACCGTTTCACCTACCTTGGCAACACACTGCCACAGAGCGCCTCTATTGACTACGACGTGAACCGTCATACTGGCAGAACCAGCGCAATTTTCGGCGGATTGTGTGCCAACATCTGAAATGGACAAGACATCAGATTCCAGACCAAACTAAAGATCTACACGGCAATTGTGCTCGCCACACTAATTTACGCATGCGAAACGTGGACGTTATACCAACACCGCTCCAGGAAGCTCAACCACTTTCACACTACAAGTCCCAGGAAATTACTCAACATCAAGTGTTAGGACAAGATTCCAGATATTGATGTACTCGCCCAAGCAGGTTTCCTAAGCATCCACATCATCCTGATGCAGTGCAATCTACGCTGGGGGGAAAGGTTGCCTTAGAGACTCTTATATGGCGAGCGACAACAGGGACAGCGATCCCTCAGTGGGCAGACTAAACGCTTCAAAGACAATCTAAAAGCTGCATTAAAAGCGTTCAACTTAAGCCCTAATTCCTGAGAGTAAACACTTGGCTTTCCTCGATGCACAAAGGTTCAGCGTTGTGCGAATCTAGCAGAACAGCAGCTGCAGAGCTGAAGAGGCAAGCCAGCAAAGCCCGTGCCACCAATCCTCCTGTAGATGTCCCACTCATCAACTGTCCGTTATACAATTGAACATGACGTGCAAGGGATGGCCTCATCAGCTTCCTGCGCACGTTTATAACAGAACCAGATCAGATGGTTGTACAATCAAATACTATTCACTGAGATTATTTATACAACACTCTAAATTTGGTCTGTAATACATACGTCTCCATAATAGTTGAACAATCATTCGAAGAAAATAGACCTATGTGCCGTAAACGATGCCCTCTGTTGAGACGTGATGAAATAGACACCCGACAAAATTGATCAGAAAAATACAGACGTCCTTGACATTATATAGAGGATTGACGCTTTGCAGTTTATATAAAGATACATTACCTTGTAACCACAACAGGTTGTAAACGCATATTTAATATAACAACAACCGATACAACTGTTCTAACATGAGTGAAGCATACAAATTGTATACAGATGTCATAGTCACCACGAATGCTTCCTTTAAATATTCCTGAAGCTGCAGCAAGATTAAATCATTCATGAACCAAACGAGCTGGCATTGTAAATAGAGCATCGCCCCCACTAATGTTACCACATTCGATCATGTCAATGAGCCCATGAGTATGAGTTGCGGTTACAAACGTTTATGGTAATATTGAAACGTATCTTAAAATTGTTCTAAATGCGAACTCTCCAAGGCAAGACGATATAACATTTTATACAATGCTGATTAAATTTGAATCGTATCGGTAAAAACGTTCTGGTAAATCCAGAGTTAAAATAAATATTGATTTTAGTGCTTCTGTCACTAAACCGCTCCGTTTTGTTGGTTATCCCCTAATCATCATAAACTTTAAACACACTAATATATATAAACGATGGAAAAATTTGAAAATAATCTCGATATGCTGGAAACAAATATAGCAACGCAGAAAAAACGTTGGTACAATATATCATGGCAGGTTGATAATTGACTGTTGACCGATGTGTTACAGTTTATCTGCATACTTTCCGAATCAAACCGTTCGGAAAACATAGTTACAAACCAGAAAAATCTATATTTAATTTGCATTGATTGTAAGTTAGCTTTTTCATTTGTTTTTTTTTTTTATTTCATTACACATTTTGTTTGAATCTGACATTGTATGCTGATCTTAACCTTGTCAAAAATCAAGTTTTTTTCCACTCGATTATTGATAATTTATATTATGTAGACAACTAATACATAGCTAAAATATTATTTCCGTGTTTGGGTTTAATATCAGGATCATTATCAATGACATTAAACACGTTTATTAGGGTATGTGTTTAGCTTATTGGGATCCATTTTCAATTTACCTGAGATACCTTGCATAAGCAAGGTTTTATATTATACTTTAACATTAAGGTGTTTCTAGACGTTTTTTTTTTCATTATGTATTTTGTTTTAGAATTGCTACTATGATGTCAAGAGCATTATATAATATTTGTACTGAAAAGTTGTTTTAATGCTTTGACATCTGACCAGAATCCAGCCGTCGTGTTTGCGGATAGTATTTGATTTGAAATTATTCAGATTATTTGTCTCTGGTAATACGAAGTGCTTTGATGACATTCGTAGATAAAGATATTTGCATTTACAGTGAAATCTAAACGAAGTATGTAATTACTGGATTTTGATCAAGACATATAATGATGGCACATCAACACTTCACGAGCCATGACACTTGCAGCATGAGACCTAATTAGGATTTGTACTAACGTTTATTTCGAAATTTAATTATTGGGACATGTGCCTGTAATTCTAAGATTGTTAGGATATATTTCACTGTATGAACGATTTTACAGTTTTACTTTGTTTTCTTGGGAAATAAAGTATTTGTTCAATTGTAAAATTGCAGATTCTTACTCGTTTATATTATTTATATTCAAATTATAGAATCGTAATAGCCAATAGTCCGTGATACGAATTTCTCTAAAATATTTCAGTATATTTTTTGTTTTTTATATTTAAACTCACCTTCATACTGATTTGTCAAACAAGAATCTTAAAATAAGACTTTAATTCAAATCCTACCCACGAACGGTTGCACTTCGCGAATACTCCAACTTGCCAAAAACTGAACCTTCTGAGCCAAAGAGGTCTATAACTAATCAAGAAATCAGAAATATTTAACTCAAAAATTTGGAAAAATAAATTACAATAAAATTGATTTGGTATTGAAAAGTAAGCCCTCGTTAGACTCTCATAAATTGAAGATGAAATTAAGAGTTAAGAAAGCTTGAACTTCAGAGCGAGAAAGAGGAGACATAAATGCGAATAGAAAAAGATGAGGATAGAGATACACAAAACGATTAGAAAAAGAGAAAAAGAAGATATAATAATGCCATTGAGAAATGCAATCTCTTGGTAAAAAGCAAATAATCTTGAAATCATATTTCAGACTGGCTTAACTTTTAGCAATCAGATTTCTGATAAGACGGATCAGAAGTACTTATCTCTTCCTACGAGTACTTAGTTCAAGACGAAAGGACGCGTTATTTCTGACCGCTTTAAAACTAGTACAAGTGTCACACATTCAAAATGTTTGTATGTCTAACGGGTCAGGATCACGGTACTACTAAACTTGTAATTGACACAGGAGTTTGTCTAATGTATTACCATGTGCTTTGCTTTTTCTGAAAAGTCTTCTTTATATGAGAGAATTTGAGTTTTAATTCAAGCAGTAGAGTACGGCTTTGTTAACGTTCTCTTCTTTTGTACAAATGTGTCCTCTGGAGTAGTGACTTCTTTATCACATTGTTGGTATTCTTTTATTTCTGTATTTGTTTTTAATGGTTTAACGCCATTTTTCAGCACAATGTAGGCTAAACATGGCGGCCAGTATAAATGGTGGAGGAAGAACCCGGACAACCTACGGAAAGAACCACCGACCCACGAGAAACTACTGGCAAGTTTTCTCACATAACATTTGCCAAATCTTAGACTCGAACACACGCACACAGAGGCGAGATGGCAACGATACGTAACGGACTCGGAAACTCGGGACCCCTCTTTTATTTCTAGGGAATGATTTAGCTCGATATAAGGTTTTGGTTTATTATATGTAACAGACAAGTCTTATTTGGATCAAAAAGTCGATCCAATTCACAAAATCCCTGATTTATATATACATCGTTTGTGTTGTTTCTATAATGATGGCAAAGAACGCCCTTGATAATGAGGTTGATCAGGGACGTATTCCTTTACCTGCCATAAGTATTGGTAATGTTTTTGATGTGGTCATATTTACTCCAAATTTGGATCAATCAAACGGGATTCAACACAGAGGTGCTCCTTTTCAATCTCATTCTCTTTTATTCTTTATTTCACGTGTGGAACATGAAGGACATTATTACATGTCCTGTTGGTTTTAGTGAGTTATTAGTGAAACAGATGCCCCAGAGTTAGCCATTTGTTATTTTGTTAAAACCAGAGACCTTATAAAAAGTGACCAACTGAGATAGCTGTAGTTACCCATGTTCGTTAAACTAAAAAATTGTAGATCCATAGTCACATGGCTATAGAATTAAGTGTCTAGTCAATGAAATCAATTGGTTAACTATTTAGGAATGAATTAGACTGTTCACAACATCTTAAAGCTCTTTTATGTTATTATATTTACTGATTTTCCGTTTGCTTCTAACGATTGCTTATCGTATTACACCCATGAAAATGTAAGTCACATTTACTCATTTATTGGCTTAGTCAAAGAATATTGATTACGGTGATCTTCTTTCAAGTATCAATCTCTTTATTATAATCAGGGTAAAAAACTGCAATCACTTAAACATGAAAACAATCCTGAAATCTCCTGTTATTTATGTGCCATTAGCGAATATGAAGCCTTCTAAGCTACCTGTGTTTTCAAACACTCACACATCTTGTCACACTAGTCTAATAGTATACAAATCCAAGCCGAAGATACATAAGGCTCATATATAAGCTGTCGCTGTATCTGACTATCCATTTAGTAGAACAATGGCATAATGTTTCATAACCGTAACTAAGGATAAGACAGTTAAGCAATACCTGTTAACCATAATAGTTTTGTCTATACGATTCCAGATAGGGAAATAATGAAACTAAAACAATAGTAAAGACTTACAAGCTTATATGTGTATACAACTTTACCAGATGCAACTCCATTTGAAGAATAATTCAACTATCACAATACTTTAAAAGCCTAAATGATTTGGTAACAGATTTTACTTACCAAATATGTTCAAAATGAACAGTTATTTTATCAAATGTTATGTCAAGAAATTGTATAGAGTTATGGATGAATTAGGCACCAGATATTTCGTGTATTTTGTATATCATCTGAAAGACAAGGTACCTTAGAAAGATTTCATTAAGTTTTAAAAATAATACTCTGACATATTTTTCTGATACCTTACACAATTGACATGAAGGTTCTGATATCCTATTGTTGTGTGGTATGGAATCAGTTCAGGGGCTCAGTTCCTTTTAACTAATAAATATACGTGACTCTTTGAATCTGTGGAAGAAGAATGTCTTTCAAAGGAAGATACAGAAATTATTAATCTAATTCATTGGCTCCAATTTATAATACTATATCATATCATATCATATCTTAATGTATTTAGGCAGCCATAAATGTTTGTCAGCTTATTTTTAATTAAATATAGAGTAAGAGAAAGGAAGATACTCATAAATGTGTATTTGATAACGATATTTTTTATTTTTGAATGTCTAACATAACTGATCCGATGTGAGTTGCACGTAACCTGCTTTTCATTTATGAAAGAAATTTGATTTTCATGTATTCATGTATTGACTCTATCTGAGAAGACTGGTATACTGGCGGTTGCCAGAGCCTAATGTACAACTCGTCTATCCGAAGAAACTGGTACACACGTGTTTGTCGGATCTTAATATATAACCATAGTTACAGGTATCACACGTGTACCGATCAGTACAGCGATAACAGTTATCCACTCCACATGCTGTAAACAAAAATAACAATAATAATGGTAATAATAACAAGAAGAAGAAGAAGGAACAAAATAGATAATGATGATTATGATAACCACGACGATACTTGTGAGGATTATTATGGCTATTAATGAAAAAAACAATTTCAAATCGTATACCTACAACGGCATGTAAAAAAGATTTATTAAAATAATCAATATCAGGTTGAGATAACAGCCAGTAATTAATAATAATAATAATAAGAAGAAGAAGAAGAAGAAGAAGAAGAAGAAGAAGAAGAAGAAGAAGAAGAAGAATTAGAACACATACGTGACAATGAGGAAAATTACGCTAATGCAGACATACAAACAAACCAAACATGTTGTACATACCTGTACATAGCCTGGTTATTCCTGAAGAACAAAACTGCCCCGGAGGACAGCCGGGAAAGCAAGTCAGTCTATTGTTTGGACTAGAAATATACACATAATAATTAAACATCCACGTACTCCTCATCTGTATAATAAAATCGTGACTAAGAGAGACTATGTCATATATCTAAATAACGCCGTGTCTGTATGCGTCATAGATAGATAGATAGATAGATAGATAGATAGATAGATAGATAGATAGATAGATAGATAGATAGATAGATAGACAGACAGACAGACAGACAGACAGACAGACAGATAGATAGATAGATAGATAGATAGATAGATAGATAGATAGATAGATAGATAGATATACAGTTTAATATTTGTATATTTAAAAGGTTTATCATATTACATAATGTTATTATCATTGTTCAATTAAGGCAACGAAATTCTACTGATTGCCTGGAGAATAGGAATATTTACTATATCCCTCTTTATAAGGCTCTTTGCCTTTAACTATTACTACAAATATTTGAGGCCATTTTAGGACGGACTACCCTAAAAGAATTGGGAATAAAGTCAAGCATTTCTGAATATGGATAATATAGCCTTCGCGGTCTCCATCGTATTGTGAATCATGCCCTGATAAATGCGTTAATCGCCGAACAGGAACTACACTACCAAAAACACCTCAAAACTGAAATCTATTGGTATCAGTCTAATGGATGACTAGTTGGTTATTCTGCAATATGGAATCCGCCTTATATGCAAGAGTGTCACATCTGTTCAACGAAGAAATGTCGACATAATAAACCTGTGTCCATACGTAGAGAACGTTTGGCATAACAAACCATGGCATTTGATCCAATAAAATTGCTCGAAGGATGCAATTATGAATTCCATGTCAACTAATACAAACATCCGGTCAGTTTATGTTCATCCAGTAATCACATATACACTACAGTAAATGCGAAATTTATTTATCCAGTAGTCATTGTTTCACATAAATACCCAACAACTTTCAGTAGTAAAACTGTATTATTTTGTATTTTAACATTGGTATACAGATCGTCAAACCTAAATGAAATGTTACATCTCGTGTAACATTTATATAAGTATTCTGTGTTGCAAAATCTTGATTCTTTAATTAAATAATATATTTATTTAGACAGAAACATGGTTTTTCAATTATATTTTGCAAAATTAACATACGTCTTTAAATTTTATTGGTTCAAAAAATGCAACAACAAAAATAATCTACAAGTTTTTCGAAATAGTGGAAATGAGAGTTGTTTATGACAGAATTGTATCTTCTTGCTCTAAATTTCAATTAAAATAAATTACAAATATGATCAACAGAATCTCATATGGGCATTAATTTAATATTAAAATTACGAAGCTCGTTCAATAACTTGAATTTTCAATAATTATATGTTTGAGGCCCCTATTAACAATGCACTAAGCTACTGTCCACGTGACTGTGTAATATATATAATTATCATCCATTGACGTACTATCAGAATACAGACTGTAAGCTAGATTTAAACCTAAACGTGGCACTATATTCTTTTTTAAATCTTAACCGATCACAATTTGATTAGGAGCCCAGGTGGCAAAGTAGTCTAAGGCACCCGTTTCTCCAGATTGTTGACATCATTCGATTTTCCTTCTGAGTTCGAGTCGTTCGTTTGTAGGATCGTATTTCAGTTGCATCCCGTGGGTCAGTAGTTGTACTCAGGGTGTTCCTGCGTTCTTCCTAATCCAAACATACTAACCAACATGCATAGCCTATTTTGTGCTTAAAATGGCGTTAAAACGATAACAAACACCAACACATTTATTGCATGCAAAATATACAATAAGCTTCGGTTAGTTTGTGTTCGAATATTGCATTGAGTTTTAAACGTATTGCAGCCATAAACTAGCAACAACATTTCTAAAAGGTGATAATAGTCTTAGCAGGTACATGTAGCAGTTATGGGGTTCTTGTTAGTCAGTCAATTCGATGAAGACCTTCGTAATCAAAAAAGGGTTTGAAGCGCTGGTTTTGTTCTGTGCGTACGCAAGGGTCTGATGAAGGAAACACTTGCACGGAATGTTAATTTGCATAAGGAACTGGGGAGGGGGGGGGGGGGGTTCTGACATCTTTTGGATTATTAATTACACGTGCTTTGCTGACTTGCCTCTCCAGTTCTACATCTGCTGTCCTGCTAGATTTGCTGTTTGCTCCCAGTAATCAAGATTTATATTCAAAGCTTACAATACAGCTATCAGATTCCTTCCAAGCATTTCTTCTGGCCCCCGGAGATCGCAGTTCCTGCTATAGTGTGCCACAGAAGAAGAGTCTCGTACACATTCGGTGGTCTGGCATGCGTACAACATATCCAGCCCAGCGTAACATCAGGATTGTCCGTATGCTGGAGAGACCTTCTTAGGCAAGGAGCTCAGTGTCTGGAACTTTTTCCTGCCTCGTGATGTTGAGAATTTTGATGAGAATTGTTGTGACAAAGTGGCTTAACGTAGTGTGGCCCGTAGAACTTTAGTTTCGTTTGGATGCGGATGCCTCTTATATTATAGGCAGCGGCATACAATCTGCCAAATATTGCGCTGGTTCTGGCAATGCTTAATAGTGACGCTTTGTGACAGTATGCTGCCACGGACGATAACGCAGTTCACTACGTTGAGCTTTAGGCCGTTGAGGGTGATCCTAGGTTCAACATAGTGCTTTCCAGCCCCGGATCATGCAGGAATGCTGATCTCTTGGTGAGATCAAATATTGTGCAGGATTTGGAGAACTTGTCAATGCTGCATCATAGGTCGGCTTCTTGGTAAGCACTAATGTCGCAGTCATCAGCAAAACTGAAATCATTGATGGTGTCTGGTATAAACTTGGTTTTCGCTTGACGCCTACTGTGACTGAATAATTGTCCTTATTTATTTTACCTGATGCCACCGCCAACTTCTCCGTCTCTGTAAACACCGTGTCGACGGTCTCCATTAATAATAGTAGTAGTATTAGCACAAGCAGTAATAAAAGTATAAGCAGGATCAATAGTAAAATTAGAAGTAGTAGAAGTAACAAAATAAGAACCAATATTAGTAATAGTAACAAACTAACCCTTGTATTAGTGTTAGTTGTAGAAGTATTAATAGTATCATGCTAGCAATAATTGTAATACTAGTAGCACATTTAGTAGTAGCGGAAGAAGCGGTACTATATGCATAATCATTAGTAACAGCCAAACTTCCATTTGACATACAGAAGGCGTATTAAGGCTATAACTAGTTGTTACAGTATAGCGGTATTAGCACAGTAATTGTCGATGTTATTGTATTAGTAATTACACCCGTAGTGGTATTAGCGCACTCATGCTAGCCGTACTTGTACTAGCGGTGGTTGTGGTGATGTTGGTGCCGGTCTTATTGTCGGACTAAAAATGGTCATTTTGTCAATTGGTGAAGTTAGGTGTATATTGTAATTGCTGTATTCTTACTCACCCGCGCAGAGAACACCATCCTGGCATGCACTTGCCCAGGGGACATCCAAGTTTATATAAACACTCTGTCTCCATACATCCCATCGGGCATGCTGACCAGCAGAGAGAAAACGGCCATAAAATGTGCAATCAACCAGAGAGACAGACAGAACGAAAGAATGAAAGAGATGCACTGTACATTCAATATTGAGTTTAAATCCTGATCCTTCCCCACCCTCTTCTTAAGACGTCTGTTTTGCATATCTTAGTTTTCCTCAAGTTTTTGTAATGTCTGGTTCTGATTTCATAAAGAAGTAGATACAATAACATGAATTTTATATATATATATATATATATATATATATATATATATATATATATATATATATATATATAGTAATTGTGCATCAATAATCGCATAACTGGCTTCGATTCCTCTTCGTGGATCTGTAACTTACGAAAATGTCGATGTGTCACGGCATTGTGTATGACTGGTATCAATATGAATATGTGGTCATAAATGTACTCGGGTTACGCTGCCGCGTACAGCATCACTGAGGGTGGTTTTTTTTTATCGGATCTAGTTATTTCGAAATGGTGAGCGAAACTCAGTGCATGCTGCATGTGCGAATTGCCTGCATTTTAAAAGTCTTATGTACCTAGCTGCGCATATCGGTCATAGCTAGGGTGAATGATAGAGCAAATTCTCATTCAACATTACATTACAATCCAGTCTTTTTAGGAAACATCTCGCTTTAAGGAAGCAAATTTCCAGCAAAAGAGGTAAAATCGATTTAAGATTTTTTTTTCTTATCGCTATTCGTTTAATATGACATAATTGTTTCAGATATCAGATGTTTTAGTATTTATTCTAAATTCTACAGAGAAAATACCTAGGTTATGCAGCGCCATTGTATTAGTAACACTATAGTCTGTATCGATATTTTTTGTTGTACCTGAACAAACAAATTGAGTTTAATTATCCGCTGCATGCCTTGAACGTTTAATGTACACGGATAACTAATTCATGTGCGCGCATGCGCAACATATATGAAGGTATAAGTACTTAACCGTGTCATACGTATTACACTGTTTGGTTGTTTTAATTTTAGCTGACTGTGGGGTCCTTGGGTGATCGTGCGGCTGGTCTATGATGCCTGTGTTGTGTTGCCATGTTGTAGTAACGTGTGCTGTCCGTGGGTGATCGTGGGGCTCCTCTATGCTGCCCGTGTTGTGGTGCCATGTTGTAGTGAACGTGCGCTGACCGTGGGGTACGTGAGTGACCGTGTGTGGGGCTTGTCTATGCTGCCCATGTGGGGTGCCGTGTATGGTACCTTGTGTATACTGCCTTTGCTTATGCTGCCGTTGTGTATGCTGCGTTACATGTATGTATTATATATAATTGGGTGATGTGAAGTCGCAGAACCTGTGGGGTTTCTTGCGACGTATACGCTGTGTTTTGGTAAGGTTGGTTCGGAAGAGTGTACTGGTGTTCTCAAATCGAGGGACCTAGGCTTCGCGACCATCGTGTCTGTGTTGAATGTAAGGGATCTCGAGGGATCCTTTAGACAGGGTGGAAGGGGACCATGCGTGGCGACTCCTCCACCATTGACTAGAGCGGATGGAACCGGATATAAAACTTGGACGTCAAATGGACGCAACGATAGTTGTAAATTACGTGTTCCATATTATTGGTATTACCATCTGAGCAAATATTACCCATTTATGTATTAATTTCGTTTTTTGAACGATTAACTCATAATTTCATATTTTCATTTCAGTTTCGATATTTGAACGATAACTCGTAATATTTCACCTTTTTATTTCAGTTTCGTTATTTGAACGATACATTCATGAAGTCATAATTTCATATTTACATCTCAGTCTCTTTATTTGAACGATATATTTATAAATTCATATTTACATCGCAGTTTCTTTACATGAACGATAAAATCATAATATACTTGCCTCTGCTTTGGTGACTCGTTATATGAACGATATAACCATAAGTACAGGCATTTACTTCTGTCTCGTTATACGGGCTATATATATTTGTAAATTCGTACATATATTTGTATTTAGAGTATAGGAAAGCTCGGAGATTTGAAGCTCGTGCAAGCTCGAGCTCGATAATATTGTCGAGCTTGAGCAGTACGAAAAATAATTCTCTAAATTTTATTTAAACATCATTCATGTTAATATAACAGTATTTCATAAAGACAAGAGCATGCAGAGATTTATCCAATAAATTGAAGTTGAAACACCCCTTCTCTTAGTCAGTCGCAATCATAATAGTCGGAATTATTACCTTAGGAGAACCCAGCGATAACGGTTGCAAGGCAAAAACGTCCGACCACTGGTCGATCAACACATCGGGAAGCGTAGGCAGTGTTTGTCTGTAAAGCCGCTCATCAATTAATTATCGCACGGGTTTATCCAGTCCAATAAGGGTCTCCCTAAACACAGTAATGGACAGTAATGGGATGTAATGGGCTGTAATTGACAGTAATGGGTTGTAATGGACAGTAATGGGGACAGAAAAAAAAGAATATTGCGAAAGAAATTATAGTGATGTATATAGTATTTTGATTGTAAGGACTTGAATACATAAATCACAAATAACAAATGTTGTGATATTGTTTTATTAGTGCACATAATATGCTTTAATTAAAATAATGCCAAAACCGTTCTAGTCTGACCCCGCTCAGCTATCGTCCTTTTTCTCTGGTGAGGTTTTTTCCCTCCTGAAGGTGTCTTTGGTATAGTGATTTTACCATTTGTCGACCTTACTGTTAACTTATTTATACCCTTGTCTTTGAGAAACTTTCTAAATATTGCTTGTCGTTCAGTTTGTTTCATTGACACCAAACGTCAATAGAAACTCTGTGATGCATATAATTGGCTGCCAGCGTGAAATTGCCTCCTCCAATCAATGATATTTCGGCGTCTTTATACTAGGAACTGACAATAGATTGTAGTACGTCTATCAAATCGGATATATTTTTTGCTTCCAGTTGGTTCCAATCTTCATGATATTATTCGCAGACTCTGCATTATTTTTCCAGTGGGCATCAACATTTTTTACCCTCGCAGGATAGTTAACATGGTCCTTCATTATTGGTAGCATTCGTTTTTCGAAGTTTGGCTGGAAACCCATCGCTTTTTCCGAAATGACATCTGTTGCATGTTTTATTCTGTCTTCAAATACTACTGAATTACCTGCTTGTGCAATTCCTTCGTCACCGAAAAGGGTGTTTAAAACTGATTTTATATCTTGCACGTTGACGCCGACCCTATTTTTTAAATAACCAGTGACATTTTTCTTCAAGTGAAGTGTACAATCTGTGTCACTCCAGTGAATGACCGATTTAAACTTTTACGAATCGCACTTTCGTCATCTGAGCCGACAACCATGTTTTTTATTTCTTCATCTCTGAAATGACTGGCAATTTGTGAGAAGAAAGCATTGTAAGTTTCAAAGTCAGACTTACCATGTAGAAAGGATGGACCGAAACAAATAGAAGACTCTCCGGTATCGGTCCGTAAAAATGCTTGGTTGAAAACTGTTGATGTTAAGTACATTTCTCCAAGACTAAATGTTCTGTCCACACCTAATACCATTCCATCCATCGTACAACAGAATCGTTTAATATCCTGTATCTGTGCGTCAGTGTACAGTATGATGGATGGACCAGAATCAACGTGTCGGACAACTCTAATGAAACGGTGCTGAGAATAAACTTTACTTTCTACATTAAGAATGTGGTCGGCCAGATTTCTGTTGTAAACGTCTTCGGCCGGTTGACGTTCTTGTCTTTTTTGTCTGTGTTTAATGTTTTGGACAACCTTGATATTTCTGGGAATGTCATAAACATAGTACAGTGGACAATTGGTATTTAGACTCTGAATTGAAACTCCTAATTACCAACTGTAAATAAAACAAATATTATCAACATCAGTTTTCTTCCAAAATAAAACACTTCAGTTATGCAAGTGTTATTAATCGTTGCTATAACGCCATGTTTTTAAACTTAAACTGCACACCCCTCCCACGCTTCAAATTTATATTCAAATATCCCATGCAGGTAGAACACTTTAAGTGTCTAGATTATATTAGTTCAGTTGCATGCTGTGTTGAAATCGACATGCTTAAAGGTTGGCAAATACGCATTTAAGTTAATTCATTCACCAAACATAAGTCATATTTACCAATTCCATTCGAAAAGGTCAATCTAAATATTATAGAATCTACTGTGTGAGGGTGTTATTTTTTAATTAAATAAAGCGGTACATCACAACACACTACACAGCACATTTAGACCCATTAGTTAGGCAGTACGGAGAGGGCTTTATACCACTGGCAACTTAAGCTGTACAGCGATTTTTAAAAAAAAAAACGCTAAAAAAATGACTGAAGATACTGTATGCATGCATAGTGATTAGACAAAACACGTTAGAGAAAATTACTTACGATACGTATACATGTAAGCAGGTTCCAGACATGTTGCAGCTAAACACAGCGAAAATAATGAAACTAAACTTCCCTTCATCTTGGATGCCGCAGGTAAACTCGCCCTTAGTCCGCTAAAACCTAGTTATATATATATATATATATATATATATATATATATATATATATATATATATATATATATATATATATATATATATATATATATATATATATATATATATTATAAACACACCTCTAACTGCACAATTGGATAAAAACACGACATAAACGGGGTGGTCACCGGGTTCCAGATTTCAGATGAATCACAAGTGTTCTATTAGCGAATGATCAAGTGATGTGAAACTATCGTCTGGCCATGTATTAATGGCATGGTCTATGCTATATATAAACGGGTGTCTGGTTAGACTATGAAACTATGCAGTATAAGTACATGCATGTATTTTCTAATCTTCTTGTATGCATTATTGTAAATCAATGCTTGCAAGAGCTACATTCATAATTATATAATTTTATATTGTATTCCACAGCCGTAAATGGTTGCTTGCAAATACTTATATGTACTCACCTACTGCGACATTTTATCGTGCAGTTCGGTAATTAATGAACCGATTCGGCAGTCTGTTGTATGGCAAACGCTATGTAAATTATTAGTGGTTTTGTATATTCTGTTTATAAACTTGATATGTTACAATTACATCTTTCCAGCTGCTGTTTTCGTACAGTTTTGGTCTTGCAACATTGTAAATACAACATTTAATCAGTATTGTCTTTGTTGTACAACTGGTCTCGCCATCTGTTGTCATAATAACATACTAGATTTTAGCATGGCATTATGACAACATATGACAATCTAAATTTATTAAGTTCCTGTACTATAGTTAATTGTCCCCACAGAACATTACGGCATTCACTGTGCGTCGATAATCATTGTAAATCCTATTTAGTCTCCTTTAAGGTTTATGCAAACAACGAAGTTGTAATCGTTCTCTAAACAACGTGCTTTCTTGAAGATGAGAGAGAGAGAGAGAGAGAGAGAGAGAGAGAGAGAGAGAGAGAGAGAGAGAAATGCACCAAAACTGCATAGTTCGTTACGTTGTCGAAATTGTATATATGTATCATGTGATCGATACGCTTGCTGTTAGTAGAGTCTAAGATTTTAAATTCAGCAAGAATGAACAAGAGAAAAACTGATATTCGGTAATTATACAATGCTGGATTGTACTGATCACTGCCATTCTTAAGGCTGGATGATTCAGTGTTATTGTATACATGTATACTGGGTATGTGAGAGTGATTTCGGACAGTTTTATTCTAGCCCCATGCCTTTCAATACAATAGGTAGAACTCCATAATCTGTTGGCCGTCGAATTTTTAAATAAGAAGCAGCAGAGAGGAAAAACAGACTTTCTCTAATTGGGGTATATTTTAAGCAAAATATTCTAAGGCTCCATTTGCCAAACTGAGACTTAACAATTTTAGAGTTCTGTTTGTCAAACGGAGCCTTCCTCAAGGGTAAAAAAAAAAGACGCCATTTAGTTGACGTTCACCTCCTCGGCTGCTAATGCGCTAACTAAATATTTGATCAAGTCCTTAAGATTTCACAAACAAACTAATTTGTAAAACCTCACCTCGTAAATCAATCAGATTATTAGATTGGTCAGTGAGTTTGAAATTAATTCTCGTTAACAAATTATTATGACATCGCATATAGACTAGATTAGTTGGGTCTTCAATAATTAGAAATCCTGGAGGAGCCGTTGGTGCAAATGAGTATAAAATATATCCTTGCTGAGCTTGATTTGATTGTTCGAGATTTATTTGATAATTTCCTTCGATAACATCACATACTAAATTGAGCGCAATCACCGTTGAAATATTCACATTGTTCGGAGCAATATGTCTACCGCCACCTTCTGGATCATTATTATATTTCAGAATATTTGCTGTAGAATTCTTCAATTTTTTCCAATTATCGTGGATTCTTTTGAACCCAATATCAATAGCATCGTTAAGTTGTTTCTTTAGTTTATCCGGGTTATATCCAGGGATTTTAGATGTTTGAATATCCTCTTTTGGGATATTGAATTCTACCGCAAACACTTCTTTATAAATTTCATTCATTAATACTTCTTGAATAATTTTCGTATGAAATGTTTCCATATCGTTGATGATTTTGTTACCTGTTTGTACTACACTAATAAACTCGTTTTGGGTGAGAGAGCTGGATTTGATGGATATTAACAATAATGAAAAATCATTATTCATCTTTGTTAAGTTTTCTTTGATTAGGTGGGTGTAAAATATCATATTATTTTTATTGTCGTATCCTATAAATTTGGGAGAAAAATCTTGATAACTTTTTATTGGATTATCAGGTTTCATCTTGTCTGTGACATAATCGGATTTCTTAGGTTCGGGTGGAAAATCCTTCGAATTTTCTCGCGAGTTATCCGGTGGTAATTCAGGCCATCCTAACACGGATCTTATAGAACTCTGATAAATATCTACAACGTATCCTTCTGTATTTATCTCGATAGCGGATGATAATGTTGGTTCGTGAACTGTTATAGCGATTTTTGATTCTTTTCCAGTGAGAGATTTTATTCTTCGTTGAAATTCAGCATTGATCTGTTCGATTTGATATGACCCAGTTGGTATAGAAACAACCTGCCAATCTGGTGTTCCGTCTTCACGATTCTTGTTTGCAAATACCAAGGAATTATTCGGTTGTTGACCACCAAATGCTACCGATCTGATATTAGGCCAGCTATGATATACTCGTAGTTTTGCTAGCGCGATCTCGCTCACGGGAACAGGAATTGGAAAATTAACACTAAATTCGGGATGTGTTGAGGTTATTGATATCGTGCTTGTTTTCACTGGTGTTGTATTTGTTACTATTTGTTGAAGTAGTTCTTGCGACGACATTATTATTATTATTCTGCTCTAATTTCAGCATTGTTGATCTATACAATTGAGTCATAGTTGAAAATTCGCTATCTGATATTGTTGTGTCATCCAACGACGATGATATCAATGAGGATAATTGTGAGTAACTGGTAGATGCAATATGATATTTAATTAAATAATCATGTAGTTTACTCTGGCTACACGATGATAGTTTTTTTGTGATCCCGGTTAATATACCAGCGATTGTAGCCACTGCGGAAATAGCGATTGGAACTACGACCGGAGCAATCATTGTAACCGAAGATAGTATTATTCCAGCAGCAGTGATTACTCCTGACACCGAGTACACGGTGATATCAACTGTGGTTATTCTTCGTTTGTATTTTTTGATTTTTATTTGATACTCCTCACAGAGAGAACTGAGTTTAGTTTGATATTCTCTGACTTGATCATAGCGATACTGATTCGATGATGGAGTCATTTTATTTTAAAAGCGTTAGTATTTTTAATTTAACTGTTTACTTAAATTCGCTACGAATTCTACGTACCACGTTACTGAACTCCTGACTAGATTATCATCTGTATTTTTTATCGTGAATTGTTCAGTTGTATCCTTGTCGATGATCGTTGATATTGTATTATTGACTCCAGATGAACTCGACGATGATATATTAAACTGATTCGGTGATACTATTGTTAATCGATAAATACCCTTGACTGCTGCGGTGATATCTAGTTTGTTATCTTTAGGTGTCCACGTATATGATCCGTGTTGAATCGTGTATACTACGTTAATGATAGATTTATCATGAGGAATTTTTACTTTTTCAATGACGCTTATCATTCTTATTGCATCCGTTAAGATATTATTAGTGGTCGTTTTAAGTTCATCGATGGATTTTTTAATATCGGGAAGTGTTATTTCAATTTTATCAAATGAGCTCCCAATAAACTTGTCTATGAGGTTTTTACGAAATGTCATAAATAATTTCGTGTGTTTTTCATATTCAGATTGAAGAGTTGCTAGTTCTAATATAGAATCTTTTATTACGGTGAGTTTTGGTTCAGTCACCGGTGGATTTCCAAAAAATTCTAGTATGGGTTTGTCAATTTTGTTAATTGTATTTCTTTGTGTTTCACTAAACTGGTCAAATACAATTATATGATCATCATACTTATCATTAAGCGATTTCAATGAATTCACTGTGTTATCATATGTTGCTAATTTATCCGTAATTGTTGAAACAAGTACACCTGGTTTGAGTTTACCCCCATCAGAAAATAACGCGATAGTATCCTTTGCTGCGTCTCGTTGTTTAACCAAAATATCATTAAGAGAGATATTACTACTTTTCAACTTACCCTGACGATCTTGAAATACAACTATTTCACCGGGATCAACATTTGTTAGGTTTAATATTTCGGCTATTTCATCTTCGATTAATTTTTTAACATCCTTGTTATCAACGGTTTCAACTCCATTATCAGGTTTCTTCAGCGATGATAAAGGTCGTCCCCAAATATCAATCATTATTATAGAAATCTTTTTATTATTCAAATCCTATGGATTTCTAATCCGAGAAACGCTAGCGTTTCTACCGCTAGTATACTCATTTACTACTATATGAGGTGGTTTCGAAAATCTTTTGGATATAGCATCAAGTACGTTTAATACTTCATTACCACATATTGGTGGATCAAGCATTGTTTGTGTTGGTAACGTAGAATACCAAGTCTTCATTGGAAAATCTTTTATATAACGCATAAATTCTTTCGGCGGCGCTAATCCATATGAGTCAAAATAAATAATCCCACGTGGATCAATCGCGTATGCAACCCAGTGAGTTCCAGGTCCGGAGCTGTTATCTAAATTAATAATACCGGTTTCAACATCATTTGGTTGTGCCGGTAACTGATCTCTCATAAAAACCCCTCTGAAATTTTTTATTTTTAATTTTTTAGCGGTATCAATTAAATCAAAATTGGACATAGGAATCGCAGATTCCCGAACTATATCGTTCCTGGAATTCGAAGACCCTTTCCGCTGTACCATGAACTCGGGGTTCCTGGTAGTCTTAGACCCTTTCCTTTTTTTTTATACCCCTTTCCAGTTGCCTTTTTCAACGCCATTCCTGCTGCGGTACCAATAGCTCCTAATGCTGCTGCCTTCGCTACCGCTGGGGCTGCTGCGGCAATCAACCCTGGAATCAACCCTAACAACGGGAATATACCACCAGTCTTTTCCATATTACGGATCGCACTTGTAGAAAGAGTAACCTGAACTCCTTTTTTTTCTTTCAGTGCTTTATTAAAATGATTAGTTTGAGTTTTTGTCAGCGATAGTTTATTCCCTCCGCCATTCATTTGATTAGGTTTCAGCGTTATTGTGGTTCCACATTGCTTAGCTGATTTGGATTGTAATTTTTTTATTTGACCAGGTGTCAACGTAACATTGATATTACTATACGACATTATACAAAACAGGTTGATTCTAAATCGCGAGTCATTTTTAAAGAATTTTGGATTAAGAAAATCTTACAGATTTTCCACTGGTGCATCTACTAGTCTCATTCGTCCACCAACACCTTCGAGTATCATTGATTTATCACTAAGAATAACAGCAACTGCTCTGTAATTAACAACATCACCAGCAACAGCACCAGGAGGAGGAGCAACAGGGTGAACACCAGGATGTACACGAGCTCGGAAGTGTATATCAACTACGGACTGTTTCATCAAGTCAAGATGTTCTAGGGAAAAGTAATAAATCGGATACAGACCTTTAAAATCCAATTGTGATATTTGTAGACCAGTATCTACATTTTGATCACGTCCCATAAATGATAGCAATCGATGATAAACACGTGCAATATGATTGGTTTCATAATTAAGTTGTATATCCTCTGCTGGTTCTTGTTGTCCGTTTATTTTCAGCGAGACTTCACTACATCCTAGTTTATCAAATATCATATGACTTCTTTCTTGATTGTTTAATCTCGTAATATCCTGTAGAGCAACAAATATATGCCGTGGAGCTGAAACACCCTGTCGTGCTGCCAAATGCCATGTAAATGTACCATCAATATTAGAATCCATGGTATCTGTGGACGTTGTCAACCAGCTTAATAATCTCTTTCCCCCTTGATCCATAAATGATAGCAACCGCGGTTCTACTGACAATGATGGAGTCAACACTGGCATCCACAATGTTAGTTTTGATAAAATGACTTTACCATCGGCAATGCCATCAGCGCGCCAGATTGCATTATTATCAGTACCCTTTCTCACTAGTGCTACAGTATGCTTTACTCCATAAATAACCTTTCTGACGTTTCTACAAAATCCAAATATATGATGTAATGGGATTGCACATGAAAATTGTCTGCGAACTCCTTGTAACGTTGCCACTCGTGTTGCAAATCCTAGGTTGTAATTAGGATTACCATCTACAACTAAATCTTCAATAGCACCAGTAGTATCAGGAGCAGCAGCATTAGCAGAAAAGTCGGCAGCAGCACCTCCAACAACAGCAGGAGCAGCACGATTTCGTGGTCTTCTTTTTATATACTGAACGCCATTAGCATTATCAGTAATATCCTTCGTGAACATCATAGATGGACCCGCTGATCTAGTATAATCATCAGAGTATCTTGCTAGCCCTAATATTGTTGTTGCTACATCAACTTCACGTTCAATAGATTCGATTTCTTTTCCATCAATGAGATATCTTGCGCTTTCAAATAATGCCATAATACCATTATTAACAAAACCAACTTGTAAATTAGGCCCATATACTGTATTAAGTGGAATATTTTGTACGAGTTCACCTTCGACTTCAATAAAAGCTTCAGCTGGTAAAAAGTATTTACTGGTATCATGAACTTGAAGTTCAATTCTTCCACGAAGATCAGGTTGTACTGCGTGATAAGCAAAAAATTGATAATCACGTACAGAAGTATCTTTAAGTACTGGGGCTTCCATGTCAAATGCAACATCAGGGTTCTGTTTGAACATTTTTTATTATATATCCGATGGTCTAAATCAAAAATTCTGAAAGAATTCTGAAGGAATTTTGAATTGAAAACCCCAGGAATTCATTTAGAGAAAATCGATTTTGATCAGATTTTTTATCCTGTGAGGCTAAAAATATATTGTTTCATCGAATTTTCGATGTTTTTTTTATTGATTTTGTATTGTTTTTTGGCTAATCCGTCGACATAATTTCATGAAAATCGATTTTCTCTAAATGAATTCCTGGGGTTTTCATCCTCGATTTTCATGAAATTTTGTCGATGAATTGCATAAAAACACTAGAAAAATGAGTAAAAACACTAGAAAAATGGTAAAAAAAGTAAAAAATCTAACAAAATTAGCAAATTATAAATATTTTATAATATAAAAATAAATATTTAGTTGGGTGTATTTTAATAATGATGATGAAAATATCTGATAATGAAGATAACGTAAGTAGAATCACAAGTGATTCTGACATTAATGTTTCTGATACAAGTGATTCTGACACAAATATTTCTACAATAACCATAACAACTGAGCATCCTATTCAAATAAATAGAATCACAAGTGATTCTGACACAAATATTAGAAACACTAGTGTTTCTACAATAACTATCATAATTGGAAATCCTGTTCAAATAAATATTTCTGGAAATACTTGTATTTCTAACGTTTCCGGCGAATCTTCTTAAAACCACTTCCCGAAAGCCCACTTCCCGGAAGCCCACTTCCGGCTATCATATTTGCTGTTATATTATCCTGGGCGTTAGTCATTAATGATTGTAGTTTTTTATCCACGGCGTTATTTATTATTTTACTAACCTGTGTAGGCATTACTGCAGTAGATGGCAGTGAAGTCATTCCGACATTAATGTTTCTAATGCTAGCATTTCCACGTCGAAAATCACTTCGTGATTTCACTAACGCTGTTAGTTTATCCCGAGCGGCTGAAAACGCCTTACTAGCAAGATCACCAACAGTGTTAATACCCTTATCTCGGATAACATCAATTGCTTTCATTGCTGCCTGTTTTGCAAACGGAGCCACTTTTGGAGCCATTCTTGAAAATAATCCCATTATAGTATTACCGAGACCATCTCCATAGTATACTCGGTATTTTGGTAATCGTGAGTTTACCACGTAGACGTTAGTTGGTTTATCATGGTTGTAGTGTATGATCATTCTCTATATAGAAGTATTATACTTCTAACACTAGTGTTTCCAAATGCTAAAGCATTTCCAAATATTTAGTCACTGTGGTAACCGTAGAAATTCGAAGAATTTTCGGCTAACTCCTCAATGAAATTTCTATATGTTGCAATATCCATGATACCACCTTGAAATAATCTCCTACAGATATCAGCTGCTTCATTGATTATTTCCAGTGAGTTATTCCCGGCTCGTTTTCCTCCTACAAGTACTTCTAATCGTGCTATATCACCGAGAATATTGCCGGGACATGTTACACTAGCGTGAAAATCTATAGGATTTTTACCAACTAAACCACTACCCTTTTTTTTAGTTGTACCAGTTGCACCCTTCTTAGAATCAGCCTCTGCCATTATTTGTATTTCATCAGGGATTGGGTCTGCTGTGTATGCTGGTGGTGCTACTGTGACCCCCTTTACCATAGCTAGAAATTGGTCATAATCAGATTTTATTTCTTTTGTGATTTTGTTTTTCCTCTTCTTTGCTAAAAACACCTTATTTGCCCAAACTTCTAACCCCTTTACAAAATCCTTAGCTGTGTCGTCTCTTAAATACTTAACTCTCTTCGCTTTTTTAACGTTGTCTTTGGTAAATGTAGCTAATCCAGCAAGTGTTGGGATATTTCTGATTGTATTTAACGCATCAACTGTAAATATATTTTCAGGAGAATAATCCCCTTTTGAAACAGCTCCCTCTTCTTCTTCTTCTTCTTCTACTTCTTCTTCAGGTGGAAATGCTTGCGTTTCTAGTGAGGAAATATCAACATCACCTAATCGTTCAATTTCTTCCTGAAGTTCTCGTTGTTGTTTTCGTTCTTGTTCTCGTTGTTCTATAGCATCTACAAAACCAGCAGGAAGTGTTTTTAATGATTTTTTCGTTTGTTTAGTTCGTTTTGATATTTTCTCTAACACAGGGAGAAAGGACTCTTTTTGCGCGCTTTCTTGTTTAGAGATTGCTGTTTTCACACCCTCAGTTGCACTAACAATAGGTTTGAAGAGTTGTTCTGTATCCTCAGAAAAATCAGTCTGAAATAATTGCCGCTGTTGAAGTTTTTCGCGGATTCTATCACGAAGGGGTAATATTTTCTTAAGAGCTTCAAGTTTTTCTCTAGCTAATCTCGTTGTTAATGATTCTCCTACCATTATTGAAAGAGTATTACTAATTGTTAAATTAGAAATGCAAAGCATTTCATTGCAATTTTTAATTAAAAAATCCAAATCATTTCGAAAGAAATCACTAACTAAAAAATGCAAATCATTTTAATACTTCCCCCTTACACACATAATTTTACTTCCTCATACCGTACTGGTTATACAAACAAAGGAGGCTCTCTACGCGTGGGCTCATCACCTTCAGAGTTTTCCATTAATGTTTTTAATTGTCTCACTTTACAATTAATAAGTCTCTTTTGTTCATATTCTAATCCTAATTGCTTACGTACACGTTCAACGATGCTACATAATGGTACGAAGACATTAACATCTTCAGTATTTACTAAGCTCTCACGTATAAGCTTTTGTATATTTTTGATTAAAAAATATTTCTTAGATAGAACATATTTTCCTGTCTGTTCTGCAAATTGTATATCCTCGAAATTGGTCATAATTTGATCACAATCCAAACCTGAACATAATTTTACATTTTCATCCTTCAACTTGTTGATTTCAATAATAATCAATTTGAGATTTTCAAGATTCATATATATATAAAAATATATTTGTTTAAATGCAAAGTATTTTAAATACAAAGTATGAAAATTCTTTAAAAGTATTAAAAATACAAAGTATTTCAAATACAAAGTATTTTAAAATGAATTCTGGATACACTAAGGTGTTGATCATCTTAGTATACCCAGAAGCTTAATGCGATTATAGGTGATTATGATTATATATAATGAATGACGACTGCACATTTACCGTTTTAAACCCCCTTGGTGTTTTATACATCAAGCAGCGCTCAACGGTTACAACCGACAAACACATAACAATAGATTATAGGTGAACAATGAATGAATTGATTTCAATGACAATGACGACGGTACAACAATAGATTATAGGTGAACAATGAATGAATTGATTTCAATGACAATGACGACGGTACAACAATAGATTATAGGTGAACAATGAATGAATTGATTTCAATGACAATGGATGACGCGGGCTATTCTACATTCAAGTGTAAACAAAACCGCAAAATCGAAACTTTGGTTTTGAATGTCAATAATAACGTTCATACCACGTGTGACGGTGTGGTTTTGTTTACACTTGAATTTCGGCTAATGCCCAATTATAATAAAGACGAATTTGTATATATACACTCATTACGACGAGGTGATATAAAATAGGTGTAGTGATTGTAATTATTTGTTTGTTTATTAGCGATCACTGACAACGTTGAAAACACATATAATACTTAAAACAGACATTAAAAAAAATGTTTAAATACGACGTGTTTATAAAACAGTTTTGTTAATACTTGAAAAAAGACAAAATTGATTGTGTTTTGTTCGGATTTATTTAATTATAACAGCCAATCAAAAATCGAAGATTTTCCAACACTAGCGTTTCCGTGTTTAAGATCCGTAACTCTGTCATTGGTGGAAATCCTATGGATTTCACACGCGTTATACCTAACGGAGTTATCTCCCGTATTATATGTAAGATTTCAGATTATACAGTTACGTAAGTAAATTGAATTTTATTATTAAAGCGTTTTGAAAAAGCGGTTTTAGTTTTATTCTCTGCCACTTTTTGTACCGAGGGTGGGCAAATATCGAAATACTTACCAGCTGAAGTAATAGACGGAAATATTTTTTCCTTGTTGTCAGTGATCGCTTTTACTGGTCTAGCATTTTTCGAGTATTTCCCAGTTCTTCCTCGTTTTGTGTTTTCACATTGAGAAATAGCTTGAAGGTTGTTCAATTTGTTATTCTTAGTATCGGAATCAATATGATCAATAACAAGGTCATCATTGATCAATCCGTTAAATACTTCATAGACGAAACGATGATTGAGATATTTCTTATTTCCCCCAAACCTCAAATATCCCATACCATTATCACACCCAACAGATTTCTTATTTTTATTGTGTCTAACAACACCATCACTAGAAGCTTCGTAATTTTTAATAACAGGATGTCTTTGAAATTCTTGGCTCATTTGTATATATAATATATCTATTTGTCTAATTCGTTAATTGGCTGAATTATAACATTGGAAAATCTTTTTATATAATCAGCCGTAGTTTTTATGATTTTGCTATTGACGTCGTCAGGATTTTTGATTCTTCGCTTGTCATAATAACGTTTTAACTCTCTATAACGCTTACCCCCGCAATTAATGCATAACTGCGACTTGCCTCTTACACCTACCCCACAATGCAAACATGGTAGAGGTCCCTCCGAACCGTTTCTCACACTCTGCATATGATACCCACAGAATTCATTTCTGCATGATTTGTTACACGGAGTCTTTGATCCAATCATAAGCCATTTGCAATGATTCATTATATAAAATTTTCTTATTTAAATACTTGTTTTAATTATAATATGAAGGAATTCAAGAGATTATCGAAAATTAAGCCTTGGAAAAATGTTAGATTTAATCTCGATAGAATCTCTGATATACCTAAAAGTCTAGTAGATGACAAAACCATATTGAGTAAAATCAGCGACTGTTTTAATGAGTTTAAGCGTGATGGAGCATCTCATACGTGGTCGACATTTCGAATTATTGATGAAGATGTCAATATACCTGTAATTGATGCTACTATGAATGATATAAGAGCAGCTGAGATACTTTCACACCTTGGCCAGAAATCTCTACGGAGGTATTTTTTTAGAATAAAATTCATTATCGAAGAGGAAGGTGAATGGATTATCAGAGATAAATTTGACCCAATCCTTAAGGATAAAAAAACTGTTATTGTGAGTAGAGATTCCAAACCAGGAATTCTAACTGGAATTGACAAACCATACTATGAGAAATCTTACCCTGTAACAGCAGTTGTGTATGGGTTATATCCAATAAATAATAATCCTAATATTACAAAACTAGCTCCAATGTTTTCATCATCAGTGGCTTTGCCACTTAATTGTGTAGCAACACGGTTAATAGAACACTTTACAAATGCATCCCGGAGAAACAAATTAACTGATCTACGAAGAAAAAAAATAACCGAATGGGAACTAACAGTGAATCAACATGGAGCAACGATTTCCGATATAGCTAAATTAGAAGCATTATTAAAATTTCCAATATCGGTAGCGACAATAACCGGAGAAGTATTATACGAACCGAAATATCAATCGCGAGGAGCTCCAATTGAAATTATTGATCATAACAAACACGCGTGGACACCCGCGGTAAATATATTTCCACGAGAAAGAACTATTCGATATATCCCTAAAGAATTTTCAGATGATTTCTATGAAGAAAAATTATTTGATGCTATTCACGCGTTAACCAAAGACGACCCTGTGTCAGTATGGTTACTCAGGAGTAATGAGGATCCGGAAATAGGATTTGATCAGTTTGTAAAACCAAATGGTGAATTATATCGAACTGAAGAATTAGATACTAGAATGAGAAAAATCGCTAATGAGTACTTAGAAAATTCTAAAGAATTTTCTGTAGAAAAACTACTTACGGATAGTTTTACTATTCCATCAGTGGTAGCTCACTTCGCAAGAGAAAAAAACTCATGGCGTCCAACACGAAGTGATTTTCTGGAGGACGTGAAGTTGAGTTGCGTCGAATTTGGTCATGGAGGATTGTGGAATACGAAATACTCACGTGATGGTATGATTTCAATTGATATATCCGCGTGTTATCCTGGAAGTTTTCTCGGATATGGAGAATGCTCTGAGTACTTCAAACGATTTGGACATCCCACACATGAAATGACTCGTGTTGCGATTAATGGTCCATTGCCTGGAACTGCTAGCAGTTCTAATTTTGATTTAACCGGGTTCGCTCGTGTGATATCATTCGAATTAGCTACAGGGTTACATCCGTGTAGTTATCTTTGGCTTGGTAGACATATGTATGAAAAAGCGTGGATGCCAATTGTGCTATTGCGGTATATGATCGATTGTGGTATGCTAATATCGTTAATTGTCAGTGAAGCGATTATTTGTTATAACGCTCAGAAAGATGTTTGGTTACCAAAACCCGATCTAGAAAAAATAATTAACGAACAACGAAAACAATTAGGAGATGGAAATTCGAAGAATTTCAGCGAGGAACAAATCATAGATTGGTCTAAGAAATTATTCGAAGGTAGTAATAGAGAGGCTAAAGATCTCGGACGAAAAATAATCGGTAAATTCACTCAAGGTGGAAGATTTGATAATGCAAAATACTCTTCTAGATTAATCATAGACGATGAAGAATACAATTTCATAATATCTGATTTAATAAAAAAAGGGAAATTTGTAACCCGTAAGAACGCTTTTCTATCAGGGGAATTAGATGAGGAAGCTTACAAATCTGCGAGCGGAACTAATAATGTTTGGGTAGATGATGTCCTTCGAAATGGTAAGAAACTAGGTACGGTTGTTACCTACTGTGATGGAAAAAGTTGTCAATACACACATTTGAGAAGTTCTATGCTAGCCTATTCTTGTATTAATCTATTCTCGATGATAAATAGATTTCCTAATACCGCGGTTAGAGTATCTACTGATTCGATGTATATCCATGAAAAATACAAATCAGATGTAGCTAAATTCACAGATCCTAAGGAAGCGTGGGGAAATTGGAGGTTTAAAAAAGAAACACTACATGAATATTGTAAATCCGCAGACGTTGCTATGGATGATAAATACTTGAAAAGTAACCATAATATCTCAGAGATTAAATCAGAATTTTCTACTGCACCGCCTGTATCCGATCCGATTTGTAGATACAAGACAGTTTATTTAAACGGCTGTGGTGGATCAGGAAAGACAACTCGTGCAATCGAATTATTTCGTAATAGAAACACAAATGTTTCTAACATGATTGTGTTAACACCAACTCACAGACTCGCCAGAGAGATGATAGCGCGTGGAGTAAAAGCTTGTACTTATCACAGCTTCTTTCGATGGAAAGGCGATAATTGGACTCCTGATCGAATGGGCGATAAATTCATTCCTGATGTAATAATCTGGGATGAAATATGCACGGTATCGTTAACAGTATTACAGACATTTCTATCATGGTTGTTGACAAAAAACACAAAAGTCGTCATGTGCGGAGATCACGGCCAACCGCAGCCATTTGTTGGTGGATCTCCACATGAATGGCTAAAAGGATTTGTAGATTATTATGAAGAGATTAATACCGACCATAGATCACTTGATGAACAATTACGAGAATTCAAAGCGCTAATTAGATTACAACCGGATAAAATCCAATGTGAAATAGCGCGTGAAATAATCTCTGAAACTCCCATGAATGATTTTTGGGAAATGTGGAAGCCAAATGATTTAATAATCGCGAGTAGAAAAATAGTCAGAGACGCACTTCAGATGAAGTTGTTTGCGCTACATAAAGAAAAATTTGCAACGCTTCCAGTACCACTCTGTTATAGACCTAAGGATACACGAAAGCAGAATATCGACGTTGACATTCCTGGACAACAACAAAAGCAGAATTTAGTATTAAATGATATTGTGATGGTTGATATCAACGTCGTTAAAGATGCATTAGGTGCTGATAAATCCCCATGGACGTTAGGTTATGCAGCAACAATACACTCTTCACAGGGATTGACTATATCCGATACAACTCTTTGGATAGTAGATAATCATATTGAGTGGTCAAATTTAGTTTATCTCGCAGTATCCAGAGTACGGCGAATAAACCAACTTCGAAGAATTGTGGTTAATGATAATGACAATACAATAAGTAATATACACACCGATGATAATATAATCAGAAAAAAACTCTCTGGTTATAAACAACAGGATAAAAAAAATAAAAGAGAATTTGACATTGATGCTGAATTAATTAAGACACTAAAGCAACAACAGAACAATCACTGCGCGAGTTGTAATTGTATAATGAGTTGGAATTGGTCGGATAAAGATCCTCGCCAATTCACCGTAGATAGAAAAGATAACAATCTCGGTCATGTCAGAAACAATGTGAGGTTGGCTTGTCTTGAGTGCAACAGACGCCGGGGTGACAGCACCTTAGGTGCTAGTTAAGACCACGCGGTGGCAATTGAGTATCCTCGGGAATCACTTGTAATTGTTTGCGTGTAAATCCTCGCTGAGGAGCAGTTGAATCCAGTCTATAGACTGGAGGTCTACCAGTTGATCGTGTTATGCCGGATATTTTATGCGTAGTGACACTCCAAATAGGATCAGTAGCTCTTTTTTTACCACCCTCAAGCTCTCCTGGTTCGTATAAGTACCTTACAATGACATTACTACCAAGAATTGGTTCTTTTTGTGAAATTCCTTGGATTTCCATTTTGATAGACGCCTTCTTAATAGCGTTGACAGGTTTCATATTAATTGTTCTAGTAATCTCATTATTGATTGCGGTAATCACAGCTGGTAATCTCTTGACCCATTCACGGGATCGTTTATCCTGGATGAATTCTTTTGCGTATTGATATCCGAATAACCGCTCAGCAAGGGTTTTATTAAACCGTTCAACAATTGCCTGATCGCGATGTAGCGCAGTGTGTCCTCGTCTGATGGCGACATTATGATGTTTCATCGTAGATGTAACAACACCTTGAAATTCCTTGCCAGGATCAACTTGTAACAGATTTGGCCAGCGCAGAGGACCTCGTCGATAAATTTTTTCAAATGCAGAAGCTACTTCAGTAGATGATTTTGTTTTTAACGGTTCTGCTTGTTTGTATCGACTTGCAATATCAACTAACGTTAACGCGTATTTGTAACCGTTGTCATGCGGCAGAAATAGTATATCAGCTTGATGAACTTCATTAGGTGTTGTAACATCAAAATGCGAATAGTTAATTTGTTTAGGCGCTGGTAGATAAATTTGCCATATTGCCTGTTTAGATAACCAGTTTGCCGCTGTAGTTTTTTTCACCTTTGATGCACTAGCTAGTTTATTGATTGCTGCGTAACCTCTCCAGTATCCTCTCGGAGAATAATAAATAGATTCCATATTAAAATGCTAGCATTTTCAATTACCAGCACCTAACATCAATTTACCCTTCATAGCAGATTTTACCAACCAAGAAGCCAACTTTTCTTTGAAGGATTTATCAGGAATAGCATTTAACGCATGAATTAATTTTACATCTGCGAGATGTCTGTGTTGAAGATTGCTGCTTTTATAAGCGACATCATGAGCATGACACGCATTATCAATAGCGTTTATTGGATATTCGCCGGGTCGAGGCTGATTTTGATCATCAAGTCTGATATCTAATCGTGTTCCCGGTCCACAGTAGCTATATCCTGGAAGGTGCTTTTCTCCTGGATACTTTGCCCACGGTGTTCCTGGGAGTTTTGTCAATT